>CM060131.1:4896202-5316202 GCA_030522415.1 Channallabes apus
TTTTTTGGGATTTGTTGACACCGTGAAATTTGGAATCAACCTATTTTTCCTTTAAAATGATACATTTTCTCGGATTAAACTTTTGATCTTTCATCTATGTTCTATTCTGAATAAAATATTGACATTTGCCATCTCCACATCATTGCATTCAGTTTTATTTCACAATTTGTTTAGTGTCCCAACTTTTTTGGAATCCGGTTTGTACATGTTAATCCAGTGGTTCTCAAAGTGTGGGGCGCGCCCCACTAGTGGGGAATGCAGACATGACAGGTGGGGCGCAATGAACGGGAGGAAATTAGTGGAAAATAATAGGAAAAAACTAAACAATCACACACAAATAAATGGATCATTAATACAAGTAAATTTAAAATAACATCAGTTGGGGGCCGGGAGAAAAAGTGGAACCATAGTGGAACAATAACGGTTTAACTTCAGGCCAACTTGAGCAGCGCTGCTCGAATCACAAACCTGCGCGACCCACTGGGCAGCGCCGCGCTGACAGAAATAAACCGCGCCGACCATCAAAATGCATTTTACCCCGCTGGGATGCGCACGTACAAAACAGGCATGGCAAGGCGGAAACAATATTAAACAGTCCTGACATTTTAAATTGTTTTTAAATAAAACACAGTGAGTCGCACAGGTTTGTGATTCGAGCGGCGCTTCGCGATCCACCGGGCTGCGCAAATAAACCAGATCATCACTGCGCTATCCAGATAGTCGCGCTGCGCTGTATTTGCACAGATATTTGGGTCAATCGGGTCCCACTTTTGATGTGTTCGGCTTCACATACACTTCGACAATGGAAGAAGACGCTGCAGCAGTGAGTTTACTTACATGTGACGAGGAGATTGTAAAGAGAAAAGCTGCATCGTCTGTGGTGCGGAATTGGTTTGGGTATAAGAAAAGTGATACGAATGAGATGAACGTGATTTAGAAGGTACACAAGTGCACTGTTTTAACAAGTGGTGGAAACACGTCAAACCTTTTCTATCATCTGAAATACAAGCTTCCAAACGAATATGGCCAAAGTAAAAAAAAATGCAGCAAACCTCAGCAATTCACAGTTTAAATAAAATTACATTATGTAAAACAGTTTCTTTGTGTTTGAATTTTTATTTATGCATTTTCAGATACAAATTGCTATGTTGTGATATAGCAATTGTGATTGTGATCGTTATCGAGGTAGAAAATTGCTTCTACCTCTAAAATTGATAGAAGATTTTGGTTATATCGCCCACCCCTAATGAAGCCTATCTTCAGCTTGGATTCATGGTGGGGGCAGAAGAGAGGCTCGTGTGTGCTTTGTGTCTTAAACCGCTGGCAGCAGACTGCATGAGACCCAACAAATTAGGAAGACACTTAGAGACAACACACGTTAATAAGCCACTCGACTTCTTTCAAAGAAAGCTGGCAGAATACAGACAGCAGGATAATCGCGTGGTAACATCTGAATCAGTGGACAGGAAAGCACAAATGGCTTTATGCCAGAGCAAAAAAAACTACAAACGATTGCTGAGCAGCTAATAAACATGGGGTTAATTATGCAAAGATAAGTGCCAACGTAAGCCTTTTATAACAATTGCATGTGTATTTTATCTGTTTTTAACTTGTTGTTGTTTGATCTTATTGGTTTAGAAATTGATATTTCAATAAACAGTAAACTTGGCCGATTTCGTTATTATTTTGTTAACAAGTGGGGCTTGAAAATTCGCTCACCCCCTTAAGTGGGGAATGACAGAAAAAGTTTGAGAACCACTGTGTTAATCTAAGCGCAGACCCGCCGTTTGTGACATTTGCAATATGCGGTTTCAAGAGATGTGTTAAATAATTTAATTTCATTGAAAACCAATAACGATAAACCAATAGCTCTTTCAAATAATCATTAGAAAATTAAAAAAACATCAATACGACGTCTTATAATTCTCTCCCGGCGAAAAAAAACCTCGTATAATTTGTGCCTCCACGTCCACGGGATCCTCATTAAAAGGGGCGTGGCCTGCTGAATAACCTTCTGAAACAAACTTACCCTGGAACATAACCTGCTACCGAGCAGGTTATCTTCAGAGAGTCAGTTGCTATGGTTACATACATACCCAGAAAGTTACGTCCGTTTTTGGAACCGAAAGTTGAGGTTATCCACTAACTTACCCTCAAACTTATCCAGGTATGTCATATAACCTGCTTTCTGGAACACCCCCCAGTGTGCTTGTTTTGTTATTTCATTAACATAACACTTTTTGTGGAAAACACCCCTCTGCGCCTGCCTGTTTATGCCAGCACTCATGTTGTTGGTATGTGTACAAATGGCAAATAAAATCGTTTGAATCTCTCAAGGAGACATAAAGATGCTCCACAGCATGGAGCAAACTACTGGAAACACTCAAAAAGAGATTAGATGAGACTACTTCAGATTCTTTGTACTGATAAAAAATTGGAAAGCATGCCACATCAACTGTTAAACATAGGGAGGGCAGTGACCCCACCTCATGCTCTAAGTCTCCTGGGATAGGCTCCAGGGCCCCCGCGGCCCTGAATACTGGATAAAGCGATATAGATGATGAGTGAGTGAGTGATAGGGCTCTGCTTAGATTCAGCCAAATGCTGCACTTCCAGGACACTGCTTCATATTGCAGATGGAACTGCACGGCAGCTGCAGCAAAGCCCTGGCATAGCATCTCGAGGAAGGGAACTCGACATTTGGTTATGTTCATGGGTTCCAAACTTCAGGCAGTTGGTAACTGCAAATAATTTTAATCCAAGTATTAAAAGCAAATCATAGAGCAATAGTTGTCCTTGGATGCGGTGCCTTACAGAAGTATTTATCGACATTATCCATGTAAGCCATACTCATCAAAATTAAAAGAAATAAACGCTTGAAATATATTAGTCTGTGTGTAATAAATTGATATAATATATGATTTTTTTATTGAATTACTGAAATAAATCAATCAACAATGATGATCTAATTTATTGAGATGAACCTGTATATACATGGAATATATTATATTCAGCCCCCATGAGTCAATACTTTGCAGAACCACCTTTCACTGCAATTAAGTATTTGGGGGTATGTCTCTACCAGCTTTGTGCATCTAGAGGGTAAAATATTTGCCCATTACCTTTTGCAAAATAGCTCAAGCTTAGCAATTTTCACGTCTTATTTTCTAAATTGGATTTACGTCTGGATATTGACTGGGCCATTCTAACACATGAATATGCTTTTATTTAAACCATTCCATTGTAGCTCTGGCTGGATGTTTAGAGTTGTTATCCTGCTGGAAAGTGAGCCTCCACCCCAGTCTCAAGTTTTTTGCCAACTTCAACAGGTTTACTTCAAGGCTCCCATTCCACTGAGCCGACCTCTCCAGATGGCTCTACAGTGGATTTTGACATGAGTAATAAGGATTTTTATCTACGTAATAATGTTAATATAGCTGGCCGTTAAGGAATTTAACGATTTTATACGGAGCCCTAAATAAATGATAATGAAATTATCAAACCACAAACATTTTAGATTAAAACATTTCTGTTGGGTGTCAGACTTTAACGCGTAATGTATATTTTAATCATCTTTAATCTTGACTGTTTTTCTTAAAATATCACTTAGTTAATTTTGACATTACTTCCATCTGCATTTAATATGAGGATTTTTGGCTGCCGAATGCTGCCAAACAGGTAAGGAGGTGGTAAAAAACTATAAGGACTCCATAAATGGGCATAAAATCAATCATGACTTGAAATCACCGCTTGAGAGACGATACCAAGGCATTAATAAGGCGTTAATGTCGGGAGGGGCAGCCAACATTTTTTAACATGCTACAATTTTCCTCCCAACTATAATGACGCTGATGACCACGTCAGAATTCTTACAGAGCCCAAAAAGGCTGTAAGCAGCCATTACCATTGTCTACCGAGCTTTCCAGTGGTCATAACAAATTTGCATCAGTCTGGATTTGGGCGCACATCTGGCTCAGTGGAATCCCTTTCACAGATATCCTATTGTTTCACAGTTGTTTTCAAGTTCAAGTAGCTTTATTGTCACTTCAACCATATACAGTTAGTACACAGTGAAACGAAACAACGTTCCTCCAGGACCAAGGTGCTACATGCAACATAAATTTACAACATAAATTAACAGAAGAGCTAAAACTAGCTAACTAAGATTGACCTGACAACATTAATTTTAACAACATAAATTAACAACATAAATTAACAAAAACTAACTAGCTAACCCAGAGACAACAGACAACATACTGTAAAGTGCACGTGCAAATGTGCAAACAAGAGCAACAAAGTGACGGTGTGAAACACAACTTGGTGGTGTTGAGGTGATGAGTTGAGGTAGTGCAGAACCATTCAACGTCCCTTAAAATAGCAGCAAGAAGTTAAGAAGTTACTGCATAAAGTAATCCAGTAATGAATATTGTGCAAAAAAGAGCATTTACAGGTTGGTGTGTACAATAGTTTGGTAGTGTAGGTCAATGTGTTTGCGCTTGTGTTGATTAATCAGTCCAGTCTCAATGTTTGGAGGTAGTTGAGTTTAGCTGAGTGATAATGTGTGTGTGTGTGTGTGTGTGTGTGTTTATCAGTAGTGTCCAAAGTATTCATATTCATTACTTGAGTAGAAGTATGGATACTAGGGTTTAAAAAGACTCAACTCAAGCTTTTTACTCAAGTAAAAGTGTAAAATTACTGGTTTCAAAACTACTTAAAGTATAAAAGTAAAAGTAACGTGAGGGGGGGAAAAGCATTAAGGATAAAAGCTTAGGCTGTGTCACGGACCTATATACTGCACTAACACCTCATCAAAAAAAAGAAAAATGTGGACAGTTTGCACAGTTTGGACGTGTGTGCTTCGGTACCTTTTTCCAGATGGCAGGAGTGTGAAGTGTGTGTGAGAGGGGTGTGTACAGTACAATCAGCCACAATGTTGGTGGCTTTGCGGATGCAGCGTGTGGTGTGTGGTGGTCTTCAGTAGAGGGGAGAGAGACCCCGATGATCTTCTCTGCTGTGCTCACTATCCGCTGTAGGGTCTTGCGGTCCGATCTGGCACAATTCCCAAACCAGACAGTGATACAGCCGCTCAGGATGCTCTCGATAGTTCCTCTATAGAAGGGGGTGGAAGCTGGGCCTTCCTCAGTCTTCTCAGAAAGAAGAGATTGACTGTTGGGCTTTCTTGTGCAGGGAGCTGGTGTTGAGGGCCCAGCTGAGGTCCTTCTCCAAGTGGACGCCCAGGAATTTGGTGCTTTCGACGATCTCCACAGAGGAGCCATTGATGCTCAGTGGAGAATGGTCGCCTCGTGTCCTCCTAAAGTCAACAATCATCTCCTTTGTCTGTCAACATTCAGACGCAGGTTGTTGTCTTTACACCAGTCCGTTAGCCTCTGCACTTCCTCTCTGTACGCTGACTCGTCGTTCTTGCTAATGAGACACACCACGGTCGTGTCATCAGCGAATGTGATGATGTGATTCGAACTGTGTGTTGCTACACAGTCGTGAGTCAGCAGTGTGAACAGCAGGGGACTGAGCACACAGCCTTGTGGGGCCCCAGTGCTCAGTGTGGTGGTGCTGGAGGTGAAGTTCCTGATCCGTATTGACTGAGGTCTTCCGGTCAGAAAGTCCAGGATCCAGTTGCAGAGGGAGGTGTTCAGGCCCAACAGGTTCAGGTTCCCGATCAGTTGTTGGGGTGTGATAGCGTTGAATGCTGAGCTGAAATCTATGTACAGCCTTCGAACCTATGTGTCCTTATTGTCCAAGTGTATGAGGGCAAGTGTAGTGAGTGTAGTGGAGATGGCGTCGTCCGTTGAGTGGTTAGGACGGTACGCAAATTGCAGTGGGTCCAGTCAGGGGGGCAGCAGGGTCTTGATGTGTCTCATGACGAGCCGCTCGAAGCACTTCATGATGGTGGGTGTAAGTGCAACGGGACGGTAGTCATTGAGACAAGACTTCTTGGGCACGGGAACAATGGTGGTGGCCTTGAAGCACATGGGAACGACGGCGCTGCTCAGAGACATGTTGAAGATGTCGGTAAGAACATCTGCCAGCTGATCCGCACATTCTCTGAGCACTCTGCTTGGGATGTTGTGGGTTGACTCTGCATAGAGTTTTCCTCACATCAGCTGTAGTGAGACACAGCACCTGGTCGTTCTGGTGGTTTTAAACCACTTCTGGCAAATTGAATGTTTATTAGCATGAATTTTCATAGGTTTTGCGAACCTTAACCTTGAAGATTATTTTCACAGTTTTTGCGAATGGACTTTTTATGAGCACAGCCCTGTAGTGTGTCACTGCGAGGTTTGGTAATGAGGATTAACAGTAGCTGGTGAGACTCACCTACATGTTAAAATAACACCATATTGTAAAGGGTTATTTTTAAGGGGCTGTGGCTTGCAGCTTTTACACAAAGATATTATGATGGCATGTTTGTTGAATTGACATTCAATACAGTTGATTGTTTGCTAAATTCCATCATTGTACCTGGGTGTGGTTAAGTAATTTGAAAGAATTTTGACAGGGTTATACTTTTATATTCCAGTTAGACTTTTATATTCCAGTGATCCTAACTCTATGAACACATTCGTTATTTAGTTAATCCTTTTAACCTTTAAATCCTGTACAAAGATTGTACAAAATTGGTGACGTTTTGCTAATTACAGGCAAACAGAATTCCTGTCCTCGATTGTAAAGTGGGTGGAGATATTCTTGTGTACAACTTAAAACTCCAGAAATGTCCCTAGTGAGGTTCAAGCTGTGTGTGTAGAGGCCTGCATGTGTCTTTTTAGCACAGTGAAAATTATACTTAGTAAGATTACATCTCAGCATTTTGGTGGTCCATGTTGAACCCACCCTTAATTTCACTCTGGAGATAATTCTTACTGCAGTTTCACATAAATCAACCTTCTGATTAGAACTTTATTATTATTTTTTAAAAGTATTTTAAAATGCAATGCTAATTAAAGGGCATAGTTTAAGTAATGTTTCTTTCTCTGTCTCTCTATTATTTGATTCAAATTTAATTCAGACCAGCTTGTCCAGCTAAGGGCTGTAGTAAGACCTTCTGGAGCACTGGTTTCCTCCACTGAGATTTGATTGGTTTGGGAACACATGTGATATTACATAATTGCATTTGATTTTGTCACTCTGAATTTCGTAGCACTGCTGCAACATTGATTGTAATTCCTGTAAATTGTCTACTGAATCAAATAAAATAAAATAAAATAATTGATGATAGGCTAATTTAATACCAAACGGGAAAAAAATGTTGACATGACATGTACAGTAAGTAATAAAACTCAGTTAAATAATGTCAATAATTTAATACCTTAGAGCAACAAAAAATGAACAATTAAATAAATAAATATAAGGGAACTATAAGGGGGAAAAGAAGAACATATACAGTAAGAACCTGATTGCATAAGTGTGCAAACCCCTGAGTGCACAGGCTTTTTGGGTAAGAGTGTACAATCTTAGCACATCTTGATTGGGCAATTTAACCCCAGTCCTCCTTAAAAAATGCTCCAAATTTATCAAATGGTGAGGCAACATCCACAGCCCTCTTACAGTCCACAGAGGGTTGTAAGATTTAAATCTGGGCTGTGACTGAGCCATTCCAAAATATCAATCTTTTGTTTGTTAACTTGGATTTGGGTCATTATCATGCTGGAAGTTGAATTTTCAGCTGTCAAACAAAGTCTTGCAGTTTTTGTGACAAAAATGAGTGCTACTGTACTTGGAACCATCCATGATTCCCTTTCTCTTAATTAGTGCCCCTGTCCCAGCTGAAGAGAATAAGACCCATAGTGTGTTCTTGCCACCCCCATGCAAGATTATAGGTACAATATGATGTTCTTTAAAATAAGCTGTCTTGTTTCTGTGATATACTTTTAAGCATTTTTCCACATGGTTTGGTAAAATGTACTAGGGTTTAGTTTTTTTTTTTTTTTGCAAGAAAGAGCTTTTGTCTAGTCACCCCACCCCATAGCCCAGTCGTATGATAAATACCAGAGATTGATGTTGCATGCTGGGAGTAACCAGCAGTGGGCAGATATTCCTGCAGCATTTTTAATGTTGCTGTAGGTCTCTTGGCAGCATTCCTACCTTTTTAGTTGTTTTTTCTTTCCACTGTTTTGGAGGGACATCCTGTTCTTGGTAACGTCACTGTGGTGCTCCGTCTTCCCCACTTGTTGCTGATGATCCTCACATGGTACTGTGATACATTTAGTGTTTTGGAAATAGTTATGATTCATGTCTTTCAACACTGAGAGCAAATACTGTACATGGTCCAAGTACTTGTTCTTCCCTAAAGCATTCCTATTTATTTTTATACTTGAATGTGAAGGATAAAAAAAACTGACATGATTTTAGTTTTTACATCACAAAAACATGCAAATATATGATATAGGGACTACATAAGAAGTTTGGTCTATGCAATTTCATGGTTGCTCTTTAATCTGTGTAAAACACTTAATGTGTTATAGAAGTGAACCATATTGCTATTAGAGGAGGGATAAATATGTATTTATTATTTATGAAACAACATTTCTGATACATCATTACAGTCATTTAGTATATCACAAAAAATCCGCTTCGAGATTTCAGTTTTTACACATCTGAAAAATATGTTTATTGGGATGTGGTTATTTGACATCGGAAATGAATGAACAAAGTTCTGGTCTGAAAAGCTTTGGATAAACACCTTAAAGCAACGCTGAAGTAATGGTTCATTTTGCATGTACAATATTAGCAAGGTTTGCTAAAAACATCCTGAACTTCTGACTATAATGAAAATAATATAAATATAAATTATTTTTACTTGCTCATTGTTGTTTATAATTAAAGTCAGATGAATTGTTTTTTTAATCATTGTAATGTTCTAATCATTGGAAGAAGTGCAATAAGATCAAAATGTGTGTTTTTTTTGTGCCTGTGTGTGTGCCTAAATGTTTTTCTTTGGTCAGTTTTTATCACTAATGTCGATCTCTGTCTGACACTGATGTCCAAGGGCTGTTTATTTCAGTAATCCTAGTTAAATAGGCAACAAAAGACTGGTGGCTTTACCACAACACAATCTGCTGACTCAAACTGCTAACGCTCCATTTTGTGTTGTTCACTCTCATCTTCTATCACTCTAGGCCCAGTTCCCTCCATCTATCCAACCATGATCCTCCCCTTTCCCTTTTCTTTTCTGATTTGGATTTTCATAACCACGCCCTGTTGACTATAAACAGTAGTATACTATTTCATGACTGCAATTTCTTTTAAAACAAGAAAAGTACATTACAACAATGTTGTAACATCCAGCACCCATGAAGTTCCACAATGTACCACAATAGAATAGAATCAGAATCAGAATCAGAATCAGAAAGAGTTTTATTGCCAAGTACGCTTGCACGTACAAGGAATTTGTTTTAGTGACGGAGCTTCCAGAACAAAAAAAATACAAATGACAAGACAAAAACAGCATGACGCAAAAAAAAAAAAGAATTTTTTTTAAATGGTTGACATCAAATGGAGTACGATGTGAGATACTTTTAAATAAGTTACATCAATATCTGAAGTCTGTGGTATTATACAGTATATTGCACAGTGGTGTTGTACACAATATTGCACATATATTTATTGACCGTTTGAATGATGTTTATCTGTTAAGGAGGTAGATTGCCTGGGGGAAAAAACTGTTCTTATGCCTGACTGTCCTGGTGTTCGGTGCTCTGTAGCGTCGACCCGATGGCAAAAGTTCAAAAAGAAGGTGGCTTGGGTGTGAGGGGTCCAAAGTGATATTCCGTGCCCTTTTCTTCACTCTGGATATATACAGTTCTTGCAGCGTGGGCAGGGGAGTGCCAATAATTCTTTCAGCAGTCCGAACCGTCCTTTGTAGTCTTCTGATGTCTGCTTTCGTAGCTGAGCCAAACCAGACAGTTATTGAAGTGCACAGGACGGATTCAATGACGGCTGAGTAGAACTGTGTGAGCAGCTCCTGTGGCAGGTTGAATTTCTTCAGCTGGCGAAGGAAATACAACCTCTGGTGGGCCTTTTTAACAATGGAGTCAATGTGAATGTCCCACTTCAGGTCCTGAGAGATGGTCGTGCCCAGGAACCGGAATGACTCCACTGCCGTCACAGTGCTGTTCATGATGGTGAGTGGGGGAAGTGCAGGTGGGTTTCTCCTGAAGTCCACGATCATCTCCACTGTTTTGAGCGTGTTTAGCTCCAGGTTGTTGTGACTGCACCAGACAGCCAACTGCTTGACCTCCCTTCTGTATGCAGACTCGTCACCGTCCTGGATGAGGCCGATGATTGTAGTGTCATCTGCAAATTTCAGGAGCTTGACAGTGGGGTCTGTGGAGGTGCAGTCGTTGGTGTAGATGGAGAAGAGCAGTGGGGAGAGAACGCAACCCTGAGGGGCTCCAGTATTGGTGGTGTGACTGTTGGATATGAATTTTCCCAGTTTCACTAGCTGCTGCCTGTCTGTCAGAAAGCTGGTGATCCAGTGACAGATAGAGCTAGGAACAGAGAGCTGGTTTAATTTGGTCTGAAGCAGTGCTGGGATGATCGTATTAAAAGCTGATGAAAAGTCTATAATCAAGACCCTTGCATAAGCCCCTGGTTTGTCCAGATGTTGAAGGATGAAGTGCAGTCCCATATTAACTGCATCATCAACAGACCTGTTTGCTCTATAAGCAAACTGCAGGGGGTCCAGTAAGGGTCCTGTGATGTCCCTCAGATAGGCCAACACCAGTCTTTCAAATGACTTCATGACCACAGATGTTAGGGCAACTGGTCTGTAGTCATTAAGTCCTGTGATTTTAGTTTTTTTTGGAATGGGGATGATTGTGGAACGTTTAAAGCACAAAGGCACTTCACATTGTTCCAGTGATCTGTTGAAGATCTGTGTGAAAATGGGCGCCAGCTGGTCAGCACAGGATTTCAGACAGGCTGGTGTCACGCCGTCTGGGCCTGGAGCTTTCCTTCTCTTTTGTTTCAGAAAGATCTGGCGAACATCCTTTTCACAGACCTGGAGTGCAGGGGGGGAAGAGAGGGTGGTTGTCAGAGGTGATAATGGTGGTGTAGGAAGAGGGTTAGGACAGGAGTGTGGTGTGAGACTGGGAGTTTCAAATCTACAATAGAACTCATTCAGGTCATCAACCAGATCCAGTTGATGCACACTAATGGAAATAGAAAACCCAGCCTGGTCTATATTGTTTGAAATCGCCTACAGTATATAGAAGGGTTTAGAACACATGATCTCTCTTATCTGCTCCAGCAGCCTAATTCAGCTACCTGAGAAGAAACAGCTAAATGTACCACTACGTCTCTTAAGTTTGTGTTCGCAAAGTTTTTTTTTTTTTTTTTTAACTCTGTCCATCATGTGCGAGTGCCTGAGAGGGATTTTCCGTTTCAACTGGACACCATCTTCCAACACAGGTGAGTACATACAGTACAGTATGTGCATCTGAAGTTATAATATTTGTTTAAAATAGAAGTTACTCCTTATTAAAATTTCATAACAATGTAGAAGCCTATGGGTTTCTATGTGTGACATGGCACAATATTATTAAAAAAATTGTCATGAAATATGTCAATTTGAATTTCAATAACCATTTCATTCTGAGTTTTTTTATTTTGTGATTGTAAGGTTTGCATTCTGACAGCTCTTGGGTTCACAAGTGTTAGTGTGATATAAACAGACACATTATTATTATTATTATTATTATTATTATTATTATTATTATTACTACATTTTTTATAATAATTATTATTATTTAAAATCACACATCTAACAAAAACTGTTATTATGTCTGGCCAAAAGTATTGAGAGTGAAATTCAATATTTTAATGATATTCTCAAATACTGTATGTAAAAACAATGACAATCAAGTTAATAATCATTTGTTATTTTATAAAAAGAAAGTGACTGTCATGTACTAACCTGAGGTGACCAGAAAGCGTAGCTTTAGCAGTTAGACCTTGTAGCGTGAATGGTAAACCCAAACGCGGAGATACACGAAGAGACAAGATAATCACGCGATTTGATATAAGGACACTCACAATTAAGGAGTATGGGAAAGACACAATCTAACCCGCGTCCTATAAACACACACTCAATCTGAAAACAAACCCAAGAAAGTGAGTACTCACGAAAAGACGAGCGAATCCAAAGCAACATGGGCGAACTCAATGACTGAGCGATGTGCTGTGCCATATTGTATCCTTTTATGCTTCCTGGTTTACTGTACGACCGCATTACTTCTGGGTCCTAGTGCCGGTCATGGATCGAGTGTGCATGACAGTGACATACAATAATCAATATCTAGAATGTGCTTTATTCTTCAAACCTGAGGGTTCCAGCTGGGCATAGAGTAATGACCTGTACATCTGGTGTCACTTGTTTAATTCATGCCTGCTTGATTGCTTCCTGAAGATCATGCATATACATTTGCACAGACATTCATAATTCACTTGAGAATTCTCTAGTTTTACCCATTCTTGTGCAGAGGTCAACACCCTGGCTTCAGAAAGTAGTCCTGCCAGATTTGTGTTCTGTCCATTGACTAATCCAGCACAACTCTTCAGCCTGATAGGCTTGAACTAGTTAATTACGTCACCTGTTTTGTGAGCAGGAAAGACTATAATACACGGCATGTGTTGTCTTAATTCTTTTGGCCACCTTTGTTTAAAAAATACTTATAAACATTGTCAGTTACTTTACCCTATAACCTAGCAACAGTGCTCTCCTGTTTTTAGCCACTCAAACTGAAAGTATATTGTGAGTTGGCTTCAAACACAGAAGTATGAATTCAGAAATGTCATTTAAATGCACCATAAGTGCAAAAAGATATAATTATGTCCTACTGATCTGTTGAATGTAGAAACTAGAACTCTGGCATTTTGTATTTGTGGAATATTTTAAAACAGAATAATTTATATATAGAATATGTATTGGTGTAAAATCTTTTAATTGGCAACGGGACCCCTCAACGCTAAAAACTAACTAAATAAAGGAAGGGTAAGTGTCTATTTAGGCTCTCTCTGTCCTGTTTCCTGAGCCGTCTTTCCTTTCTGTAAATAATGTTAAACATTGTGGCCGAGGTGAACAGGGAAGGGCGTCTGCATTGTTCTGCTGCCACACTTGGTTTATCTATCAGAGAAGGAATTATGTGTTTATCTGCTTGGGTGTAGCACAGACTTCCTGAAAGTGCACATGGAAGAGTTCACATCAGATACAATCGCTAGGATTTTAAACTTAGTATCTAGTGCTATCTTTATCATCTGTTGTGTGTGGGTGTGGCTGTGGTGTTATGAGTGTGTAAAATTTAACAGTGATTTAAAAAAGAAATCACATTTTAGCATGAGAGTGCGTTTTAGGTATGTGTTGTTACCAATTCCTCAAGTCACATGACATTTGTTATCATGTGACGCCACCCCCTCTACTCCTTACACATGAATGTTATTGGAACATTATTCTGCTGATGCTGAGCTCCATTCCTAATCAAATCTAACTATTATAGGTCACAACAATGACCTGAGTTTGAGCAACTCATTTGGCCATTATTCTTTTGCTCCGGGTTTTAAGATGAGCTTAATGCATATGTGATCTAATTCAATATGGTCTAGTATTCAATGCAGCCCAAAATGTGGGGCTTAAATGGAAGAAAGCATTAAGCCAATTTAAGGAATGTGTTCCTGAATCTGGGAGCATAAATTAACATTTTCTTCATGCTTGAGAAGTAGCAAAAGGAGTACAAATGAACCTGCCAAACTACCTTTCTGTTCCTTGCTTGCTTCCACTCTCCCTACACTAGCTGTCCCTTGGGCTTCGTCCAGTTGCCATCCCTCCCTTCCTCCCTCCTTCCCTACTTGGGCTATCCCTTGGGCTTTGTCCTTTTGCCCTTATTGCCTCCATACATGGGCCATCCTGTGGGCTTCACCCAATTGCCTTTTTGCAAATGTAGTTCCATTCTCTAAATTAGCCAAGCTCAGTCAGGGCAGAACGTTGGCTGTCAGAGGGCAGAGAGTGAGTCTGTGTATGTGCCTGTGATTTTATCAATACTTTTTGAGTTTTTTTGTTGTTTGTCAGGAACTGTTAGAGAAGGACACATTGATTATGGTAGGTACAAAGTTCTTTTATTCCCTAGAAAGTGTCCACCTTAAAGTGTGGTATTTAACGGTGCTGAATTGATATAACACGGATATATTGATATCCATTTGTGAACAACAGCCATGTATTATTAACATAGCACTTGTATAACACAATATAAAATATGTTAGTACTATTTAACTAAAAAATGTAATATAAAGAGTGTAATCTCTGAGATTGCATTATATGAAATAAACAAATGTTTTTAAGCTGTAGTTTGAGTTTTCTTCAGACTTAGATGTGTAGATCCACATTTGGCATTTGGAATTAGTGTTATTTCCAGATTGAATGCCTTGTAACTTCTGCTAGATAGACATTGCATTTGTAGTAATGAGGGTTAAATATTTCAGTAATCTTCAGTTCTGTACTGTATAAATAAACACTTGTATCACAAGTAGCATTAGAAGGGGTTATGGGCATAGAGCTTCACTTGAAAACACTCTCCTGTCATGATGCAATTCAGTAATGCAATCTTTAAAAGGCTGATACTTTGCTGCTTAACTTTTGAAAGGTTTTTTTGTTTTGTTAAAAACAAATACAGTCAATCAGGTTGTATATAAACAGAAGCGTGTGTAATATGGTCAACGTAATTTTAGCTGCGCTGCATGACTTGTGTTTGCGAATTGATGCTATATACCATTTATCCATATTATGTTTGTTATCAATTATGAGTAAACAACTTTATACATATGTGTTACTTTATATATGCAGTGAATTGTTGCTATAATTTGCAGCCAGTGGTCCTCGTGAGCATGTGAAATTTCTTTGTAGGCATTGCCATATACACTTGACCTGAGCTATGAAGTATGCAGGCTAGTGTGTGTGTGTGTGTGTGTGTGTATGTTGGAGCTGTCTCTATATTGGTATTACAGAGAGGCAACAGCTGCAGTCTCCTGTCATAAGACCCAAGTCTTTACATGCCATAGCTAAGATAGCACTGTGTAGTGAAATCATGGAGGTGTTTATTATTTTTGAACACATATAATATAAGAATGTTTTAAGATTGGTCTTGAACATTGCTTTCAATTTAAAATGCCAGTGTTGAGTGGTTCATATTGGACAAACATAGCGAGTAGAGAGAATTTTGACTAAAAAAAATACAGAACAGCAAAGTTATTTGTGGTTCATTAGGATGGGTGGTAAAACATTGAGGTATACCTCAAAATGTTTTCCTTAAGTTTTATGTAAGAGGCATACATGAGCAATAAGTAATGATAATCTATCACACCCTCATTTTTGCCTGTAAATATCTGCCTCAGATGGCTTCCAGTTCTTCGCTAGTGTCATGCAGTCGTGTCAGTGGGATTTAAGGCACTGTATGACTTACAGTATGCGGCCAGCTATCTCAGTCAACCCGAATGCATTTCCTACTAGCAAGGAGTGGTAAAATACATGTGGCATGTCATGTGGCAAAGCTCAACTTTATGCACATCAGTGTATCTAATTAGGAAATAGCTGTGAAAAGGGTTTTGCATATTATTCATGTTGCAGATATCCAGAAGAAAGTGTTAAGATCTAGCTTCGCCCCTACAGATCCAAGATCTGAAACCCCAGTCTGGGAAGAACTACATTTGATGGAAAAGATCATTTAGTGTGCAAATTTGGCAGGAAAAGAAAATTCCGCTACACATAGCAGGAGACTGATTATACATTAGCCTGCTTTATCATTTTAAAATATAATAATGTAATAACTGCATACTTTTTGTATATCATACCCTACCATCATATCATATTTTCCTTTAACGTTTTAGCCAGCTTGCAAACTATAATACAAATATGTATTCCTTTTGGTGGTGGAATACAGAAAAGTGTCTCGAGCAGTGAGAGTAAGAAACACTTGTTGACAATCTAAATATAGATCTCAGTGCAGTGTATGAATGCCTCATAGTGACCTCTGCCTTCTAAATAATGAATAAATCTTCCGTTTCTGCACAAAGCAGCATGCAACTCAGGCTATCTACATTTATTTTGTGCTTGATTTTAAAGTATTAAAAACTATACTGTAGCTTCTGCATGTATTTTACTCCTGTACTACTGTAATGAACTAAACTCACATTATAAAGGAGGACATACAGTAACTTAACTCTGGTAGTGATCAATGGCATAGCATTTGGTTCATTCGAACACATCATTCAAATGCTAACACCTACTCACCTACCTCACCTACTTTTTCTTTTCTTGTATACTGAACAGAGGTTTGTGGTTATGAGACAGGTGGATCCCCAATCTTTTCAGCAATCATGTGTGATAACACTCTAGCTAGACAGTTGGACAACATGGATACTGAAAACCTCATTGCTGTTATTAGACTGGAAATAAGGCTTACTGGAAATGACAGCATTATAGATGTTATTTTTATTAGAATGGTCGTGAATATATTTGTTTTCCTCAACTTTGTTATTAAGGGGAGGCCCTCTGCAAATATGAAACTGAGTTCAAAACTTAGTAATCAGCAACTTTGAAAAAATCTTAGACACTTATTTACATTTAATTAAATATGAAGTGATTTAACATAGACTGTGTCTAAGAAGTGGCATAGGTATGAAGAAAATTGACAGAATAAATAAAACCGAATCACTGAATATCTGGACAGGTACGTATGTACTGTAGGGAGTGTTTAGAAAGAGGTAATGAGTATTCAGTGGAGCACTAATGGTAAACCTTATAGCTGAATGTTAACCCTTATAACTCAAGTGGCATGAATGACCTATGATTACAGATTAAAAAAACAACAACAACAACAACTCCTTATACGGAAGTCCTGGCTCTGGGTTTTAACGAGGGAGGTTACAGACATGTGCAAACTGTGTATTTGGGTTTTTAGATAATGTATGTCAGGTAGTAACAAAGCTATCATTACTTTTATAACACATAAATTGCACCGCTACCACAAGGAATTAAATCACAAAAAAAAAAAACTCTGTACTCACCAAATGCTTGCTTTAGTATTTTGATGATAGAAGGATGCTAAGAGTGAACTGCCAGGCAGGAGGTTTAGTAGATGACCAAAGAGGAGATTTATGGATGCAGTGAGAGCAGACGTAAAGTAGTTGGTGTGAGTAGAGGATGCAGAAGATAGGGTTAGATGGAGGCAGATGATTTGCTATGGGGACGTCTGAAGGGGACAAAGAAGAAACAACCAGAAATAACATTAAAAGCATATGCTTATATGTATCTGAGCTATTTTCTTTACCTACCGTATATGACTGTTTTAAAATTGTTTTGCTCAATTTGTATCGTTGGTTAAAATTAAATAAAATCACATTGCCTAGGCCAGTGGTTCTCAAACATTTTCTGTCATTCCCCTCTTAAGGGGGTGGGCGAATTTTCAAGCCCCACTTGTCAACAAAATGATAACGAAATCAGCCAAGTTTACTATTTATTAAAATATCAATTTCTAAACCGATAAGATCAAATAACACCAAGTTCTAAACAGATAAAATACACAAGCAATTGTTATAACAGGCTTACTTCGTCACTTATCTAGAGCTTTCTTTCAAAGAAGTCGAGTGGCTTATTAACGTGACTGGAGTGTGTTGTCTCTAAGTGTCTTCCTAATTTGTTGGGTCTCATGCTGTCTGCTGCCATTGGTTTAAGACACAAAACACACACGTGTCTCTCCTCTGCTCCCACCATCACCACCATGAATCCAAGCGGTACATAGGCTTCATTATGTTTTCCTTTCGGTTTGGCTTTTTGGTTGATTAGATTGACATACTGAATCACCAGCTTTTTTGTGGTCCATGTAACAAATGACGTTATTATCCATTGACGTTATTATGCTCACTACATACAGTACGCTACTGACCAGATTTGTGTCCGCGGTAAAGTTAGTTTGATATTCGCATATTCGCATCTCCGAATTCAATAGCTGTGTAAATAAACCCGCAAATAAGATACCCACATACATTTACTCTCTGCATTGTCTTTAAGCTACATCCCCCTTAAATTATGCATATTTAAAAGCATAAACACCATTATTCTCTACGGCGCACCAAATGATTTAGGGATCATCGCAAAATGCCGCACACAAATAAAAAGCGTAGAACGATATTGATCTTCCCTTTTGTTCAGCGCCTGAAGGATCATAAAGCATCTTTGTTGCCACACTGGAAACTAGAAATGCCAGACTAGTACTGCCTGATAAAATATAAATTTCTAACAAAAATACAGAAACATCAGCATACACATCGGAATGAATGATAATTACATATTTAATACCGAATGTTTCCTTATATATTGTTCCTCTGCAATTAACATGTCAACATTAAAACGTTATTGTTGCACTATGGTTCCACTTTGTCTCTGATGTTATTTTAATTTACTTGTATTAATGATCCATTTCTTTGTGTGTGATTGTTTAGTTTCGAGTGTCCGATCTTTATTGTCAATAAAGAAAAGCATGAATTAGAATAGGTACTTTCCTATTATTTTCCACTAATTCCCTCCCGTTCATTGCGCCCCACCTTTCATGTCTGTATTCCCCACTAGTGGGGCCGCCCCACACTTTGCGAACCACGGGCCTAGGCTGTCCTGAAAAAAGGATATGTCACTCTATATTCACAACTCTGACCTGCATGTGTGTGTATATATATATATGGTAATGCAAAATATGGATAAAATATAACATATCTCTGGATTTTAAGGGCACGCTACCTGTTAAACTTAGACTGTGTAGTAGGTTTAGCAACAGGAATGTATTTGTGTTAATGTGGTGAAGACAATTTGACACATACTGTAACACCTGTTAGGTGAGTGAGTTAGGACTGGTCGATGTGTTATGCATCATCAGAACTACACGATCAGTCAATAAAAATTTCCCTGTAGCGGACTAATACTGAAGAATAACAGAGTTGCTTTTGGAAGGTTTTTATATCAGTTTCCATTCATTTCGAAACTAAATCTGTCTAAAAACAGGATGGTTTGCCTGTGTCATGAGTCTATGTGTGTTTTCAGAAACATTTCAGTTCAGTCTGTTTACACTGCTCCATTTCCTGTTGCCATCCAGGAGAGTGGGTGTGATGTCACTATAGATAGATAGAGAGATAGACAGACAGAGGGAGACGTTTACTAACAATCTTAATACAGTCACAGGGCCAGTGAGAAATAGCAATGCTATCTGATTTTGCATAAAACACAATATACAGTGTATGGCACCACACACAGCAGACAACAAAACAAAATCTGTAGTCCCACACTTACAAAAAGAAAAAAAAATCACAGGAGAAGCAATGCGTAGTTTTGAGTGGAAAACTCCCACGTTAGTCGTAGACTAAAGGTCACTGTTGGCTGTTGTCAATTCACTGTTTATGAGAATACAATGAGGGGAAAAGCCCTTGCCGAAATAACTTAGATACCCAGAAAAGAATCCTTCAGTGTAGCAGGATGTTACACTGAACAGCAATCCTGCCCTATACCAAAAAAAGATTTAGTGATTTACAGTATAGTCTTATAAATAACAGAAACGCATTTACTGAAACTCATTAAATAATTGTGGAGAGATATTATTATACTAAATGTACACAGCAACATTCCTAGTGTTAAATAAGGGCAGTGGTAGGGCAGTGTGTTAGGGCTCTGACCTACAGTATTAGTCAGAAGGTCTGCAATTCAAGCCCCAGCTCCACCATGAGTGCATGTAGCAGGGACCCTCACACACCCAGGTACTAAACTGTTGATTTTGCAGGCAGATTTGTCACAGTATTGTGCATCTAAATAAAGATCATGTTTGAGCACCAACATTCTGCTTACCACCCCTGAGGGCATAGCATCACATTAGTGCAGCTGCTTATTTCAGTCATTTAGTTATATAACACATACTGTACACATCTATACACACACATACAGCAGAATGCAGACAGTCACAACACTGGACAAACTCGCATTGGATGACCCCATGATTATAATTACTGTTATCCTTTGTATGCTTGTCAATGACTTATTCTAAATCAGAAACCCGACTACTCAAATTCAGTTCTGAATTGAAAACACTCAAAACCTTCATCTGAAGATCTCCATCCAAGTTTAATCTGACTTTGTCATGACTTTGTGTTATTTGATGATACTACCTGGGGCTTTTCGATTTTCCTGATAGAAAATAAGATGAGTCTACTTGAATTGAAGCACGGAACACCTTAAAGGGATTTGGTGTTCAGTCTGTAAATGGAAATTAATTGGTCTTCTTATTTAAACTCAACATTTTGTCAGCAGTAAGTTTAACACATACATAATGACTGTTTCTTACAGGGTATTACCATTAATAATACATCTCTTGTTAATTGTTTATTAGCATAAAGGCGACAAACAAAAAAGAGAGCTACATTTAAACATTGTAGATATACCTAAAGATAAAAAATATCCAAAATTACATAAGATCGCACCCTAGTGCTATCTACTGTAGTTATGGCATTTGGTCTTATGTATATTTGCATTTATGTGGTTTTCCATTATTAGTAGTATTTTTAAAACATACAAACTTTTATCAGTTAACATGGGCCAAGCCTTCCTCAATGCCAGGAGTGGTCTGCTTTTATTTAGGAAAAAATCCAACTGACAGTTCTTCCAAAATTCCTCTTTTCCTGAGTCGGGATTGGACAGTCGCATCGGCCTGTTCATTCTATACGTAACCCCACTAAACTTGTATCAAAATGTTTAGCCAGGACTTCCAAGCTCAATGAGATGAAAATAAAGAATCTATTCATTACCGGTGCCAAATCACTTTGCTCTTCTGACTTCTAGATCACTAGTTTTTTGTCCTGAAATCAGTGCAAAAATCACTCTATAGCCTTTGTTGGTTTATAGAGTGGAAACACTCTGGAAAAAAATGTAATTCTTTAGACCCCTTTGGAGGTGGCACGGTGGTGTAGTGGTTAGCACTGTCGCCTTGCACCTCCAGGGTCTGGGTTCGATTCCCGTCTCTGTGTGCATGGAGTTTGCAAGCTCTAACACCTACTGTACCTCGTATACAAGTAAGAGTATTTTTATTTTTATTTACGGCCCCGGGATCATTCCCTCAAGAACACTTAACCCCAAAGTCTAGTTCATTTTGATCAGTGTGAACACAATCAATCCAGGCTCAGGAACCATGCCCAAGCATGCTTGAAGATATGATCTTGGGTACAGAACACTGTACCTGGGCATGGATTGAATCAGATATGGAAACCAATCTGACCTGAGCACAAAAGAACGCTGTTTAGATGCGATGTCATCAGTGCCGTTGGTAACCTCCAAAACTCTGTGTGAACGTAACATGTACCAATCTTCTCCTTTGATGTACTGTACACAGCCATGAGTAAAAACTTTTGAATTTTTCTCCAAAATGTCAATAATATTAGGCATAGTGTGAAAGTAAACTTCCTTGGTCTCTTCTTCTCTTGTGGCTCACTATTGATCTGATACTTGGATTTTTGTTTACACACTGTTTGGCTATTAAGCAACAGCTTATGTGATGTATAATTGTAATTTAAATACATACTAATGTCTGACTCACATTCTGGTTAACAGAATAACGCTTTATATAACTATGACAGCCACTTGGCTTGGCCTCATGATGAAGAATGAGAAATATGCAGATTGACAGGGAACACCATTAGAATGTTTGTTGGCAACCAGAGAAGGGTGTGGCATTGCATACTTAGCAGCCTTCTGTGCTGAGAGTAAAAAGCTCCATGGAAAGAATGTGGAAAGTGTAACTATAGCAATGTCTTGCATGATAAAAGTAAACAGATAATGTTAACAAGTTTAACATATTAATTTCTGTATGAATATGTGTTCTTTGCATTGTCACCATGGAGCATCATTTGCTGAAAAAAAGATATCCACAATATAAAGGCATCAGAACACCCAGGGTTGCATGGGGCTTAGCAGGCCAAGAGTTTAAGGTTGTTGATCTAAACCTACGATTCTGCAGAACTCAACCCGACCAAGCATCCGTGAAATGTGCTAGAAAAGTCTGATTCATGGAAACCTCACCCCATAATCCACAGCACCCAAAGGATCTGCTGCTAACATTCTCATGCCAGACATGACAGCATACCTACAGTGGACTAGTAGAGCCATGTCCAAAGGTGCCAGAGCCACCCCGGGGGTACACAAGAGCCTATGCAATACTGGACATTATGTTTGGGATTTGTTGTTTTGGTTGATGTATATCTTTGCCATGTTGTTATTAATGAAAAATATCTTTTTATACAGTTTTTAAGGGTATTATACCTTTTCCTCTCTCACTTAATTACACACACAGGTTATACAAAAACACAATCCATGAGATCACACATGACAGAGTTGATGGAGTATCTGCAAAGGGGTAGAAGAAAAAAATAATAATCAAACAGTATCTAAATAAACTTTTGATGAAAATGAATGGTGTCCCTTAATACATTTTGTTTAAGATCTGCTTCAGGTCATACTGTATATTCCACACATTATTAGCTTGCATACTCTTTTTAAAAGTCAAAGTTGAACAAAATAAAAAGATAATAAAGGTTACAGTTGCGTTTGTCATGGTTTCATTTTGTAAAAAGTCAGGGAATAGTAATGTATGTTTATTCATTTAATTTTTCTTTTTTTTTGGCCAAAATTGGCCACTTTTAAGCAAATTGGTTAAAATGGTCAATGACAACTTGATACTTATACTGCATTGTTTATTTCTGATTATACTGTATAACTTAATATGACTTGTTTTGTTTTTAGACTCAGACAGAGAATGGGAGGACGGCCACTCTAATCCACATGTGAGTTCACACATCTACTATTTCATTAGCTATAGTGTCACATTTGTTTGCACCAAACTGCTAGCAGTAACATAATCAACACAATTTGCTTTACTGTAAGTCTATGGGTTCCATAGATGTTGTGTTGGCACTCCCCGGTTCTGAAAAAAAGGTTAGGTCACTGCTGGCTCTTGCTTTTTGAACTGAACTCCAAATAGCTTGGAATTAGTTTAGTGCATTAATATTCTGTTTACCAAAATATGGAGAAGCAATACCATCCCAGAGTGGAGTCCTCTCTGCCTGGCCTCTTGCCTTAAGTCTGCTCTCTGCCCCACCATAGCCTCAGGCCCCCCTGAGGAGTTTCCTGATCTCTTAAAGGTTCCACATTCAATTCAATTCAATTCAATTTTATTTATATAGCGCTTTTAACAATGGTCATTGTCTCAAAGCAGCTTCACAAAAATGAAAGACATTTAACAAAAATAAATAAATAAAATAAATAAAATAAATAAATGTAAAAAATAAATAAATAATAATAATAATAATAATAATAATAATAATAATTATAGAAAAGAAAATAATTGGAAGTGTGTATGTGTGAGAAAAATGTGCAAATAATGAGACGAATGAATGAAATTTCTCTGATGAGCAAGCCAAGGGTGATGGCGACGGTGGCAAGGAAAAACTCCCTGAGATGGCATTAGGAAGAACCCTTGAGAGGAACCAGACTCAACAGGGAACCCATCCTCATTTGGGTGATAACAGATAGAAATGATATAACATCTTGTGTGTTCTGCAGGTGAAAATTCAATATGACAGAAATTATTTAAATTGACATGAAGACCAGTTCAGCATAGGGACGAGTCAGTAGGTGCAGAGAGCAGATGAGGTCGGGATCACTGGAAGCACAGGAGCAGCATGTGTAGCTCCAACCATCATAAAGCTGAATCCAGCTGGAGCTGGTCCTTCTCTGGATGCCTCAGGAACCTCGCAGGGTCGGCCTTTGTCTACTGAAGCTGGAAAAATCTCCCGATGCCTCGGGATGGGTAGAGAAATACAGAACAGATGGGGAGAATTAGCGTAGTTGCCATTCGGGATAGGTGTGAGTTATGTGTATGCCAGATTATGAGGTTATGGGATGAGTTATGTGTATGCCAGATTAAAAAGATGCGTCTTGAGTCTACATGATTACATCAATCTCAAGGCCATGTTCTGCACGTCTCGGGCCATCTCTCTTCCCCCTCGTCGTCCCTACGACTGCGCTACCGACCTCCTGCCTGGCACAGCTCCACCTCGGGGTCACCTCTTTTCACTTTCACAAGACAAGAGGAAGGCCATGGACCAATACATTTCTGAGGCTTTAGCCGCCAGCATCATTAGACCGTCCTCATCACCTGCTGGAGCGGGTTTTTTCTTTGTGGCCAAGAAAGACGGTACCCTACGTCCTTGCATTGATTACAGGGGACTGAATGACATCACCGTCAAGAACCGGTACCCGCTGCCCCTGCACCACCTTTGCCCTCCTGCAGGGTGCCCAATTCTTTACAAAACTAAACCTTCGCAGTGCCTACCACCTGGTCATAATTAGAGAAGGGGACGAGTGGAAGACGGCCTTCAACACCCCGTCAAGGCGTTATGAATATCTAGTCATGCCGTTTGGTTTAGCCAACGCTCTGGCAGTGTTCCAAGCCCTAGTCAATGACATCCTTAGGGATTTCATCAATGTCTTCGCTTTCGTGTACCTAGATGATATTCTCATCTTCTCGCGGTCCAACTCAGGAGTTGGAGCGGTCCTGTCCCAGAGGTTACCCAAAGATAACAAACTGCACCCGTGCTGTTTTCTCTCCCACTGGCTCTCTCCCACAGAGAGCAACTACGGCATTGGTGACCGGGAGCTATTAGCAGTCAAACTTGCCCTGGAGGAGTGGAGGCATTGGCTCGAGGGCACCGAAATCCCCTTCCTGGTCTGGACGGATCATAAGAACTTGGAATACCTCACGGTGGTGGACCGCTTTTCCAAGGCGGCCCACTTCATCCCGCTATCTGGACTCCCTATTGGCCCATTCACCATAACCAGAATCCTCAACCTGTGCACTGTCAGACTTCATCTGCCTTCCACCATGCGTCGGAAGGATAAACCCTTCCTTTCATGTATCTCAGATAAAACCTCTGGCTTCATGCCCACTGAGTCCACACACCCGCCCAGCTCCTCCTCCCCGACTTGTTGATGGTGGCGAGGCCTTCGCCATGCACAAACTTTTGAAAGCCAGACGACGAGGCAGAGGCATCAAGTACCTGGTGAATTGGGAGGGCTATGGACCTGAGGAAAGAAGCTGGATTCCTTCCAGATACATCTTGGATCGATCCCTTATTGATGATTTCCATCGCCGACACCCCAACGCAATGGCCAGAACGCCAGGTGGCGTCTGTAGGAAGGGGGTACTGTCACGAGCCAGCTCGATCCACCAAGCACCTCGTATTCCTAACTCCACCCCAGGCTTTTCAGCTCACCTAGCGTTCAATCACAACACACCTGTATCCGATTAGGATACCATCCTTAGGCCGTAAAAGCATGCAGAGTGCATTAGTTTATGCCGCAGTGTCTCGCACGTGTGCCTCGCGTCCTCCCTGGATATTATTCTAGGAATCTTGACCCCTTGCGGACCTCGCTACCCTTCAGATTTCTCTTTCGTCTTTTCCCCTGATAATCTCGCCTGTTCTCGGTCTAATCTTCGTGTATGACCCTGCGTGTGTTAGGAATCTGGTTCCGTGCCTGCCCCTTTGGATTTGTTTGTTCTCGCGGCTGTACCTTTGGTTATCGACCCTTACCTGACAAACGATGCCGATTCTCTCTTCTCGCTCCACGGCTAGTGATGCTGTCCCGGCTCTATGTGCAAGCGCTTCTATCATCTCTTAAGTATTCTCATGATGCACACCGTGCTCCTACTCCTCAAATAAGCGAACTGAAGCTCTCTGCCCTGCTCCCCCTGATCTTGGAGCAAACCGATGTCATGAAACCATTGCGGAAGTTTAGTTGCGCTTCCCACGCCCTCGCTAAAGCCGAGAAAAGTTTGCATGCTTCCACTTCCAGGTTCGCAGAGACTTCCCTGAAGTTTTTGCCCTGCCTTTTGTCATGTCACCGGGTATTCCCCAAAGCATTCTGTACGTGCACACACATACACGCACAACACCCCCTGCTGCGCGCTGACTCACACACACACATACACACGCGCAACCCCCCGCTGCTGCACGCTGATCCACACACACACATACAGTGGTCACCTAATCGGAGCGTTCGTTTTACCATCGCCGCGCTCGGCGGCAGGATTTGGGTTTGTGCGTTTGCTGACTTTTACCACTGAGTGGCGGTATATAACTACAGACTGACGCCTCATGCCTTAGTTCATTCTCTGCCGGATTAATGAGACACGCACCTTTAGAACTGCACGTAGTAGCCGATAACATCAAGTGAAACACTGTAATTGACCGAATTCATAATCACAGTACTAAAATTACAGTACAAATGTAGAATTCAAATTAAATCAAATCTTATTAGGATCAAATTTAAGCACAATAAATATTAACACAGTGAGCCTTTAGATTTTATCACGTGTAATTAGAAAAGAAGTGTGTAGGGTTTTGTTTCATCTTATTTCTTGTGTTCTTTAAATTTATAGTAGATTTATTAACTGAAATAAATGACTATATTTCTGTTATTCCCCACTTAAGGGGGTGGGAGAATTTTCAAGCCCCACTTGAAAATCGGCCAAGTTTACTATTTATTGAAATATAAATTTCTAAACCAATAAGATCAAATAATACCAAGTTATTATTATAACAGGCTTACTTCGTCACTTATCTAGAACTTGCTTTCAAAGAAGTCGAGTGGCTTATTAACATGACTGGGGTGTGTTGTGTCTAAGTGTCTGAATGGTGCAGCGGTTAGAGTGCTCGGCCAGAGATCAACAAAGTGCTGGTTTGAATCCTGGGTGATGCTGTTTTCAAATTGTTTTATTTTAATTATAGCAAAATTAAAATATAACAAAATCAAATGTTTTAAGTGCGCTTAAGGTAGAGTCTTATAAAGGCTATGTAGTCTTATATAGTTTTATTATATATTTTTTTGCACATTAATCTGAGTCCTCATCTGTTACATTTTTGAGGACAATAGTTTTTTTTCAGCCTGTCACGGCGTGCGCCCAAATCAATATTGCTCCTCGCTCACTAGTTAGGCATCCTCCCCTTCAGATATGCGAAGGAACAGGGCCGCCGAATTGGGCACGGCTGGTGAGCTATCCTTTGCTTTTTTTCTATCCTTGGCTGGCAAGCTATCCGGGTTTGCACCCCGCGCTATAAAATACTCTGGGTTTGTTGGGTTACAGGGGTTTTTTACTACGCGGTGTGATTGCGACACGCACGCAACAACGCAGAAGTGCGGCATGCAAGCGGGGCAAATGGAATGCGCCCCAGGGGAAAAAAAGAAGCGAGAGATGGGAGGGACCAGTCCATCATAGCAGAGCCAGCGG
The DNA here is from genome assembly GCA_030522415.1 of Channallabes apus. Lineage (NCBI taxonomy): Eukaryota > Metazoa > Chordata > Actinopteri > Siluriformes > Clariidae > Channallabes > Channallabes apus. The sequence continues at coordinate 4,923,580 of CM060131.1, forward strand.
GAGCGGACATAGGCAGGAGCTCACACCGCGTAGTAAAATTCATTGTAACCAAACAAACCACAAGTATTTTATAGCACGTGGTGCAAGCCCTGGATCATTAGTAAGGATAGCTCACCAGCCGTGCCTAATTCCGTCATGTCATGTGGGCCAGGGGCGGACTGGGACCAAAAAGTGGCCCTGGACTTCCTGGATAAATTTCTGCACACCAGTTACTAATATAAAATATAACACAATACAAGAAACAAAGGAAAGGACATCAAGACGAACATATAAAACTGAAAGACAATATTTTAAAAAGAATGGCAATAAAACTGAACAGGTAAGCTAAAATAAAATCAGTAGCAGCATTAGCTCATGCTAGTAAACTAGTTACTTATTTTTAATGCTAATTACTTTAGTTAATGCTGCTACTGATTTTATTCCAGCTTACCTGTTCAGGTTGATTGTGCTTCTTTTCACTTGGCTCTGGTAGATCAATGCCAGACAACACTCAAATGCAAATTATTCACCCTCCCCAGGTGTAAATCTGCTGTTCTCCCCAGGTGTAAATCTGCTGTTCTTTCAAGCTTGAAAGATTAATGCAAAATGTGTAACTGCATATACAGCTTGAAAGATTAATGCAAAATGTGTAACTGCATATACAGTATGGATATAAGAACCTAATGGGATGTGGGTCAGACCAACAGGGAGACAGTCAGCTCTGATACATCATCTCATCATTACATCATCTACTGTCAGTTTATTAAAATACAGACTAAATACAGATTCCCCAAATTATAGATTTAACCTGTAAGAACATCAGTAACTACCTTTTTAATGTACATACAGTAGATAGCGCCTGTGCAGTCAGCTTATGGGAGGGGCTGATTGAGTTTCTCATGCTCTTATAAGCAGAGTTACTATATATTCAGAGAAACTGAATGAAAGCTGAGCCTTTGTTTCTCGACCGCGACACCCCTCTCTCTCTCACACACATACACAGAGTAGACATACACATACTTTATCCAACAAACATGAAAAATATCCACATAATGATGAGTTAAAAAGCATTGGTTAATTTTCGTTTAGACAGACTGTTTGTATCTGATTATTTGTATTATTAAAGAACAACAGCACAAACAACAACACAAGGGCTTGTAAGAAACATTTTTATTATTTTGACAAGAGTTAAATTTGTAACAGTAAAAGGCACCCCAATTTAAATATATAAATAACTAAAAACAAATTGAGCAAACTATCAGAATAAAAAAAAATAGAACGAATCATTATTAAAGAAAATTATGAAGACCATAACAGCCTACTGCATTTCATTATTTATAATAAAGCAAAAACACGAGTGCTGATGATATAATAATTTATTCCTACAGATGTACCCGTTTTACAGATCGATTTACTGTGATAAAGAGTGGTATAAGAGCAGTGACAGCTGGCACACAAAAAAACAGGTGCAGGATTATTTTCTATTGTCTAAATAAGAAATATTTTCTAAACATGGGTTATTGTTGCTTATTTACAATATTTGTTAATTTAATATAAAGCCGGTATCATTATCCTCCTTTTTATTTTCCTACGTAGTCTAATAAAGTTTTCCAGAGCGCGGAGAAGTTTTGTTGTACTAAATAATATTTATGAAGCATCAGGGCCTCCTATTCCTATTAATTTTAAGTTGTTTTAGTGTTACTCTGTGTGCTTTACACAGACAGACACCATTCAAATGCAGATACTTCACGCCTCCCCACGTGTGAATCAGCAGCTATCACCTCTACATTCAGATAAACTACAAATAACTGTAAATAGCACCACTCCCCATTCACAGGCTTCTTCTTACTTACTTCTTACTACTTACTGTTCTTTACAGATTTTACTTATCATAACATGCGTTAGATAGTTTGTTTTTATCACTCTATACACAATACTTTGCTATTTTTATAGATGTTGAGCATCGTGAGCAAGCCCGAGATCATATGAACGTTAATTATCGCCAGCCGGCACGAATAGGCGGCTCACGAGTAACGATAGTAGATTTGTAACAAATCTACTATCGTTACTCGCTCACTCCGTAGGCTCCCTGAATAGGCGGCAAAGGGACGGAGCCGCCTATTCGTGCCGGCTGGCGATAATTAACGTTAATATGATCTCGGGTTTGCTCCACATTATAAAAGCAAGGCACTACTAGCAAAGCCGCCACTGTATATAACCATAATGAATCCCGTAACCGGCTTAAACAGCTGAAAAGAATACAATCAAAAGCCATGTTATAGCTTCTGAATGGCGCAGCGGTTAGAGAGCTCGCTCAGAGACCCTGAGGTCGCTGGTTTGAATCCAGTCGGATGCTGTTTTAAATTTTTTTTATTTTAATTATAGCAAAATTAAAAGAAAACTAAATAAAATGTTTTATTTTAATTTTGCTCAGCATACTATAGAAAAAACAGCAAACTCGCACGCTACCAGTAAAGCAGCTGCCACTGATATGTCCGTCGGTCATCGGTCTCAACGCGACTACTGTATACACGTCTGTATACGCCAGCCACTGGACTCCTCACGGTTAAATACGTTGGTCACATGACAGCTGTATAAGCCGGTTACGGGACTCATTATGGTTGTATATCGTGCTCTGAATAATAAATGTTCTTTTATGTCTTCATTCATTGTAATTTGACATTTTTTTGTTTGTTTGCTGTTTTTTCTATAGTATGCTGAGCAAAATTAAAATAAAACATTTTATTTAGTTTTATTTTAATTTTGCTATAATTAAAATAAAACAATTTTAAAACATCATCACCAAGGATTTGAACCTGCACTTTGTGGATCTCTGGCCGAGCGCTCTAACCGCTGTGCCAATCGGACACTTAGAGACAACACACCCCACTCACGTTAATAAGCCACTTGACTTCTTTGAAAGCAAGCTGTCGAGATAAGTGATGAAGTAAGCCTGTTATAATAATAACTTGGTGTTATTTGATCTTATTGGTTTAGAAATTTATATTTCAATAAATAGTAAAATGTTTGACAAGTGAAAATTCTCCCACCCCCTTAAGTGGGGAATGACAGAAATATGGTCATTTATTTCAGTTAATAAATCTACTATAAATTTTTTTACTCATTATTGTACAGTACACATCAATAGCTCTGGTTCAGATTTTTCATGTTTGTTGTGGAAATTACCATCACTGTTGTATTTACCGCGATGAATGAAAATGTCACTTTGCGCCACCTGGCGGCCATTTTACGAATGACTTTGAAATGCAATTGATTTATTTTGGCCGCTGTCGCCTTTAAACGGCGGTGACTGCGACAGTAATAACCATTCCGATTGAGTAACCACTGTACACACACACACACACACACACACACACACACACACACACACCACTCTCCTTGTGCTTTTATGTACTTAACCCCTTAAGTCTCAAATAAAATTCCATTAAGTGAATCTGTGTCTGCTATTGGGCCCTTTCTGTGTCTGCCTCCTCCCATGACAATAGCGCACTGATGTTCTTAGGAACATAGAATTTTGGTAAATAGACTTACACTAAAGCAGTGGTTCTCAAACATTTTCTGTCATTCCCCACTTAAGGGGGTGGGCGAATTTTCAAGCCCCACTTGTCAACAAAATGATAACAAAATCAACCAAGTTTGTTTATTGAAATATCTATTTCTAAACCAATAAGATCAAATAACACCAAGTTCAAAACAGATAAAGTACACGTGCAATTGTTATAAAAGGCTTACGTTGTTACTTATCTTTGCATAATTGATCCCATGTTTATTAGCTGCTCAACAATCGTTTGTAGTTTTTTTTGCACTGGCCAATTCTGTATGCAGCTTTGAATGAAGCCATTTGTGCTTTGCTGTCCACTGATTCAGATGTTACTATGCGATTCTCCTGCTGTCTGTATTCTGCCAGTTTTCTTTGAAAGAAGTCGAGTGGCTTATTAACGTGACTGGAGTGTGTTGTCTCTAATGCCTCTTTTCCACTGCATAGTACGGCACAGCACGGTTTAGTACAGCTCACTTCAGTTCGGCTCAGTTCGGCTCGGTTTGCGCTTCCACTGCAGTGTAGTAATGCTTTAGAGTAGGCTGGATTATTCACGTGTCGTTATAGTTGCGGCGCCTCTACTGCCGTGACATCATCGTAAACGCGCCACAAACAAACACACCAATGGAGCATATCGATGGCATGGTGTTCTTCATTCTCGGCATGTGGATGTTTTTAACAGCGAGACGAAGGAGTTTGTTTCAAAAGAGGCTGATGGCAGCCAAAGAAAATTTTTGGTTAATACAAAAAGGTGCGTCCGATCCTTCTCTGGCTGTTCTAAATATAGCGGTTCTGTTGTGTCTCGTGTCGCAAGTTCAGTGACGCAGTAATGATGATTTTCTCCGGCCAATCAGTGACCAGCAGAATTTACACGTCACGTTTTGGTAACGGTTCGGGGCACTTGGAACCTCGGCTGAGGTGGTACTAAAAAAAGGACCAGGTACCGGGTACTGTTCCCAGTGGAAAACCCCCCAAAAGTGAGTGAACTGAACCGTGTCGTGCCGTACTATGCAGTGGAAAAGCGCCATAAGTGTCTTCCTAATTTGTTGGGTCTCATGCTGTCTGCTGCCAGCAGTTTAAGACACAAAACACACATAGGTCTCTCCTCTGCCCCCACCATTCCCACCATGAATCCAAGCACAAGATAGGCTTCATCATATTTTCTTTTCGGCTGGCTTTTTGGTTGATTAGGCTGATAGTGCTGAATCGCCTGCTTTTTTGTGGTCCATGTAACAAATGTATCCATTGATGTTATTATACCCAATACATACGCTTATACGTTATTTTAATTTACAAACCGGATTCCAAAAAAGTTGGGGCACTAAACAAATTGTGAATAAAAACTGAATGCAATGATGTGGAGATGGCAAATGTCAATATTTTATTCAGAATAGAACATAAATCACGGAACAAAAGTTTAAACTGAGAAAATGTATAATTTTAAGGGAAAAATATGGTGAATCAAAATGTCATGGTGTCAACAAATCCCAAAAAAATTGGGACAAGGCCATTTTCACCACTGTGTGGCATCTCCCCTTCTTCTTACAACACTCAACAGACGTCTGGGGACCAAGGAGACCAGTTTCTCAAGTTTAGAAATTGGAATGCTCTCCCATTCGTGTCTAATACAGGCCTCTAACTGTTCAATCGTCTTGGGCCTTCTTTGCCGCACCTTCCTCTTTATGATGCGCCAAATGTTCTCTATAGGGGAAAGGGTTACGCGTTCTGATCATAAAAATAGAGTAACGAGGCTATTTTTAAAATGTAAGGAGTAGAAAGTACAGATAATTGCTTAAAAATGTAAGGAGTAGAAGTAAAAAGTCAGCTGAAAAATAATTACTCCAGTAAAGTATAGATACCCAAAATTTCTACTTAAGTAAGGTTACGAAGTATTTGTACTTCGTTACTTGACACCTCTGCCTGTATGGCAAACAGAGCTTGGAAATCAGGATGCTACTGAATTTAAAGGTAATTTTAATCTAGGTGCAGTTCCGAGCCATATCTGTAATATTAGTGTGTTTATAACACCAGGCATTTAGTTGTGTTTCAGATGCACGGTTCAACAAAATTAGTCGTCAGTTGGACGCTGTTACACATGTAGCAGAAAATACTGAAGAACACTAAAAAAGTACTTGTGGGAAAAGGGCTTGTGATTTCCTGCAAAAAAAATTAAATTAATTAATTAATTTAAAAAAATGAGATTCATACTGTAAATTAATCATTAACATACTGGGCATATGCCAGTACACAAGGTGATAAATACAGTTACATTTCCTGGGATGTTAATGTTAGCGAGTAACAGAAATAAACTGTTTTAAATCCAAAAGACACAGGACAGTACTGTTTTAAACCCCACCCCCACAACCCCTTTATAAGTCATAAAGGTACAAAATACTCTTTATAATCCAGATACATTCATCAGTACTAAAGCACTCAGTGTTTAGCCACTGGGAATTCTAATCAAAATTAAGAATTCAGCTATTAGAAATATTTTTATTTCACTCTTGTGCCAAACAGAGCTGAGCAACCTTGAGTACTCTGCCTTGTTTAGAAACTGAAATTACAGTAAACATAACATAGTTTCTGGTTTTTGATCCACAAGTATTACCAGACTATCCGTTCTTTATGTCTTTGTATAAGCAGGTAAACAACAAAAGATCACTTCCATCGGACAGGCCTCACTGTGTGCCTCAAATCAGCCAGCGCCTCTGCATCTCCACAGAAGATCAGGATAGCCCAGAAAGAGTTGTGAGTGCCAGTTATAAAAGTATTTCTACTAAATTCTGCTATTCTATTTTATACAACATTTTAACTGATGACAGAGTAAAGTAGTGCAAATTAGTTACAATTAACGTAATTGTAATTAAGGCTTTATCTAAATGTATAATAGTTATGCCAGTAAGTCCAGTATTATTGTTGCTTGCCTCATTTGTAGTTAGTAGAAAAGCCTAGTCTAAACTAAAACATTGTTTTTGACCACAAACTACCGTATCTTCTCCAAATTTAATCAATTGGAAATTGCTTTATAAACATGAACAAGTTGTTATATGTATATTTTATACATCTAAATTAAACTTGAGTAACTCTCTAAAGTAGCAGCACGGTGGCATAGTGGTTAGCCCTGTTGCCTTGCACCTCGAGGGTCCGTGTTCGATAACAGCCTTGGGTCTGTATAAATGGACTGTATACATAGTGTGTTTGTTCATGCTTAGTGGGTTTCCATTGGGTACTCAGATTTTCTCCCACAGATTAAAGACATGCAGCTTAGGCTAATTGGGGCTCCCAAAATGACCGTAGTTTGTGAGTGTCTATATGTCTGTGTGCCCTACAATGGATTGGCACCCTGTACAGGAAAAAAAGTGAGTAAGCTCTCCAAAGTTTAATAAATTAAAGAAAAAGACCCTTCAGCTAACCCCCTACTTGTTATTGTTATATATTATTGTTACAACTCAGCTGAGATGCAAAAAAAAAAAAAAAAAACTATTTTATTGTAAATAACCTGGACGTTGCCAATTCAGTTCTCATATCTCATATCAATTCATATCTCGTGGAAGAATACTTCCGCCAAAGATACAAAAATTAAATTGCCTATTTAATTAGTCATTTAGTCTTAGTTGACATAATTCAGTTGCATGGCCAAGTCAGAGAAAGTCTAATAATAACTTAGCAACCACAGAGAGAAAATCTGATTGAATGAAATTTAAGATCACACTCCTCTGGGTCCTAAAGATTCAGATGTTGGACTGAATTTTTTTTTTTTAGGAAACAGAATCGGGTTTTATTCATGAAGTATGTTGACACACAAGGAATTTGGTTCCGGTTGTTTGTAGCTCTCATAGTACAGACTAAAATAAAAATACTCTGCAAAAACACTATACACAGTAATTACACAGCAATCAGTAACTTTAAATAAGGTGAACGGGGTCGGGGGGTGTATGAGGGGGATCCTGAGTATGTGCAGTAGAGCGTAGATTGTAAGGTAGGGCAAGTAGCCCTGTGTGCATCATACAGTATATACTACCTGTATAATAGGTAGTGTAAAATAGCAAGTAGTAGTGATGTAATGTGCATGTAGGGAGTTTGTACAGTACAGTACAATACTGGATGTTTGATTTGTGCAAATAACAATAATTTAAAGACAGTTGTAAGATCCAGTTCAACTGTTCATGAATGTGATTGATTGCGAAAGAAATGCTTATAAATAAATCAGTAATTGAAGTGACTAGATTATTATTATTATTATTATTATTATCATTATTACTATTATTATTTTAATATAAGGTCTTTGAAGGACTTAAAGTGCCAAGACTGCTTCTTTGTATTTGTATATGGGTTACATGCAAGAAAGCAAAGTTGTCAAAACAAATGAAAATGGCAGAATGACCTAAAGGTAATAGGCACCCAATGTATGATTTCCCAGCATCATTTATGTAGTTCAATGCATGTCTTGACCAGGCTCAAGACTTGCCAGTTGACAAACAATTGCACTTATATACTGTTTGTCTTTTTCAGGTTCAGAAGGAAAAACTTCATGCAGAGCTAAAACAAGTCCTAAGTAAAAAAAGAAGACACCTGAAACAGAGTCACTCAAATCCTGCAAGCATGGAACCGTCAGAGGAGAAGATTGAGCATGTGGTAAGCTAGAGATTTAATAATCAAAATTACCGCATGAATAATTTCTCACAGTAGTGCAACCTATTGGAAGACCAAATGCCAAAAGATTAGAACTTTTCCATAAAAGAGACTGAAGTCAATATTCTAGTTGATAGTTCAGGTTGGTGTAGGGCAGTGGTTCTCAAACTTTTTCTGTCATTCCCCACTTAAGGGGGTGAGCGAATTTTCAAGCCCCACTTCGACCAAGTTTGTTTATTGAAATATCAATTTCTAAACCAATAAGATCAAACAACACCAAGTTAAAAACAGATAAAATACACGTGCAATGGCTATACAAGGCTTACGTTGTCACTTATCATTGCATAATTGACCACATGTTTATTAGCTGCTCAGCAATCGTTTGTAGTTTTTTTGCACTGGCCAATTCTGTATGCAACTTTGAATGAAGCCATTTGTGCTTTGCTGTCCACTGATTCAGATTTTGCCATGCGATTATCCTGCTGTCTGTACTCTGCCAGCTTTCTTTGAAAGAAGTCTAGTGGCTTATTAACGTGACTGGAGTGTGTTGTCTCTAAGTGTCTTCCTAATTTGTTGTGTCTCATGCGGTCTGCTGCCAGCGGTTTAAGACACAAAGCACACACGTGCCTCTCCTCTGCCCCCACAATCCCCACCATGAATCCAAGCTCAAGATAGACTTCATTAGGGGTGGGCGATATAACCAAAATCTTCTAACACAGGAGGAGCAATTTTCTACCTCGATAACGATCACAATCACATTTGCTATATCACAATATAGCAATTCGTATCTGAAAATACATAAATAAAAATTCAAACACAAAGAAACTGTTTTACATAATGTAATTTTATATAAACTGTGAATTGCTGAGGTTTGCAGCATTTTTTTTTTACTTTGGCCATATTCGTTTGGATGCTTGTATTTCAGATGATAGAAAAGGTTTGACGTGTTTCCACCACTTGTTAAAATTGTGCACTTGCGTACCTTGCAAATCACGTTCATATCATTCGTATCACTTTTCTTCTACCCAAAATAAATTCCACAACACAGACGATGCACCTTTTTCTTTACAATCTCCTCGTTGTTGGTTTCGTCACATGTACAGTAAGTAAACTCACTGCTGCTGCACTTCTTCCATTGTCGAAGTGTATGTGAAGCCAAGCACATCAAAAGTGGGACGAAACCGTGGCACCCGATTGAACCGAATATCTGCGCAAATACAGCGCAGCGCGACTATCTGGATAGCGCAGTGATGATCTGGTTTATTTGCGCAGCCCGGTGGATCGTGCAGCGCCGCTCGAATCACAAACCTGCGCGACCCACTGTGTTTTATTTAAAAACAATTTATTTAAAATGTCAGGACTGTTAAATATTGTTTCCGCCTTGCCATGCCTGTTTTGTACGTGCGCATCCCAGCGGGGTAAAATGTATTTTGATGGTCGGCGCGGTTTATTTCTGTCAGTGTCACGCAGCGCTGCCCAGTGGGTCGCGCAGGTTTGTGATTCGAGCAGCGCTGCTCAAGTTGGCCCGACGTTAAACCATTATTGTTGCACTATGGTTCCACGTTTTCTCCCGGCACACAACTGATGTTATTTTAAATTTACTTGTATTAATGATCCATTTATTTGTTTGTGATTGTTTAGTTTTTTCCTATTATTTTCCACGAATTTCCTCTTGTTCATTGCGCCCCACCTGTCATGTCTGTATGCCCCACTAGTGGGGCGCGCCCCACACTTTGAGAACCACTGGGCTAAATTAAGTGTGTTTTCAGGAAAAGCAGCTGGCTTAATTGCAGTATGGAACTGGTTAACAATATTCCCTGGACAGAAGATGAAGTGGGGGGATACATCAGGACAAAGCTCAGAAAATATTACATTTCCCAGTTACATAATGCTTTGTTTTACTATATGTACAATCATTACAATCATTCAATAATGATAGCCTAAAACGTGAGAATATATCACCTGGCTTATGCCAACCACAGGAAACTCACTTCGTGATACATTTTTATTTGTATTTGGCAGACATACTTATCCAGAGTGGCTTACATTTAACTCCTTATAGATCAGAGAAGTTTAGGATCTTACTTAAGGGCCCAACAGTGAAAATGTGGCAGTGCTAGGGTTCAAACTCTTCTGAGCAGTAATCCAAGACCACTAACCACATAGGAGACTACAGGCTTATGTGCCCAATTCTTGAAAAATATGGTCTGTAAGGAATGGTCAGTCGTTTTGTCTTTTGGTCAACCAGTTGTGTCAAGTGTTTTTTTAAGTAAAAAGTGGTAACCCTAGGATGACACTTGCATAAAGTCCTATTGTTTTACTCAATTGAGTTTAAAAATCACTCAAAGTATTAATTGTGTTTCAATGTACTGGATATTGCACCTTTGTGTCACATATTTTCTGTGTGCTCATTTACACAAGTAAATAAAAAAATTATCCACTGTTAAGGCTAATCACTCACTCACTCTCACTCATCTTCTATACCGCTTTATCCTGTATTCAGGGTCTCGGGGACCTGGAGCCTATCTCAGGAGGTTTGGGGCACAAGGCAGGGTACACCCACCCTGTAAGGTGCCAATCGATCGCAGAGTACACACATACACACACTCAATCACACACTACGGCCAATTTGGGAATGCCAATTAGCTTACCCTGCATATCTTTGGACTGTGGGAGGAAACCAGAGTACCCGGAGGAAACCCACAGTAAGCACAGGAAGAACATGCAAACTCCATACACACAGCGACAGGAATTGAGCCTGGCAAGGAATCGAACCCGAACAGTGGAGGTGCAAGGCGATAGTGTTAACCACTACCTGTTAAGGCTAATATTCAGGCATTCAATTCTTTGCATTAGGTGGAGGCAGGGGGCTGTATCCACAGAACTCAGATAGTTGGACCATACAGCAAGGCAGATCAACTTTCATCTGCATTTTTTTTTTCCGTTTTATTTTGTGAAGTATCGGACCAATTGTCCAACATGGACAATTGGGAAAGCCCCTGATTCTTATGATGGCCAGTCTGTTTATGTATGGAGGATAAATCTTTTGTTTTACATAGAAGTTTAGGGACATCAAGTACTGTACATCAGGTTCTCCTACTACATGCAAGCCAGCTACATTAAGATGCATTACATTTTGCATTTTACTGTGATGTACTGTAATATTGTAGTATCAGCACTTTTGGTCTATGGATGATTACTGCAGCAGTTCTGCCCACAATGAAGTTTGTATTATGCTTTATTTAGGCCAAAATGGTGCTTGTTAAAGATACTTTGGTCCCAAGCAGGCTGGACACTGGTCACGGGCATTGTTGAATTTTGATGGAATAATGGAGGATAAGAAATTTAATAAGATTGGAAAATTTTAACAATTCACAAATTATAGTTTATAAATTTAAATAAAAATACAATAAATGTATTACTGTATATTAATTATTGTGTGTTCACAGCACAAAGCTGTTAAAGTACAACAACATGCCAAGGGCTGTATGTGTTCACTTTGATTCAGTGGTGAATCTAAAATCTTTTAGAATAAACCCTTAATATTTTAAAACTACTTCCAAATAGATTTTTCAAATCACATCAATTTGATTTGTATAACACTTATACAATATACAGTAAAACCTTGGATCGCAATGCGGGAAATCTGTTGCAATTTGATGATTCTGCAAAATCCTCAAAATGAGGCAAAAGCATATATCACTAGCCAAGTTGGCGGGTAGTTTATTCTTTGGTATGACAATATATTTTTGTTCTAGTTTTCTCTACAGGCATCTGATATAATAAACGCATTGCAACGTAATATTACGCGCATAAAACTCCCATGAGCACCTATATCAACATTCTGAGACAACTTGTTTAGAACGTGCGTTAACGTCTCTGTTAGCAGTGATAACTTGCGGGAAGAAGCTGTAAAGTTACTCTCAACTGATAGGCCTACTTGGACAATATTATGTAGCTGCATATAACTGGTGTTTCAGACCCTGCTGGTACTGTTGTAAATGAACAAGAGGAACAAGGTAAGAGGAAAGTAAGAAAGTTTAATGAGAAATGGAAATTAGGGCGAGATTGGCTAGTTCATTGCAAAGGAAAAAAAAGCACCATGCACTGCCAGGACTGCAGGGAGTTCGGAAACGAGTGAGCGAGGGGTCTTTCTTTTGTGACTGGCACCAACAATTTTAAACTGGAGACTATAAAAGACCATGAAAAGTCAAACGTACACGTTGGTAGTATCAAGTCAAAACGGGCGAAGACGATGGGTTCACTCCAGGACAGCATACAGTAACTTTTAAGTTCTTGGCTGATATGAAGTCGGCTGAGCTGGAGAGAACGGAGCTGCTGTTCCGAAACGTCCACGCAATTGGAAAAAAGAGTCGACCATTCACAGACTACGTCTGGATGTGCGAGTAAGTAACTGAAGTGTTTTTTTTATTGTGGAAAAGCCCAGTGTTTTATTGTTAGCTAAGCAAGATCACCTAATTGAGTTTATAATGCTAACGTTAGTTAACGTTGTGTTTTCTCTATGGTGGATGAGAAAAAAGGCTTGAAAATAGGTAGCACAAAATTGTGGCTAGTAAAAAGTCTGAATGGCTAGTGACTCCGGAAATCCTCTAGCCACATTGGCCAGTGAGCAAAAAAGTTAATGTCATGTCCTGATTATATACCGTACAGTACACCCCAACCCCCTGAAAGTTTTGGAACAACAAGGCCAATTCTTGTTTGAACCCACCCATATTTCACTTGATAAAAATGTTTAAAAATGAATTGTAAATGTTTAAACAGTTACTGGCCCTGAATGTCTCCAATGAAAATAAAAATACTTGAATGCACTAGGTAATGTACCAATGGACAAAACATTCATTCATTCATTTATTCATTTTCTATACCGCTTAATCCTGTGTTCAGGGTCGCGGGGGACCTGGAGCCTATCCCAGGAGACTTCGGGCACTAGGCGGGGTACACCCTGGACAGGGTGCCAATCCATCGCAGGGCACACACACATACACACACTCACACACCCAATCACACACTACGGGCAATTTTTTAGGAACGCCAATTAGCCTAACCTGCATATCTTTGGACTGTGGGAGGAAACCGGAGTACCCGGAGGAAACCCACCAAGCGCGGGGAGAACATGCAAACTCCATGCACACAGAGACGGGAATCGAACCCAGACCCTGGAGGTGCAAGGCGACAGTGCTAACCACTACACCATCGCGCCGCCTATGGACAAAACAAAAGGAGAGTATTAATAATAATAATAATAATAATTTTTATTTATATAGCGCCTTTCCAGAGCTCAAGGACACTTTACAATGAGTGAAAACAAGAGATGATAATACAAACAGACATTGAAGTACTAAAGTAGAAAACAATTAAGTCAACAAACAGACAAAAAAAAGAGAGAGAGACAGACATGCAGGACAGGTGGATTCAGGTGCAACCTTCGGAAAACAAGTGAGTTTTGAGTAAAGATTTAAATACTGAGATGTTGTTAACAGAACGGAGAGAGTGTGGTAGAGAGTTCCAAAGTTTGGGTGCAATAACACTGAATGATCTGCCGCCCATTGAAGAGAGGCGGTACCGAGGGACATCAAAAAAGCCCGAATCGGAAGAACATATGGAATGTAGGGGGCAAGCAGATTGAAAAGATAAGTGGGAGCTAAGCCATTTATAGATTTAAAAACAAGAAGAATTTTGAATTTGATAGGGTAGGCAACTGGGAGCCAATGGAGATCGGACAAGATTGTGGTTATATGAGCAGAGCGTTTGGTATGAGTCAGTATTCTAGCCGCAGAGTTTTGAATACTTTTAGCGTTTCTGTGGTTCGTCAGAGCGCCCACTGGTTTTGTTACAGTTTGCATACTTGTATTTTAACTATTACACCTTGCATAAAATCCTTACCCAATTTTGGATATGTTCCAAATAATTTTGGAACGCTTGTGCGAGGAAACACTCTAGTACCCTATTTTGGATGTTGTGTGTAATTGCATGAGAAAAATGTTTATGACTATTAACTGTTGATTACAATTCAATTCAATTGTATTTATATAGCACTTCTAATAATGGTCATTGTCTCAAAGCAGCTTCACAAAAATGAAATAAATTTTTTTTTTAAAGAAAATTTTTTGGAAGTGTGTATGTGTGAGAAAAATGTGTCTAGATAATAATGAGATGAATGAATGAATGAATGAAATGTCTGATGAGCAAGCCAAGGGTGACGGCAATGAGTTAGCTAGCTAGTGTAGCTAGTTACAGTTTTATTTAAAGACCCATGAGTATTAACCTGAAATATACACAACGGAGTCTTGTGTAAACTAAAGTATGTTAATGTAGGGCATGTCATGTCATGTATTATGTCTTTGTATTTTTTATGCACGATTCAATCTCTTTGTGACACTTGGGGCAAGTTGTCTAACACATCAAGATGTATCAGGAACTAAAATCTGAAATTTTGATCTATTGTCTTATATATGCACTTTGGTCACAAAAAAATTTAAATACAAAGATTGTGAGAGGTCATTTAAAAATTATGAAAAAGTTCAATATATAATGCCTTTCTTCCAGTTTTAGTTACACTTAGTTACAGTAGTTGATGGTGCCTTATCATAGTGCATGTATGCACCATTTGTCTACCAGCTTCACATTCACGCAGTGTGTAGCTCATGTCTATTCTAGACCTAGATCTGCTCGCTTACTGTAATTTTTTTAAACTTTGGCCGTCAATTATAATGTTCAGCAATGTTTGTATAAACACATTTTAATACCCTTCATCTACAGTACTAGTACAATGTAAAACAATTGGCAAAAATCAATACGTTGACATTTTCTGATGTAATTTTTTTTTCCACACACTAACATACACAAACATATATCAAGTACAATCTGGTCATAAAAGGCGAGATTATCCCTTCCATCAAAGACAATCCCATCAAGTATCTGGGAAAGTGGTATGATGACTAACTAAGGAGTTTAAAGCTCCCCAGACTAATGTGGCTTATGACTGTGTACGAGGTTCTACTTACAGTAGTGGAAGGAGTGAAACGTAAGATCAACTGACACCTCAAAAGGTGTTTGGGAGTCCCTCCAGGCTTCACATCAGTTGGGCTGTACATCAGATTGGTGCAATTACAACTACCTCTCTCTTCCCTGGTTGAGGAGTTCCAAGTAGCGAAGTGCAAGGTGAGCAACAAGGTCAGAGAAGCTGGAATAAAAACTAGGTCGGGACTAAAGTGGAAGGCCTCAGCAACTCTGATCCTAGCAGAAGGGAACCTGTAGATGAACGTCATCATTGGAGCATCATGCAAATGAAGGCAAGGACTTGGAATGACCCACTTCCATAGGTGGGGTAAAGTCACCCCTTTGGAGAGAAGAGCCATGATCCAGGCGGAAATAAGGGACCTGGAGGAGGAACAGAGGAAAGCAAAGATTGTGGAGCTAGGTTCCCAGGGGCCTGGACAAGGTGGGATCTCCCCAAGAGAAAGGTAACATGGTCTGACCCATGGAGGTTTGAACCATACCGCATCTCCTTCTTGCTTAGGGACATCTATGACACCCTTCCAAACCCTGTTAAAATACACAGATGAGGGATAAGGGATGACCCAACATGCAAGCTCTGCGGGCAAAAGGGAACAATGCCACACATCTTGACAAGATGCAGTACTGCGCTTGCCCAGGGTACAGATGGTGCCATGAAAAAGTACTGAATGTGCAATCTGACACCCTAGAACAGGAGAGGACCAGGAAATGTCAACATAAGAGCAGGTCACCACCAGGAATAACATTTGTCAAGGATGGGACAAGGCCACCAGGACCCAATAAAACCAGGGCAAGTTTTTTTGCAGTCTGCCCAAGCATGGGAGCTTAAGATAGACCTGAAGAAAGGTCTCCAGTTCCCAGATGATGTCCACACTATCTTAAGACCTGATGCTGTCCTTTTCTTAATGGAAAGAAAAGAATATCAGCTTACAGTGCCATGGGAAGAGGGGTGGGAAGGTGTTTTAAAGGAAGACAGAACACTAAAGACTAAAGATCTGGTGTGGAACTGCAGGGACAAAGGTTGTCAGATGTGGTTGTACCCAGTCAAGGTTGGATGCAGGGGGTTCCCAGCCCAATCAGTACAAGGATGCATGCCATTAAGTTCAAGTTCAGCCTTTCTCAGTCACATATGCATACAGTGAAATTCTTTTATTCTTCACATACGTACCACAGCTTTTTTGTTAGTAGGCTATGGTCAGATCACATTATATGGCCCCTGAAGCAGACAGGTTTAAGGGCCTTGCTCAAGGACCAACAGCAGCAACCTGGCAAACCTGGGGTTTGAACTGCTGACCTTCCAATTATTAACTCAGAGCCTGAATGTGGCGAAGTGCTGAGGGGCTGGAAGATTTAAAGAGTTAAAGATCCGATTACGCCACCCTAGGTAATGCCCAGGGACCTTAACTAATTACATCTCATTGTAGGCCGCACAAGTCAGTTTACAAGGAACAAAGCAGGAGACATGGATAAAAAAAAAAAAATTATTACAAAAGATATTCCAAAAAAAAAAAAAAAAAAAAAGGAATATCACATAAGACAATAAGCAATCATTGGGAGCTACAATGCACATATGACACTTGAGGTACCAGAACCGAGGCCTAACAGCTGGGCATAAGGGCACAGCAACACACCCTCCACTTCAACCAGTGGCACGCACAAAACACAGACACCAGACTTGCGTTGAATTCATACTAAAACATTGTGTATGGACAAAGCTGTAAATGTGCGTACGGACTAAAAAAATCTGATGTATGAAACACTGCGTACGCGGAATCCCACGCATATTCTCTTTGTACATCCGAATTAACGTGAAATTGAGCGCACATGCACGAGCGCAAAACCCCTCCCTGCCTCCTCCCCCGTATACATATGGTAATGACTCCACTTTGGCAAAACCAAACGAAAAAGCAATGGCAAAAGCAAGCAAGAAGAGAAACAGCACAGAATGTGAATTGGAGGTGCTCCTATCGGAGGTAGACCGGAGAAAAACTGTGTTATTTGCAACTTTGTTCTCCGGAATTAATAAAAAAAATTTAAAAACTTAGCTGGAATAATATCTTTAAATACATCACTCACCAAGAAGCTATCCATCGCACACCCTGCCACCTTGGAGACTCATCCTAGCCATGCTGTTTGTGAGAATGAATGAATCATGGGTTGATGAATGAATCATGGGTTGACCCAGGCCACCTCGCCACAATATTTGTTAGGCGCATTTGAGCAGGGCCGGTTCTGGAGGGGAGGCGGGGTGCGCGCAGTCAGATCATGCAATGGGGAGTTTGCGTGTGCTGCAGCCTGTGAAATCTAATACCGTATTGTGTAGTGTCCCTTTTTAGGCAGATTTTTTCGCTAACGCAGATCATTTTATCAACTTGTTATAAATTCATTTTGTGAGTATATTAACATGTGCTTTCTCAACATTTCTAATTTTTTATTTGAGGGGGCAAGACATTTATTTGAGGGGGCGCTGCCCCCTCTTGCCCCCCGTAGAACCGGCCCTGTTTGAGCATCACATATTATTTGCACATTTATTGAATAGAAATGTTTCCGATTCACGTATGCAAATTCGTCTTCAGATGGCGCCTTTATAGCAATGTGCGTGCAGTTGATGGCTCCGATTACATTAGGAAAACCGGCGATCGTTGCACTTTAATGTTTGGCTGGTCAACTGCATGGTATGGAAACCTTATATACCTGCTAGACATGCGGGTGATCCCATCCCATACAGCTGGCACTGCCCCAAGCGGTCTGCCAGTTCCCTTTGGAAAGAACCAGTTGCCAGGAATCCAAGCGTTGTCAGCACCTGTAAGGGAACGGGTAATGCGTGGCTCCTCGCTGTCTCTCTTTCCAAATTTGGACCCAACTCAGCACAGAGCTCCAAGAGGATAGCTCTTGGAAATCTGAAACGGCTAATAAGCCAGTCATCATCATGGGCCAGAAAATCACTGTGATCCCTAAAAATGCGTTCCCTTCATTATAAATGAATAGCAATGTTTTTCACATGTGTTGGTGCGATACTTTCTAGTGTGCAATTTAACATAATTGCCTCTAGGAGTCGCCAACGGAAATAAAACTAACACACACAAGAAATACACGTACGCCAGACAGGAAGTTGGCATGGAAGAGCGCACATTCTCATGTTAATTTCACTGTTAGTAAATCTGACCGTGAGCGTGAAAACTGGTGTAAGCAAAGTTTTTGTGCGTACGCAGTGTTGATACATGAGGCCCCAGGACTTCACCCCTGCCTTAGGCACTCAGCTCCTGTACCAACAGAAATCAAATTCTGCACTTAAACATAACATAAAATACCACAAACACACTAAGAAAAAGATGGACTCACACACAAGCATGCCATTATCACAGCG
Source organism: Channallabes apus (assembly GCA_030522415.1). NCBI lineage: Eukaryota > Metazoa > Chordata > Actinopteri > Siluriformes > Clariidae > Channallabes > Channallabes apus. The sequence goes on from CM060131.1 coordinate 4,942,155, forward strand.
TACACACATTCACAACTACAAATGGTACAAACATTAGAAAATAAAAATACACAAAGCAAAACAAGGTTTTGCTGCAATCAGTGCAACACTTAGCATCAAATCTAAACAGAAACTCAACAAAGTAAAAAATACTAAATTAAATGAAAAGTAAAACAACAAAACATTAAAGCACAAAAGCAAAACAGCAATGTCTTGCAGTAGTTCCCGCGTAGCACAGTCACAGGGAAGCTAACTGCATGTAGCAATGCCGCTAATTTATCTGCAATAAAATCTTTTAACATAAAATAGGCAACCCACAATGAATGCCCACTAAAAGCAGCAACTTCTAGATACTATCTACATACCCTACAAATCAGTGGGGCAGACAAACCAGGAACCAAAAGCTTAGACCTCTTTCCATCTAGCTGGGAGACAAATAATTGAATGGTAACGCCAGGTGAACACCTGTATCGTCCATCCATCCATCCATTTTCTTCCGCTTATCCGAGGTCGGGTCGCGGGGGCAGCAGCTTCAGCAGGGATGCCCAGACTTCCCTCTCCCTGGCCACTTCTTCCAGCTCTTCCGGGGGGATTCCAAGGCGTTCCCAGGCCAGGCGAGAGACATAGTCCCTCCAGCGTGTCCTGGGTCTTCCCCGGGGTCTCTTTAGGGTGGGGCGTGTCCGGAACACCTCACAAGGGAGGCGTCCAGGGGGCATCCTAAATAGATGCCCAAGCCACCTCATCTGGCTCCTCTCGATGCAGAGGAGCAGCGGCTCTACTCTGAGCCCCTCCCAGATAACTGAGCTTCTCACCCTATCTCTAAGGGAGAGCCCAGACACCCTGAGGAGGAAACTCATTTCAGCCGCTTGTATTCGCGATCTTGTTCTTTCGGTCACTACCCACAGCTCATGACCATAGGTGAGGGTAGGAACGTAGATCGACCGGTAAATTGAGAGCTTTGCCTTTTGGCTCCGCTTCTTCTTCACCACTACGGACCGATACAGAGCCCGCATCACTGCAGACGCTGCCCCGATCCGCCTGTCGATCTCCCATTCCATTTTACCCTCACTCGTGAACGAGACCCCGAGATACTTAAACTCCTCCACTTGGGGCATGTTTTGCTGCATTTAATAAACATAACCTGGGTCACCTGAATAAGGACGAAACACTACCGGTGTCAAATTCTGTAAAGACAAGTGCGTGACTCACCTTAGAAGAAGTCCTTGGAAATGTAGTCCCCGGAACCGTCTGTTCTCGATGCAGGAAACAAACTCACACTCTGTGCACCGTGCTGGGGGTTCTGGCCTCACAATGGGAGGCAGTCCTTTTATTATTTTATATTGCCAAATATTACAACTTAAGCAAATAAAACAAGGTAGATTTATTGTGAATACAAATAGCAAATACTAAGCAAAAAGTTCAAGGGAAAATAAAAGAACACAAGGTCTTGTGTACTCAAATTAACAATGTATGCTAACACTGCCCCACGAACCAAAGAAGATGAACATGAACCCAAGTCTAACAGAACCCTCTTATACCTTTGTCCTGTGACCCATGTCCTAGCAGTCTTATGCTTCTTAACCAATTAGCAGGCTTGACCTTATACGGTAAACACTGGCAATCAAAACTAATCTTATACTGCTACTGACTAATCTTACACATTCTATAGAATACATATTTGGTTATTAGGGCTGGCTTCCGGCAAGACTTAGAACAGAACATTCTGTTCTCTCAGACTTGACTTCTCCACTGCTCCTTTTCTGGTGTGCAGAGCATTTCTAGTAACCACTGTCTTGTAGGTGTTGTTCCCTTTTATGGATGCATGTACTGCAACCGAGGCCCGCCGAGAAGCCTTTTCGTTTCCTCTTGCGTCTTCGTTGACCTTTAACCTCTGAAACACATTTAACTTCATGCAATACATCTCCTGATATAAGCTGGGACATATGACAGTTTAACACATTAATCGGTTCCACGACAGGCAGGATCTCACTCCCAACCCTGAGAGGGCACTCGACCCTTTTCTGGCTGAGGACCATGGCCTCAGATTTGGATGTGCTGATTCTCATCCCAGCCGCTTCACACTCGGCTGCGAACCGGTCCAGTGAGAGCTGTAGGTCGCAGGATGATGAGGCCAACAGAACAACATCTTCTGCAAAAAGGAGTGACCCAATCCTGAGCCCACCAAACTGTACCCCCTCAACGCCCTGGCTGCGCATAGAAATCCTGTCCATAAAAATTATGAACTCCGACCAAGCTCCGACACCGGTTGTACAGGGACCGGACAACCCTTAACAGGGAATCCGATATCCCATACTCCCGGAGTACCCCCCGTACTCCCCGAGGGACACGGTCGAATGCCTTCAACAAGTCCACAAAGCACATGTAGACTGGTTGGGCAAACTCCCATGCCCCCTCCAGGACCCTGCTAAGGGTGTAGAGCTGGTCCACTGTTCCGCGACCTGGACGAAAACCACACTGCTCCTCCTGGATCCGAGGTTCGACTATCCGACGGACCCTCCTTTCCAGGACCCCTGAATAGACTTTCCCGGGGAGGCTGAGGAGTGTGATCCCTCTGTAGTTGGAACACACTCTCCGGTCCCACTTCTTGAAGAGGGGGACCACCACCCCGGTTTGCCAGTCCAGAGGCACTGTCCCCGATGTCCATGCAATGTTGCAGAGACGTGTCAACCATGACAGCCCTACTACATCCAGAGCCTTGAGGAACTCCGGGCGGATCTCATCCACCCCCGGGGCCCCGCCACCACGGAGCTTTTTGATCACCTCGGCGACCTCGGCCCCAGAGATGGAACAGTCCACCTCTATGTCCCCAGACTCTGCTTCCTCATTGGAAGGCATGTGGGTGGAATTAAGGAGGTCTTCGAAGTACTCCCCCCACCGACCCACAACGTCCCGAGTCAAGGTCAGCAGCACACCATCCCCACTATACACTGTGTTGACCATGCACTGCTTTCCCCTCCTGAGACGCCGGATGGTGGACCAGAATCTCTTCGAAGCCGTCTGGAAGTCATTCTCCATGGCCTCCCCAAACTCGCCCAGGTTTTTGCCTCAGCAACCACCGAAGCTGCATTCCGCTTGGCCTGCATCAGCTTGACCTATCAGCTGCCTCCGGAGTGCCACCAGCCAAAAATGCCCGGTAAGACTCCTTCTTCAGCTTGATGGCATCCCTCACCGCCAGTGTCCACCAACGGGTTCTTGGGTTGCCACCGCGACAGGCACCGACCACCTTACGGCCACAGCTCCGGTCGGCCGCCTCGACAATGGAGGCGCGGAACATAGTCCATTCGGACTCAATGTCCCCCACCTCCCCCAGGACGTGGTTGAAGCTTTGCCGGAGTGGGAGTTGAAGCTCGTCCTGACAGGGGACAGACATTCCCAGCAGACCCTCACAATACGTTTGGGTCTACCAGGCCTGACCGGCATCCTACCCCGCCAACGAAGCCAACTCACCACTGCAGTGAACCCCAATGTCCAGGCCCCGAGCCGGGGGGCAATAAGTATGCCCACACCTGCTCGTCGCCTCTCACCGGTGGCAACTCCAGAGTAGAAGAGAGTCCAGCCCCTCTCACGGAGACTGGTTCCAGAGTCCAAGCTGTGCGTCGAGGCGAGTCCAACTATATCTACCCGGAACTTCTCAACCTCACGCACTAGCTCAGGCTCCTTCCCCGCCAGAGAGGTGACATTCCACATCCCTAGAGCCAGCTTCTGCAGCCGAGGATCAGACGGCCAAGGCCCCTGTCTTCGCCCACCGCACAGCTCACACTGCACCCGACCTCTTTGGCCCCTCCTACAGGTGGTGAGCCCATGGGAAGGGGGACCCACGTTGCCTCTTCGGGCTGTGCCCGGCCGGGCCCCATGGGTGCAGGCTCGACCACCAGGCGCTCGCCATCGGGCCCCACCTCCAGGCCTGGCTCCAGAGGGAGGCCCCGGTGACCCACGTCCGGGCGAGGGAAAACGTTTTCCAATGGTTTTATTCATCATAAGAGGTCTCCTGAACCACTCTTTGTCTGTTCCCTCACCTAGGACCAGATTGACCCTGCCAGGGGCATGAAGCCCCCAACAACATAGCTCCCAGGATCATTGGGACACGCAAACTCCTCCACCACGATAAGGTGGTGGTTCAAGGAGGGGAACACCTGTATCGGTCAGGTTGAATCAGTCTTGCTTGATGCACAGTCTGCACAGGAACAACCTCAGCCAAGTGCCAGTCACAAGGCTCTTTCAATAGGCCGTCCTATAAAAAGATACGCTAATGTAAGCTTTATGTATAACTCTCAATTCAGCCAACAGAAACCCAAATACCTGGTTGACCACCAACCATGACACCAGACACAAAAGAAAAGGGGCGGGACTCATGACCCAACCTACTTTACTAACCACTTTATATAAGCCTCCCCTGCCTAATGATAATCTGTTTAATGAACACTAAGCAGCCAGCCAATCAAATGCCAGTATATATATATATACATACACACACTACCATTCAAAAGTTTTAGATCACTTGCAAATTTCTTTGTTATGGTTTAGTGATTTATTTTCTACATTCTACAACAAACTGGGGATTTCAAAACTATAAAATAACACATGAAATTAGGTAATCACGTAACAACAACAAAAACAACAGTTAGTTGTTATTTTAAGGCACAGAGGTCAGCCTTTCTGTTATAGTTCTTGCAAGAACAGTATTGTCAAGTGCAGTTGCAAAATCCGTCAAGCACCATAATGAAACTGGCTCTCACGAAGGCCATCCCAGGAGGGCGAGACCAAAACCTACCTCTGCACCCAGACGAGAAGTTCATTTAGAGTTATCAGCCTGAAAAATTAACAATTAACAGCACCTCAGATTAGAGGCATTATGAAGTCTTTACAGAGCCTAAGTAGCAGACACATCTCAATATCAACTGTTCAAAGGAGATTAATGCATTTTTGGACGCCTTCAGCAATCCTTTACAATGTAGAAAGAAATAAACATCAGGAATGATCGTGGAGTTAGAAAGTGATCTAAAACTTTTGAACGGTAGTGTATATATATATATATATCTTTTTTTCCATGTATGTATGCATGTATGTATGTGTGTGAGAGAAAATTAGGACATACTGTAAGAAAATGTCAACATATTGATTTCTGATCTTGTTTTAAATTGTCATCAGTTGATGTGGGGCATTGAAATGCATGTACCAAAAATTCACTTTATATACAAAATTATTTGTAGCCATCTCTGACATTGACTAGAAGAAAGTTTCCTCCACTTCTCAATGCAGCTGTACACATTCCATTTCAAATCACTCAATAGGATTTATACCTGGGCTTTGACTTAGCCATTTCAGACCTCCCCACATGTTTCCGTTTCAGCCAGTCATTGGTTGATTTACTTGTAAGTTTCGGTTCATCGTCACGTTGTAAATTCCAGTTCCACTTCAGCTTAAATTATTTTGACAGATGGTCTCACATGTTTATCAAGCACCTTTGATACAATGTAAGATTCATAATAATGGATTTTATGATGGTAAGTTGGCCAGGTCCTGATGCAGCAAAACATACAGTATTTTTCTTCTATCCGTCCACCGTATATGTAGCATGACTGAATGTAATCTTACCAGTTCTTTTATCCAGTGGCCAACAAGGAAAATACAAAAACCTGGCATTTATTAATTATGAGCAAGGTAACGTAAGATCTGGGCAAATGTTTAGACTTTAAAATACATGACAACAATTTTTTTTATAAAGAAATTTTTTATAAGACAACAATTCATTATTTAGAAACAAGAATTTATTGAACTAATCTACAATACATGAAACTACGCTACTTAAACGCACACACACATACAAATGCACAAACAGTTCGGAGGGTGAAAGTTAATGGAATTCTTCTAGTATTGGTTACTAGTTCTGAGAAAGTCACAAGAGCAGAGCCTTGGGTTTAATCTTACTTAGGTCAAGCACCAATTTTCAGCAAGGTATGAAGCTTTGTTTGTTTACTTGTGTTACGTTTTTGTTTCCTCTGGTGGTTCGTCTCCAGCGAAGGGAATCAAGGTGTGATTCCCAACCAACACAAAACCTAAACGACAACTAATGTTCGACGCCTGACTGAACTTCAGTCAGGCTATTTATAATGATCCCACTAATGATTCTTCCTCGGCTCAGTTGCGTGCTCCCCTCACCTGACCGAGGAGCACTATGGGAAACTAAGTCCAACTCAACTTAAACTACAAATAAAACACAAAACAAGTCTGGGCGTTTGTCGCCCTCAAGGGGTTACCCTTTACAAATATATTCAGTAAATTCATGAATTATACTCAAAGTATCAAATCCAAATATGAAGACTGATTTAATTGTTACCATTAAACATTTTATATTTACTTATGTTTATCTTTCTATTTATGTTTATGTTTTGCTGGCGAAATACATTTTAGGCAGAGACGTCTGCTCGGTCTTGTTTTTTTTTTTTTTTTAAACCCCCAATTCTGGGAATCCCCCCCATCAGCAAAAACGGTTTGATAACTTCACACCTATAGTGAATGAAAGGTGACAAGGGGGATTACAGTAACTGGGGGTTTGTGTTTTTCATATAACTCAAATGGCTGAACGAAGTTAAATATACACAATAAATTAATAATTGTGTTTGCTTTCCATTTGAGCACTCATGTGAAAATAGAGTTTCCATTGCACTTACTACCATATCATATTTTTGTGTCTAATACTGTTTTATTCATATTTTACAACATGCAGTTTGTAATTTACTCTTTGCGATTGTACTTTTAAAATGTAACCTACATATTTACAGTGTAAGCATATTTAACTACTTCAGTAGTGAATGATTTATTTGGTCTGTCTGGCTTTTAGATAAAGTCCTTGTTTTATACAATTGTATTATTTAATTAATTATCTTATTATAAACATGATTCTTATTCTCGATATTCCTGTCGAGTATAGTCCTTCATGTCTGCATTTTTTCGCATTGGTTAATACACGCCAATGAATTAATTTTAGATTAATTTTAAAGCATCTTTTTATTTGTGGCCAGTGTTCAGTTGTTCCCTGCACGGAGAGATTGTGTGTGTATGCACGGAGAGTTTGTGTATGTCCGCGCGCGCGTCTCATACTCTAGGTGTGTATGCACGGAGAGTTTGTGTGTGTTTGTGATGTTATCTTCTCCTTCAAACGTGCTTCCAACCAACCAACCCTGGCCTCCAAACTCAGAAGTCTACGTGTTATAGCCGATAACTCCTCCGTGGATCTGCTGGTTCCAGCTGAGGCCAACTGCTGATCAGTGTAAAGTAGCCTGTACAAGCCAATCCCTTCCCCCCAAAATAGTGTGAATGTCTGCAACAATCACTAACCATTAAAATGTTAAGAATTTAATTAAACACAAATATATAAATTATATTTTCTTTATACATAATATTTTCATTATATATGAAATATATATATATAACTCATGCTAGGGTACTTTTACTACGCTGAAGTACCATTTAAAGCTACTGTATTTATCTTTTATTTGCTTACTTACTAACTAGCGAATGCTTTAGTAAAGGGCTCTAACACAACGGCAGTATGAATGACAATGGAATATTACAGAATGTGCGAGTTGACGCCCATGCACCAATCGCTAACCATTAAAATGTTGGATTTGAACTAAAATGCCACTTAATCGTGTTTAATTAAATTGAGGAAGCGCAGTCAAATCCCAGGGATTCTGCGTGCTGTCGCATTGTATTCAGCGAGTAGCACATATTTTTGTGTTTGTTTCATTTCATGTCTGTAGTTTTATCGATAAATCTGCTCATATCTGCACACGCGTTTAGCAGCCTTTTGATCAAAAAGCTGCACGCGCAACTCACTTTCACTTTGCACAAGGCAGTGTTTATTGTTTAGTGTATATTTAAAGCGTGTGAACACAATAAAACAATAATGTTTTAGGCTAGCATCATACATCTTTTTGCACTACTACTACTCATAATAATACTGAATGGAGAAAGCGCACTTAAAGAAGTATCATCATTGAAGGAGAGAAGAAAATGAAGAATAAATACATCATTCAATTCAATTCAATTCAATTTTATTTATATAGCGCTTTTAACAATGGTCATTGTCTCAAAGCAGCTTCACAAAAATGAAAGAAAATTTACAAAAGAAAAAAAATTATTAAAATAATAATAATAATAATAATTTTAGAAAAGAAAATAATTGGAAGTGTGTATGTGTGAGAAAAATGTGTAGATAATAATGAGACGAATGAATGAAATCTCTCTGATGAGCAAGCCAAGGGTGACGGCGAAAAAGCAAGGAAAAACTCCCTGAGATGGCATTAGGAAGAAACCTTGAGAGGAACCAGACTCAACAGGGAACCCATCCTCATTTGGGTGATAACAGATAGAAATGATATAACATCTTGTGTGTTGTGCAGGTGAAAATTCAATATGACAGAAATTATTTAAATTGACATGAAGACCAGTTCAGCATAGGGATGAGTCAGTAGGTGCAGAGGGCAGATGAGGTCTGGATCACTGGAAGCACAGGAGCAGCATGTGTAGCTCCAGCCATCATAAAGCTGAATCCAGCTGGAGCTGGTCCTTCTCTGGATGCCTCAGGAACCTCGCAGGGTCGGCCTTTGTCTACTGAAGCTGGCAAAATCTCCTGATGCCTCGGGATGGGTAGAGAAATACAGAACAGATGGGGAGAATTACTGTAGCGTAGTTGCCATTCGGGATAGGTGTACTGGAGTATGAGATTATGGGATGAGTTATGTGTATGCCAGATTAAAAAGATGCGTCTTGAGTCTACTTTTGAACTGGGAAACCGTGTCTGCTCCCCGAACACTGTCTGGAAGGCTATTCCAAAGCTTTGGAGCTAAATATGAAAATGCCCTACCCCTTTTTGTAGATTTTGAAATTCTGGGAACTACCAGAAGTCTGGAGCTTTGTGATCTTAAGGCGCGTGGTGGATTGTAGCGTATCAGAAGACTGGTTAGGTATGTGGGAGCTAAACCATTTAAGGCCTTGTTTGGACATGTTCAGAGGAGAGAGTGTGAATATATCGGTAGAAGGATGCTGAGGTTGGAACTGCCAGGCAGGAGGTCTAGAGGAAGACCAAAGAGGAGATTTATGGATGCAGTGAGAGAGGACATGAAGTTAGTTGGTGTGAGAGAAGAGGATGCAGAGGATAGGGTTAGATGGAGGCAGATGATTCGCTGTGGCGACCCCTGAAAGGGAACAGCCGAAAGACAAAGAAGAAGATCTTTAATTAACCTGTAACCTGCTGCACATCCTTCCCATCTCTATCTTTCTGCCTCGCCAACCTGTACAGATCCACCTCACCCTCCTTACTATCCAATCTAGCATACAAGTCCTCATATGCTCTTTATTTGGCCTTTGCCACCTCTACCTTCACCTTACACTGCATCTCCCTGTACTCCTGTCTACTCTCTTTAGTCCTTTCAGAGGACTTTTCCCACTTCTTCTTAGCTAGCCTCCTGCTGGACTTCCTCGTTCCACCACCAAGTCTCCTTGTCCACTTTTGCCTTACCTGATAATACACCAAGTACCCTCTTACCTGTCTCCCTGATCACATTGGCTGTAGTTGTCCAGTCAACTGAAAGCACCTCCTGACCACCCATAGCCTGTCTCAACTCCTCCCTAAAGACTACACAAGATTCTTCCTTTATCAGCTTCCTGTCAGTGAACTAACCTGGAGTAGACCAGAAGACTTAGCTTTAGCGGTTAGCCCTTGCAGCGTGGATGGTAAATCCAAACGTGGACGCAAGCGAGAAGGCAGGATAACCACGCGATTTAATCTAAGGACTCTCACAACAACGGAGAAAGGGAAAAACACAAATTTAACCCGCGTCCTATAAACACACACTCTAGACAGAAAGATAACCCAAGATATAAGATAAGAATACTCACGAATTGTAAGCGATACGAGCTGATCCGACATGGGCGAAACTCAATGACTGAGTGAGGTGAACCGCCATCTTGTCTCCTTTTATGCTTCCTGCTTTTGCGACCTGGCTACTTCCGGGTCCTTGTGCCGGTCGCGGCGCGAGTGTGTGTGACACTTCCACCACTTTGTCCTCTGCTCTGCCTTTGTCCTCTTCATCTTCCTCAACACCAGCGTTATTTTACACACCACCATTCTGTGTTGTCTGGCTACACTCTCCCCTATCAACACTTTGCAGTCACTAATCTCTTTCAGATTACAGTACAACGTCAACACAAGATGTAGTCTACCTGAGTGCTTCTGCCTCCACTCTTATATGTCACCCTATGTTCCTGCCTCTACTGCCATTTCCATCCTCTTTGCAAAGTCCACCACCATCTGTCATTCTACATTCCTGTCCTGAAGACCAAACCTGCCCATCACATTTTCATCACCTCTGTTCCCTTCCCCAATACAGTATGTCCATTGAAGTCTGCACCAATCACCACTCTCTCACCTCTGGGGATACTCTGCATCACTTCATCTAACTCACTCCAGAATGTCTCCTTCTCTTCTAACTCACATCCTGCCTGTGGGGCATAGCCACTAACAACATTGAACATCACCCCTTCAATATCCAGCTTCATACTCATCAACCTGTCTGATGCTCTTTTCACCTCTAGAACATTCAGGATAACTCCTACTCCATTTCTTTTCCTATCCACACCATGGTAAAAACAATTTGAACCCTGATCCTAAGCTTCTAGCCTTGCTACCTTTCCACCTGGTCTCCTGGATGCACAGTATATCCACCTTCCTTCTCTGCATCATATCAACCAACTCTCTTGCCTTCCCTGTCATAATCCCAACATTCAAAGTCCCTACTATCACTCCTAAACTCTTGCCTTTCATTTTCTCTCTCTCCCTTCGAACACGCCCAATTTCCACCAGCACGCTGTAGGTCAACAGCACCGGTGGCGGTCATTGTTAACCCGGGCCGCAACCGATCGGTATGGAAATGATATTTGTGATTCGCATCGGCATTTGTGAGTCGCCGTCACCCTTGGCTTGCTCATCAGAGAGATTTCATTCATTCGTCTCATTATTATTATATACACATTTTTCTCACACATACACACTTCCAATTATTTTCTTTTCTAAAATTATTATTATTATTATTATTATTTATTTTTATTATTATTATTTATTTTTTTTGTAAATTTTCTTTCATTTTTGTGAAGCTGCTTTGAGACAATGACCATTGTTCAAAGCGCTATATAAATAAAAATTTAATTGAATTGAATCATTGATTTTGGCAAATGTTTTTATGTCGGATGCCCTTCCTGACACAACCCTCTGCATTTATCCAGACTTGGGACAAGAAGACACTGGATTGCGCCATCCCCCCCGCAAGGTCACGAACACTGTGTGCAAGGTCATTTACTGTCCTCGCTAGACTGTCAATCTCTCCATGTTGATGGCGAATATACTCCATCATCGGGGCATCTTCCTCCGGAAAGGGTGCCCCTGCTGCATTCTGTAAGGTCTGTTCATCTGTGATGTCTTGCATACTGGGAAGGAGAACGCAGATGCAGGGTGAAAATGTAATGAATTTATTTATATTTATAAGTCCCAACTGGCAACGGAAAAAAAACAGAAAACACGTTGATTGCCTCCCCAGGCTGGGTCTGCAGACGGGCTAGTACAGATGTCGCCTTTAAGACCGCGCGTGTTTTCCCGCGAGAGGCCGCAATTTAGCGCGCGGCGTGCCACGACTTGCCGGAGGCAACATTCAGGAATTTAAAATAAATGTGTTGTGCTTCACTGAATATCCGCCAGATGGCGCATGGAAGGACTTTATCTAAAAGCCGGACCAAGTACAAATGAATTGTGTATAAGGTTAACCCGTTAACCTAAAACAATATTGTTTCCAATGCTGTAGCAAACATGAATTTTATTTTGTTTTACAACAGATATTTCATAATGAACGTGTGTATATGTGCTTCATGTGATTTTCATAATGATGAAATGAGATGCCCAAATTCGTGCTTTAAAAAATAAAATAATAATAATAACATCTTTTAAGCTCACAACACTGACTGGACAATCATGGACACATTCATACACACTTGCACTAAATACTCATACATCTGGACAATTGCACATGTCACCTTTCATGCATATTTGCACAACCACTGACACTTTAATACCATATTTCTATATTTTGGCAATATTTTATTATGCCCTTATGCACAGTTAATTTTACAAATTTTACTAGTCAAAATTATTTCTTTAGTATTTCCTTTTTATTGATTATTTATTTTACGTACAAGATCTTTTTTTTTTTTTTTTTTTTAAGGTCACTGGCGGTCGTATAAAAGCATTTCACTGCATATTATACTGTGTATGATTGTGTATGTGACTAATAAAATTTGAATTTGAATTTGATAAAAGTTTCTTATATAGTTTTTGTAATGTCTTAACAGGTACAAAATAATGAAAGACATGGCCATGCCGCGGTTTAAATGGTCTTGAAATTAATTTAATTTCCTGATAGTAGGCTATCTGATCGTGTTAACTATGCGAATGTCCTGATTCGTGAATATGCCAACATGTCTTATTTAAAACGTAAAAATGAGTCAACATCATCAGAAGACATGAATTAACAACGTGTATGTGTTTGTATGTGCATATATTATATAAGTATGTGTTTGTGTGCGTGTCTCATATGTAACATTCATATAAAATGCAATTCGTGATAAGTGTATGTTGTTAAAGTATTTGTGGATATTTATGTAACGACGCGGCTCGCGCGAGGAGCGGAGCCGCGCATAAGCTGTTCAGAACGGGCCGGGTCATGATACCGCGACACTCCGTCTGATCATTCGGTCGCACCAGTAAAAGGTGTCAGTGCCAAAGACAAAGCGCGCTGGAGAAGACACAAGCAAAACCCAAGCCTCTGTCTGTCTAAGACACCGGAGAGAGAGTGAGGGAGAGCAACACGAATCAGCGCTCTCGGGTTAAAGTGCAAAAAGCACAAACTCTACAAGTTCAAGTTCAAGTTCCTTTATTTGTACCAAAGGTAAAATTGATTTGCAGTCAAGAGTCCTCAATCACAACACATACAATACAAAACAAACCACACATAGTAAAACAAACAAACAAGTACCATAAACTTATAAACTTATAAACCATAAACTCTCTCTCTTCCTATAAATCCTCAGTAAAGCCATAAGTCCCGAGAGCATCTTTAGTTTTTTGTTTTAGTTTCCAGAATCCCATCCGTTCTCGCATAGACGGCGCAGCTCTGGTTATTTTGTGTTTTCAGGTTTCTTTTGAAAAAAGATTCATTACAAAACAATGAAAGACATGACAATGCCTCGGTCTAAATGGTCTTGAAATTAATTTAATTTCCTGATAGTAGGCTATCTGATAGTGTTAACTATGTGTCGCCATCATCAGAAGACATGAATGAACAATATATATATATATATATATATATATGTGTGTGCAGGGCCGTGCAGAGACGTTTAAAGGGGCGGGTGCTCAAAGTTAAAAAAGATAGAACATGCTGAATAACTGTGAGGGTTGCCCACTAGAGGGCAGTGTTTTTAGTTTGTAGTTTTTGTTCCTAGACTCAGTTTCCCAGAAGCCTCCTCGGTCAGGTGACGTGGATGCTCACCTGAACTGAGGAGGCTCATTAGCACTTTTATAAATACCTGTTTGTTCTGGGAAACTGGGTCAAGCATTAATTTCTGTTATGTGGGTTTTGTTTTGTTCTGTTTTAGTTTGATTTGATTATAGTTGGCCTTTGGTTTCAGGAGCACTTTAAGTTAAGTTTGTTTATATTGAAATGTCCTTGTCTTTGTGTCTCCTAGCAGGATTAGCCTCTAGGAGAATTAGCCCTTTGTGTTTACCCTTTTGTGTAACCCCCATTGCATGTTTAGCTATTAGTCTGTTTCAATACTAATGAGGGTGATACTAACATGTCTAGATCTTAGTCTGTCTAGTCTCCTTGTCTGCTTAGCTCTTAGTCTGTTTAGGTACTAATATCTTTAGCTACTATCCTTTAGAGTTCTTAGTCTGTTTCATAACTAGTCTGCTGTGTACCTTGTCTGTTCATTCCCTTGGGTCTCAGGCTACTGGCCTGTGTAGCCATTAGTCTGATTAGCTATGAGCTAGCTTAGCAGCTAATGTGCAGCTCAGCCAGTAGACCTAGCCAAGCCTGTCTTGTTTGTTTATCCCTTGCATGTATAGTCCCTTGTGTTTAGTCCTTTAGTCTGTTTAGTGTGTCTTGTCTTGTCCAGTTTGTGTCCCCATGTCTGTATTGTATATTAGTTGTGTAATCCCTTGTCTTATGTCTAAGTGTTTGAGTTCTGTTTCTTATGCTCCATGTTTTTAGCCAACTTCCTTAGTTCATGTTTTGTTCATGTTTGCTTTTTGTTTTTGATTCTTATTAAAGACTCTTTTCTGTTTCACTGCATCCCCTCTGCATTTATGCCTCAACACCAAGCCAATCTAATATGGAATTGCATCATACTGTATGACTGTTATCAGGTCGGGACAATGCAAAGCAAATGTAGCCTATGTTTTACCTAATGGCGTACAATGTTGCTGTTCATTATTATATTAGTAATTTTAAAGAATCTATACACATAAAACACACAAACATGCAGTGCTTATTAAATGTTTAAACTGTAGAGATACAATAATTTTACTGCTGTAATATCAGCATTTTATCTCATTTGAAATATAAATCTAATATCTGTTAATATATATTCTTAAAAAAAAAAACAGTTTTTAATCATACATATAATAATCCATAATTATGTGGATATCCATATTAGATGGCTTTTAGTGAAATAAAACTAACTTTAAAACTAAACATGTTCCCTAAAACGGTGGACAGAGCTACAGACCCCCCTGTAACCCCCTTACCCAGTTAGCTAGCAGTTAATGACCACCACTACTTGTGCAGTTCATAAAAGGACAGGTAATGTTTGTCGCGCTGTTGCAAAAACAGCATGCTCATTTATTTCAATTAATTTGTTGTTATAGACTATAGTGTGCGCTGTACACCCTATTTACTGTTTTGCTACAGTCTGCACCTTCCAGTTAATTTGCCTGCTTCTCCTCCAGCTCCGCACCGCCCAGCCTGCAGAAAATGCGCGTGCACTTTGCGTGCTCATACCCGGCTCGTAACGAGCGCGCTCTGCTCTCAAGGGCGAGCATTGGTTAATGGCAGGCATGTGACTGATGTAAGCCAGATCCATTTATTTAGCGAAATTGAGATTGTTACATCTTATTGTTGAGGGGCACTCCCCCCCTCTGCACGTGCCTGTGTGTGTGTGTGTGTACAGTATATACAACGTGAAAGCGCGCTCAGTTACAGCTCAGTCCCTCTTCTCACCTTTAGGTGTGAAGTTATCAAACTGGTTTCGAATGGGGGAATTGGCACAATTGATGGGTTTAAAACTATTTAACAAGACTGAGACGTCTCTGCCTAAAATGTATTTCTCCAGCAAAACATAGAATAAATAGAAATTAAATGTTTAATATTAATAATATTGATCTTAGCTGGATGATCTAATTCACAAAACCGTTTATGAAAGACTTAACACACTATAACTAGAATATTTTCAAAACTGAAAGGTTGTCTTATGAATAATAAAAAACAATAACTCAAAAAGATCATGTTTTTATATATATTTTTTAGATCATAAATAGATATGAATTAACTATATATATATATATATATGCTGGACACAAACAGCAAAAAACATGATGAAAAGCAATAAAGTGCTTAGGGCTTTTCATGTTTTTTGCTGTTTGTGTCCAGCATTGAATAATTATTTCATCCATTATTTGACCACGGCTGGGAATAAGAACTGGAATGTGATTGTGAATTTATATATATATATATATATATATATAGAGAGAGAGAGAGAGAGAGAGAGGGAGGTGTTTTGTTGTCTACTCGGCCTTGTTAATTGTTTTTAAAACCCCCAATTCTATGAATTCCCCCATCAGCGAAATCATGAATGAAAGGTGAGAAGAGGCATTACAGTGGGGGTTCTGTGGGTCTCCAAACTCAGAAGGCTACGCGTCAGCTGATAATTGCTCCTTTGATCTTCTGGTTACAGCGGGGCGCCGACTGCTGATGAGCGTATAGTAGCCTGTACAAGCCAAGCTCTTCCCCAAAAAATAATGTGAATGTCTGCAACAATCACTAACCATTAAAATGTTTTTTGTTTGTAATTAAACACGAATATATAAATTATATTTTCTTTACACATAATATTTTCATTATATATACATGGGCATCGCTAGGCCATTTTTACACCCTAAAAAATGCTGGGTTAAAAACATCCCAGTCTGGGTTGTTTTTAACCCAGCTGCTGGGTAAATATAGGACTAACTAAATGCTGGGTTAATTTAACCCAGCAAGATGGGTTATTTGTTTAACCCAGCAAGATGGGTTAAATATTCAACCCAAATGCTAGGTCATATTTAACTATAATGCTGGATTAATTCTACCACATATATTGGTCAAATGTTCTACCCAAATGTGTGGGGTTTGTTGGTTCATTTTAACTGGAATGTTGGGTTAATTCTACCTCACAAATAGGTTATTATTATTTTCATGTTTTACAGTGAATCTGTAAAAAAAAAAAAAAAAAAAAAAAAACACCCATGTCTATTAAACAGTTAAATTATTTTGATATACTGGTCTATTACAAAAAAAAAACATACATATATGCAATAAACAACATCCTATTACATGTTCTTAGAAAAAACATTTATTTTTCAAAAGCACAAGAACAGATAATCAACAGTGACATCATTACTATACTATTACTGATAAGGGCAGAATGGAGTAATTGCACAAATAGACTGAGGCAGCTTCTACAGAGCAGGATCTCTCTGTGACTTAAGATATCTTTTCTGCAGAACAAAACTATCCAGCCCTGGTCTCATTTTAACATACAAACACTGTCTATGACTTTTCAGGTAGGCCTCGCTATTTCATAGCAACATTACAACATTACCGAGAGCAGCGCTGGTCATTATCTCCCATCATCAGGATGTACAGTAGGGGTACGGCCTTGACACTTCAGCCACAATGTTGGTTCCAACCTTAGAAAGAAAGAAATGAAAAAGTTAAAATTTTGTTGAATAGCAAAGATTAAACTGAATAAGACTATTAATTTAGGGTGAAATAGGATTGATACTAAAAAAATTACAAAGCTGCCCATTAAGATAGGGTATAGGTAACCTAAAACAAAAACATGGAGACAGCTACTACCAAAAATAAAACAGCAAAATAAGCCTGGCTTTTAGGATACAGCTCTTTATGTCAGACTAGTTGATATTGTAGTCTGCATTGATTTTAAGCTAATTACCGAATAAATGTCATAGCTGGTGTCATACTGGTACATTACAATCACCAAAATATTAATACTTCCATCTAGTAGTTATCTGTACCGCTGTGGTACTTTTTCCTGTAGTTGGCGCGCTGACTGATAGTTAATTTAACTTTGGTTAAAGAGGGCTACCTGGTTAGCTTACATGCAATTACTGGTGATACATTTGCATACTTGCCAAAGGGGGAAAGGTATAAAATATTGTTATAACTCGGGAGAAACGCAGGAGAAATTTGACTACAGACTAAATTACTAGCTAGTGAAAAACGGGAGGGTTAGCAGGTCTGTATATTTGTGAGAGGGTCAATGTTTTGTAAAACACCAGCATTTTATAGTCTCAAGCAGTGAGATTAATAAAGTTCTAAAGTGGTTGCTAACGCTAGCAACCTAACTAAATGCCTCCGTCATACTAACACTACAGTTAACAGTTTAGCGTTCATTCATCACTTCACCATCTTCGTAACCCTGCAAACATTCTACAGAGAAAGCGAAAAAGCTCAGACATCCTAGCCGTTTCTTTCATACAAAGGTGGGGTGGCTAGCAGCTATTCTCAGCTAAATTATCATACAATACCTCAGACCAGCTGGAAAATTTGTGTGTAACCTTAACACGGTAACAGTAATAAATGTTACATATACTGTAGTAATAATTTTTCAGTCATATGTGAATTAGGTGAGTGAACATGTGTATACAGACCTTGTATTTAACGTCATTTTCCCTTAAATGTCCGAGGAGGATGAACCGTCATCAGCGGTGTGGGAGCTCAAGAGACACGAAGCTGAGTGACAGCCGCTGAATCCACCAGTGAACTTTGGGGGAGGGGCCGAGCAAACTTCAACCCAGCAGCTGGGTTACACAAAAACTACCCGACTCTATGAAAATAACCCAGAAAAATGCAACAGCGGCAACTCAGCGTTTGGGTAGAAAAAAACAACCCAGCATTTTTTTGAGTGTAGGGGGGCTTTAGCCCATCGGCCCCTTTATATTTATTTAAAGTATTTTTCATATTTTTTATGTCTGCCAGTTTCCAACAAAAAGCAGCAGTATTGTCAAAGAATTAACAGATAAATATTTAATATTATTGGCACCCACACAGTTTATTCCATTGTCCAGCCTCATAGGAGTGTTGTTTATATTGCTAATCAATGTAAGTTTAAAGTTATATGCTGTTTTTCTGGTTAAATTTTTCTGATTGTACCTGTACATAGAAAAAAGTTTATACGGTAAACACACACACATTATATATATATACACACACACACACACACACACACATGCTTAATTAAATTCTTAAATCATCATGTTCACCCATGCACTGAAAAAAAGAACTTGTAAGATTTACTTGATAAAATCGTCTTAACAATTTGCACACATAGATTTTAAGTAAATTTTATTGCTCCAATATTAACTCCAATTAACTCACCCGTAATTGTCAGGTAAAATCTACTTAATAATTAAATTATCAAAGAAATCAAGTAAAAGTTACATAATTATATTTAATGCACAAATTAGATTTATTTAAAATAATCAAGTAAAGGTAATTCATTCCCAGATAGCACACACACGTCGCATAGATAATGCTCCCTAATGCATGTTACAATGACCAAATATGATAATAAATAAATAAACCACACTCTCAGCTAATAAAACAGATTAGTTTTTTTTTTTTTTTTTATAAAAAATAAATTTAATAACAAGCAAACATTTGATTAATTTATACAAAAACGAGAAAACGAGATAACAGTAACTTACAAATGAGGTCTCAATTTGAAAAGATGTAAAAAACATAAACCACAAATAAGTATTAATCATAGAAACAAAATTAAACACCAACAGAAACGTTTTGTACGTTATGATTTTTAAATATGACCATTAGATACGTTGGTCAGGAAACTCCTGAAGTCAGATGCAGACACACTTTCAGTCACAAACTGCTGTGAAAAAATACAGAGATAGATATTCGATTAAAATTCATGATACTTAATTTAGCAAATGAACAATATTTATACTTTGTTCCTCTCGCTTCACAACTCATGAGAACAGACCGAAATCAGAACCGAACCGGAGATTCATGAAAAAGTGAGAAGCAAGAATCATGTGTGGAAAGATTAAGCATGCAAGGTCACAGGATGACTCTACTTCTTTTTCTTGTCTGCAATGCGATTTAGACAAATTAGAGCTGCTGTCAATACTGTATGAACATATGTACAGGTTCTTTACAGTTGAAATTTAACTTGTAACTTATTAATAAATTTCGGATTCAGAAAAAAAACGTTTATTGCTAGTGCTCTTTTACCATTTAATGCTTTAACACACACGACTCAGTTTGTTCAGAAATGGCATCTCACTGGCGAGCCTTTCTCTGAACACGCCGTTTTCACGAAGGGTGGGGGTAAGAAACACACATCTCGGTTTATTAATCCGCGCGCTCGGTTCATATTATTTTATTTATTTATTTATTTATTTATTTATCACAGGACCCCTGGGGGGCTCCGTAGGTTCAGGTTTTTACACGAAAACGGTGTTTTGTGAATATCCACACTATTAAAAACTGAAATATTGCTAATTGTACGTCCTGAGATTAAGATGAACATTAATTGGGAGTCATGAAAGCGAGAATCACATCCAAAACAGAAAGGTAAACTTACCTTGAACACGACAAACTCCAGCTCCAGCCACGCCGTGTAGTACCTACGTGATGATCCACAACCGACTGATCCACAGCGCGGGCACAGCGTCTCCAAACACGCATGCGCGGTTTAATTTGGACACATTTTTCGGCTTCAGTAGACACACAATACTTCAGACTGAAACACGACTGCCCCCTACAGGTAATGAAGGGCATGTTCACAGCTTCCCGCACGCAGCCGCGCAAAGCCGCGGGATCTCTTTTCTCGAAACGTGCGTTTTTAATGGCGACATCTGTATGAGTAAACAAAAACAACAAGAAATAAGTTTCTTTTAACCTTGGGACGAACACAGAGCTGATATTCTCCTCAGCCTCTACTTTGTCCTTGGAGAAGGAAGCCAAACTCTATTTTGCCCGCGCCTGCAAACACTGCTCAGTCCTGGGAGGAAAATAAACACAAACACACATTATGAAAGAGATTAACACGATGTTGCACAACAGAAATCAATGGGGAACCAATACACACGTAGACACACTAGGGGGAGACAAAGCGGCGGCTCAGTAATCCGGTGAGCCAGATCTTATTCCCCAGGGGCCTCATGTATCAACGCTGCGTACGCACAAAAACTTTGCTTACACCGGTTTTCACGCTCACGGTACGATTTACTAACAGTGAAATTAACGTGAGAATGTGCGTTCTTCAACGCCAACTTCCTGTCTGGCGTACGTGTATTTCTTGTGTGTGTTTGTTTTATTTCCGTTGGCGGAATCCCATTGTTTTATATCCCATGGCTGGGATGAGGCTCCAAGGTGGCAGAGTGCGCGATGCGTGGCTTCTTGGTGGGTGATGTATTTAAAGATATCATTCCAGCTAAGTTTTTTTTTTTTTTTATTAATTCCGGAGGACAAACTTGCAAATAACACAGTTTTTCTCCGGTCTACCTCCGATAGGAGCATCTCCAATTCACATTCTGTGCAGTTTCTCTTCTTGTTTGCTTTTGCCATTGCTTTATCATTTGGTTTTGCCAAAGTGGAGTCATTACCATATTTATACGGGGGAGGAGGCAGGGAGGGGTTTTGCGCTCGTGCACGTGCGCTCAATTTCACATTAATTTGGATGTACAAAGGGAATATGCGTGGGATTCCGCGTACGCTGTGTTTCATACATCAGATTTTTTTACTGCGTACGCACATTTACAGCTTTGTCCGTACGCAATGTTTTAGTATGAATTCAATGCAAGTCTTTGTACATGAGGCCCCTGGGCTGTGGTGGCTCAGATGTAACAAAAATTATACAACTTTTCTCTGTAACATTTACAGTACACTATATGCATGGTCAATGTCAGTAACAATAATACAATAAGACAATATTAAATACCTGTATTAATATTGTAATAATACAATATTACACACCAATACAATATTTAATACAATATTACATATTATAATACAATATTACATTCATATATGAAATACTTGTATTAATTTGTGCAATATTTTCCAATGCTCTTGGGGCATACTGCTTGTCAAGAGCAATATCTGACACCTGTATAATTTGTGCAATATCCTTATCCTTTTTTCCTCCCATGTGCAATATCTGTATTTTGAATTTATGTTTAGTGTGCAATAAAAGGTATTCAAAATTTTAGTGTGCAATATGGTACTTACTGTTTTAGGACTCTTTTTATTTAATAAAATTTTATTAAATTTTTCCCCTGTTTATTACTCTTTCCTTTCCTTCTGGATAACACCCGTGAGCAACTGTTACCAAGAATAAGCAATTTCCCTCTGGGATTAATAAAGTTCTTTGAATCTTGAATATTGAGTCTTAAATCATTTTTACAGGAGCAGGAGGAGGTAATGGAGGTGGTTGTGGAGACAGAAGCTGAGATAGGAGCCAGTGGCTACAGTGTGGTCGGTGGCGGGACAAAAGGGATCTTTATTAAAGATGTCTTGAAAGACTCTCCTGCAGCAAAACATCTCAGCCTCCAGAAAGGTAAGAAGACTTTAATAGTAAACATGACCATTTTAAGTAGCCTGTTATAATTTCTATAAATATCTTCCATACAATTTACATAACTACTAAAAGTACATCTATATTAAGTTTTGTGCGTTTATGTAACACAGGAATCCACATTTATTTCTTTATTTCGGTTGGCTGCACTTTGAAAGATTTCTGTGTTTGAAAAATTGTGTGAATCTATAGGAGACCAGTTGCTGAGTGCCAGAGTGTATTTTGATAATGTGAAATATGAAGATGCTCTGAAGATCCTCCAGTGTGCAGAACCTTATAAAGTGTCATTCTTCTTGAAGAGGACTGTGTCACAAACTGAAGCGAGTGGTCATCTAGGTGCTCCAAATATTGAGCAAAGAGGACCTAGGGCTAATATGCAAAAAATGGTATAATATACTTTCTAACAAAATATATGTTTTCCATGTTACTTATATTTTTTAAACTATAACACCTCTATCTATTATATATTTCAGTTAGGGCATCGGATAATACATCATTTTTCTTACAGAGTGTGAGGAGTGTCAAGCAATTCAAAGCCAAAAAGAAAAGAGGAGGAAGATTTGGATTAAAAAGGCTTAAAGAGAAAAGGAGAACAACAGCTGAAGCAGAAATGGATATTAAGGAATCATCAGGTACACTGGACTTTACTCCTGTTGATGTTGAGTTTGCACTCCCAAAGTTTAAAACAAAGAAACATCGGAAGGTCACTGCAGAGGAATCTGGACATTTAGAAAGAATGAAGACCCATGGTCAGAAAATAATAAAGATTCAAGTTCCAAAGACTAAAATAAGATCTGCAAAAGAAGGTTTTGGAAATTCATCAACAAAAGGAGAAATAGAGGTAAAAGATAATAATGAATGTGTGAAAGGTAAGAAAATCAGCATGCCAACCAATAAATCAGTGCCACATGTAAAGCTAGACAGAAAAGATGGATATGCAGATGAAGGTGATGGATCCATGGCAAAAGGAGCAAATGTAATATTTAATGTTGAAGGCTCATCCAAAAGTGGAAAAGTTAGCATGCCATCAATATCATTACCAAAGTTTCATATGCCAGATCCTGACATTTCACTGCTGAAAGGAAATGTTCAAGGGGGTGTCACTCTTGAAGGTGAGGCTGATAAAGGAGGAAGTTTACAAAAGCCTAAGGTTGATTTTGCACTACCAAGAATGAAGTTAACAGAGGGAAATACTAATGTGGAAGGTCCTGATGTAAAAGTGAGAAAAGTTGACATGCCTTCCATTGATGTATCATTGCCAAAAGAGAAGGTCAAAGGAGAAATTGACATTGAGAGGCTAACTGGAAAAGAAAGAAATATTGATGTACCAAAGCTGAATATTTCCATACCAAAAGTAAAATCACCCAAGGTGAATATCAGTGGTGAGGGTCCAGAGATCAAGGGCAAAAAGGTTCAGATGGTAGATATTGACAACTCAATACCTAAAGCAAAAGTTTTAGGTGACATCAGTCTTGAAGTTAAAGCAGATAAAGGAGAAAAATTTAAAATGCCTGAGGTTGATCTTTCACTACCAAAAACAAAGATACCAGAGGGTAAGATTAACGTGGAAGGTCCTGATATCAATGTGGGAAAGGTTGACATGCCGTCCCTTAACATTTCACTACCAAAAGGGAAGGTTGATATGCCAATCATTGACATTTCGTTACCAAAAGTGAAGGCTAAAGGAGAAATTGGCATTGACGCACATTCTGAAAAAGGAGGAAAGTTCGACTTGCCAAAGCTTGATATTTCCTTACCAAAAGTAAAACCACCTGAGCTTGATGTCAGTGTTTCTGGTCCAGAGATCAAGGGTGGCAAGTTTAATATGCCAGATATTGACATCTGTTTGCCAAAGGGAAAAGTCAAAGGGGATATGAAGTTTGAAACTGAGGCTGGGAAAGGCAGAAGTTTTCAAATGCCAGAGGTTGATCTTTCACTACCAAACATCAAGTTTCCAGAGGGAAAAATGAATGTGGAAGGGCCCGATATCAAAGTAGGGAAAGTTGACATGCCTTCAATTGATGCATCTCTGCCAAAGGGGAAGGCCAAAGGAGAAGTTGATATTGTTGGGCCATCTGGGAAAGGGGCAAATATGGATGTGCCAAAGATGGACATTTCCTTACCAAAAGTAACAACACCCAAGGTGGATATCGAGGGCCCAGAGATCAACGGCAAAAAAATGCATATGCCAGATATTGATTTCTCACTGCCAAAAGGAAAAGTTCAAGGTGGTGTCGATTTTGAAGGTACGACTAATAAGGGAGGAAGGTTTCAAATGCCTAAGGTTGATCTTTCACTACCAAAAGTGAAGTTACCAGAGGGTAAGATTAAAGTGGAAGGTCCTGATATCAATTTAGATAAACCTGACATGCCATCCTGTGACATTTCATTACCAAAAGGAAAAGTTGACGTGCGACCCATTGACATTTCATTACCAAAAGGGAATGCTAAAGGAGAAATTGACATTGATGCACATTCGGGAAGAGGAGGAAAGTTTGACTTGCCAAAGCTTGACATTTCCTTACCAAAAGTAAAACTACCGGAGCTTGATGTCAGTGTTTCTGGTCCAGAGATCATGGGTGGAAACCTTCACAGGCCAGATATTGACATCTCTCTGCCAAAAGGAAACATCAAAGGGGATGCTCAGCTTGAAGGAGTGGCTGGTACAAAGGGAAAGTTTCGAATGCCAAAGGTTGATCTTTCACTACCAAGAATAAAGCTACCAGATGGAAAGATTAATGTAGAAGGCCCTGATATAAATGTTGGGAAGGTTGGCATGCCTTCCATTGATATATCATTACCAGAAGGGAAGGCCAAAGGAGAAATCGGCATTGATGGACCATCCGGAAAAGGGGGGAATATTGATGTGCCAAAGTTGAAGATTTCCTTACCAAAGGTAACACCACCCAAGGTAGATATTGGTATTGAGGGTCCAGAGATCAAAGGCAAAAAAATTTATATGCCAGACATTGATATCTCACTGCCAAAAGGAAAGGTTCAAGGTGGTGTCGATCTTGAAAGTGAGGCCAGTAAAGGAGGAAGGTTTCAAATGCCCAAGGTTGATCTATCACTACCAAAAGTGAAGTTACCAGAGGGTAAGATTAAAGTGGAAGGTCCTGATATCAATGTAGATAAACCTGACATGCCATCCATTGACATTTCATTACCAAAAGGGAAATTTGACATGCCATCCTGTGACATTTCATTGCCAAAAGGAAAAGTTGACATGCCATCCATTGACATTTCATTACCAAAAGGGAATGCTAAAGGAGAAATTGACATTGATGCACATTCGGGAAGAGGAGGAAAGTTTGACTTGCCAAAGCTTGACATTTCCTTACCAAAAGTAAAACTACCAGAGCTTGATGTAAGTGTTTATGGTCCAGAGATCAAGGGTGGAAACCTTCACAGGCCTGATATTGACATCTCTCTGCCAAAAGGAAACATCAAAGGGGATGCTCAGCTTGAAGGAGCGGCTGGTACAAAGGGAAAGTTTCGAATGCCAAAGGTTGATCTTTCACTACCAAGAATAAAGCTACCAGAAGGAAAGATTAATGTAGAAGGCCCTGATATAAATGTTGGGAAGGTTGGCATGCCTTCCTTTGACATATCATTACCAGAAGGGAAGGCCAAAGGAGAAATCGGCATTGATGGACCATCCGGAAAAGGGGGGAATATTGATGTGCCAAAGTTGGACATTTCCTTACCAAAGGTACCACCACCCAAGGTAGATATTGGTATTGAGGGTCCAGACATCAAAGGCAAAAAATTTCATATGCCAGATATTGATATCTCACTGCCAAAAGGAAAGGTTCAAGGTGGTGTCGATCTTGAAAGTGAGGCCAGTAAAGGAGGAAGGTTTCAAATGCCCAAAGTTGATCTTTCACTACCAAAAGTGAAGTTACCAGAGGGTAAGATTAAAGTGGAAGGTCCTGATATCAATGTAGATAAACCTGACATGCCATCCATTGACATTTCATTACCAAAAAAGAAAGTCGACATGCCGTCCTGTGACATTTCATTACCAAAAGGAAAAGTTGACATGCCATCCATTGAGATTTCATTACCAAAAGGGAATGCTAAAGGAGAAATTGACATTGATGCACATTCGGGAAGAGGAGGAAAGTTCGACTTGCCAAAGCTTGACATTTCCTTACCAAAAGTAAAACTATCGGAGTTTGATGTCAGTGTTTCTGGTCCAGAGATCAAGGGTGGAAATCTTCACACGCCAAATATTGACATCTCTCTGCCAAAAGGAAACATCAAAGGGGATGCTCAGCTTGAAGGTGATGCTGGTACAAGGGGAAAATTTCGAATGCCAAAGGTTGATCTTTCACTACCAAGAATAAAGCTACCAGAAGGAAAGATTAATGTAGAAGGCCCTGATATAAATGTTGGGAAGGTTGGCATGCCTTCCATTGACATATCATTACCAGAAGGGAAGGCCAAAGGAGAAATCGGCATTGATGGACCATCCGGAAAAGGGGGGAATATAGATGTGCCAAAGTTGAACATTTCCTTACCAAAGGTAACACCACCCAAGGTAGATATTGGTATTGAGGGTCCAGAGATCAAAGGCAAAAGATTTAATATGCCAGACATTGATATCTCACTGCCAAAAGGAAAAGTTCAAGGTGGTGTCGATCTTGAAAGTGAGGCCAGTAAAGGAGGAAGGTTTCAAATGCCCAAGGTTGATCTTTCACTACCAAAAGTGAAGTTACCAGAGGGTAAGATTAAAGTGGAAGGTCCTGATATCAATGTAGATAAACCTGACATGCCATCCATTGACATTTCATTACCAAAAGGGAAATTTGACATGCCATCCTGTAACATTTCATTGCCAAAAGGAAAAGTTGACATGCCATCCATTGACATTTCATTACCAAAAGGGAATGCTAAAGGAGAAATTGACATTGATGCACATTCGGGAAGAGGAGGAAAGTTTGACTTGCCAAAGCTTGACATTTCCTTACCAAAAGTAAAACTACCAGAGCTTGATGTAAGTGTTTATGGTCCAGAGATCAAGGGTGGAAACCTTCACAGGCCTGATATTGACACCTCTCTGCCAAAAGGAAACATCAAAGGGGATGCTCAGCTTGAAGGAGCGGCTGGTACAAAGGGAAAGTTTCGAATGCCAAAGGTTGATCTTTCACTACCAAGAATAAAGCTACCAGAAGGAAAGATTAATGTAGAAGGCCCTGATATAAATGTTGGGAAGGTTGGCATGCCTTCCATTGACATATCATTACCAGAAGGGAAGGCCAAAGGAGAAATCAGCATTGATGGACCATCCGGAAAAGGGGGGAATATAGATGTGCCAAAGTTGAACATTTCCTTACCAAAGGTAACACCACCCAAGGTAGATATTGGTATTGAGGGTCCAGAGATCAAAGGCAAAAGATTTAATATGCCAGACATTGATATCTCACTGCCAAAAGGAAAAGTTCAAGGTGGTGTCGATCTTGAAAGTGAGGCCAGTAAAGGAGGAAGGTTTCAAATGCCCAAGGTTGATCTTTCACTACCAAAAGTGAAGTTACCAGAGGGTAAGATTAAAGTGGAAGGTCCTGATATCAATGTAGATAAACCTGACATGCCATCCATTGACATTTCATTACCAAAAGGGAAATTTGACATGCCATCCTGTGACATTTCATTGCCAAAAGGAAAAGTTGACATGCCATCCATTGACATTTCATTACCAAAAGGGAATGCTAAAGGAGAAATTGACATTGATGCACTTTCGGGAAGAGGAGGAAAGTTTGACTTGCCAAAGCTTGACATTTCCTTACCAAAAGTAAAACTACCAGAGCTTGATGTAAGTGTTTATGGTCCAGAGATCAAGGGTGGAAACCTTCACAGGCCTGATATTGACACCTCTCTGCCAAAAGGAAACATCAAAGGGGATGCTCAGCTTGAAGGAGCGGCTGGTACAAAGGGAAAGTTTCGAATGCCAAAGGTTGATCTTTCACTACCAAGAATAAAGCTACCAGAAGGAAAGATTAATGTAGAAGGCCCTGATATAAATGTTGGGAAGGTTGGCATGCCTTCCATTGACATATCATTACCAGAAGGGAAGGCCAAAGGAGAAATCGGCATTGATGGACCATCCGGAAAAGGGGGGAATATAGATGTGCCAAAGTTGAACATTTCCTTACCAAAGGTAACACCACCCAAGGTAGATATTGGTATTGAGGGTCCAGAGATCAAAGGCAAAAGAATTAATATGCCAGACATTGATATCTCACTGCCAAAAGGAAAAGTTCAAGGTGGTGTCGATCTTGAAAGTGAGGCCAGTAAAGGAGGAAGGTTTAAAATGCCCAAGGTTGATCTTTCACTACCAAAGGTGAAGTTACCAGAGGGTAAGATTAAAGTGGAAGGTCCTGATATCAATGTAGATAAACCTGACATGCCATCCATTGACATTTCATTACCAAAAGGGAAAGTCGACATGCCATCCTGTGACATTTCATTACCAAAAGGAAAAGTTGACATGCCATCCATTGACATTTCATTACCAAAAGGGAATGCTAAAGGAGAAATTGACATTGATGCACATTCGGGAAGAGGAGGAAAGTTTGACTTGCCAAAGCTTGACATTTCCTTACCAAAAGTAAAACTATCGGAGTTTGATGTCAGTGTTTCTGGTCCAGAGATCAAGGGTGGAAATCTTCACAGGCCAGATATTGACATCTCTCTGCCAAAAGGAAACCTCAAAGGGGATGCTCAGCTTGAAGGTGATGCTGGTACAAGGGGAAAATTTCGAATGCCAAAGGTTGATCTTTCACTACCAAGAATAAAGCTACCAGAAGGAAAGATTAATGTAGAAGGCCCTGATATAAATGTTGGGAAGGTTGGCATGCCTTCCATTGATATATCATTACCAGAAGGGAAGGCCAAAGGAGAAATCGGCATTGATGGACCATCCGGAAAAGGGGGGAATATAGCTGTGCCAAAGTTGAACATTTCCTTACCAAAGGTAACACCACCCAAGGTAGATATTGGTATTGAGGGTCCAGAGATCAAAGGCAAAAGATTTAATATGCCAGACATTGATATCTCACTGCCAAAAGGAAAAGTTCAAGGTGGTGTCGATCTTGAAAGTGAGGCCAGTAAAGGAGGAAGGTTTCAAATGCCCAAGGTTGATCTTTCACTACCAAAAGTGAAGTTACCAGAGGGTAAGATTAAAGTGGAAGGTCCTGATATCAATGTAGATAAACCTGACATGCCATCCATTGACATTTCATTACCAAAAGGGAAATTTGACATGCCATCCTGTGACATTTCATTGCCAAAAGGAAAAGTTGACATGCCATCCATTGACATTTCATTACCAAAAGGGAATGCTAAAGGAGAAATTGACATTGATGCACATTCGGGAAGAGGAGGAAAGTTTGACTTGCCAAAGCTTGACATTTCCTTACCAAAAGTAAAACTACCAGAGCTTGATGTAAGTGTTTATGGTCCAGAGATCAAGGGTGGAAACCTTCACAGGCCTGATATTGACATCTCTCTGCCAAAAGGAAACATCAAAGGGGATGCTCAGCTTGAAGGAGCGGCTGGTACAAAGGGAAAGTTTCGAATGCCAAAGGTTGATCTTTCACTACCAAGAATAAAGCTACCAGAAGGAAAGATTAATGTAGAAGGCCCTGATATAAATGTTGGGAAGGTTGGCATGCCTTCCATTGACATATCATTACCAGAAGGGAAGGCCAAAGGAGAAATCGGCATTGATGGACCATCCGGAAAAGGGGGGAATATAGATGTGCCAAAGTTGAACATTTCCTTACCAAAGGTAACACCACCCAAGGTAGATATTGGTATTGAGGGTCCAGAGATCAAAGGCAAAAGAATTAATATGCCAGACATTGATATCTCACTGCCAAAAGGAAAAGTTCAAGGTGGTGTCGATCTTGAAAGTGAGGCCAGTAAAGGAGGAAGGTTTAAAATGCCCAAGGTTGATCTTTCACTACCAAAGGTGAAGTTACCAGAGGGTAAGATTAAAGTGGAAGGTCCTGATATCAATGTAGATAAACCTGACATGCCATCCATTGACATTTCATTACCAAAAGGGAAAGTCGACATGCCATCCTGTGACATTTCATTACCAAAAGGAAAAGTTGACATGCCATCCATTGACATTTCATTACCAAAAGGGAATGCTAAAGGAGAAATTGACATTGATGCACATTCGGGAAGAGGAGGAAAGTTTGACTTGCCAAAGCTTGACATTTCCTTACCAAAAGTAAAACTATCGGAGTTTGATGTCAGTGTTTCTGGTCCAGAGATCAAGGGTGGAAATCTTCACAGGCCAGATATTGACATCTCTCTGCCAAAAGGAAACCTCAAAGGGGATGCTCAGCTTGAAGGTGACGCTGGTACAGGGGGGAAATTTCGAATGCCAAAGGTTGATCTTTCACTACCAAGAATAAAGCTACCAGAAGGAAAGATTAATGTAGAAGGCCCTGATATAAATGTTGGGAAGGTTGGCATGCCTTCCATTGACATATCATTACCAGAAGGGAAGGCCAAAGGAGAAATCGGCATTGATGGACCATCCGGAAAAGGGGGGAATATTGATGTGCCAAAGTTGAACATTTCCTTACCAAAGGTAACACCACCCAAGGTAGATATTGGTATTGAGGGTCCAGAGATCAAAGGCAAAAGAATTAATATGCCAGACATTGATATCTCACTGCCAAAAGGAAAAGTTCAAGGTGGTGTCGATCTTGAAAGTGAGGCCAGTAAAGGAGGAAGGTTTCAAATGCCCAAGGTTGATCTTTCACTACCAAAAGTGAAGTTACCAGAAGGTAAGATTAAAGTGGAAGGTCCTGATATCAATGTAGATAAACCTGACATGCCATCCATTGACATTTCATTACCAAAAGGGAATGCTAAAGGAGAATTTGACATTGGTGCACATTCTGGAAGAGGAGGAAAGTTTGACTTGCCAAAGCTTGACATTTCCTTACCAAAAGTAAAACCACCAGAGCTTGATGTCAGTGTTTATGGTCCAGTGATCAAGGGTGGACACCTTCACAGGCCTGATATTGACATCTCTCTGCCAAAAGGAAACATCAAAGGGGATGCTCAACTTGAAGGTGATGCTGGTACAAGGGGAAAATTTCGAATGCCAAAGGTTGATCTTTCACTACCAAGAATAAAGCTACCAGAAGGAAAGATTAATGTAGAAGGCCCTGATATAAATGTTGGGAAGGTTGGCATGCCTTCCATTGATATATCATTACCAGAAGGGAAGGCCAAAGGAGAAATCGGCATTGATGGACCATCCGGAAAAGGGGGGAATATTGATGTGCCAAAGTTGGACATTTCCTTACCAAAGGTAACACCACCCAAGGTAGATATTGGAATTCAGGGTTCAGACATCAAAGGCAAAAAATTTCATATGCCAGATATTGATATCTCACTGCCAAAAGGAAAAGTTCAAGATGGTGTCGATCTTGAAACTGCGGCCAGTAAAGGAGGAAGGTTTCAAATGCCCAAGATTGATCTTTCATTACCAACAGTGAAGTTACCAGAGGGTAAGATTAAAGTGGAAGGTCCTGATATCAATGTAGATAAACCTGACATGCCATCCATTGACATTTCATTTCCAAAAGGGAATGCTAAAGAGGATATTGACATTGAGGCACATTCTGGGAAACATGGAAAGTTTGACTTGCTGAAGCTTGACGTTTCCTCCCCAAAAGTAAAATCCCCTGACACTGACATGAGTATTGATGATACAGAAACCAAGCGTGGAAAGTTTCACATGCCAGATATTGAATTCTGTTTGCCAAAAGGAAAAGTCAAAGGGGCTCTTGATCTTGAGGGTGAGGACACGAAACAAGGCATGTTTCAAATTCCCATGGCTGATCTTTCTTCACCAAGAATTAAGTTACCCGGGAGTAATCTTGATGTGGAGGCTCCTGATATATGTGTGCCAACCAAGACATGCCAAGACATGCCAACCACTGATGTTTCTTTACTGAAAGGGAAGGCTAAAGGTGAAATTGACATTGATATGCATTCTGGAAAAGGAGGAAAGCTTAACATTTCCTTACCAAAAGTAAAAACATTTAAGCCTGATGTCAGTTTTGAAGTCCAAGAGAACAAAGGTGGCACATTTCACATGCCCGAAAGTGACAGTTCATTAACCAAAGGAACATTTAAAGAGAGTATCAATCTTGAAGGTGAGGCCAATAAAGGGATAAAGTTTCCAAAGCCTAGAGTAGATCTTTCTCTCCCACAAATTATGCTACCAGAGAGTAGCATTAATGTGGGGAGACCAGATTTCAAAATGGGCAATATTAGTATACCTTCTATTGACATATCCTTGCCAAAAGGGAAGGGTAAAGGAGAAACTGACGTTGAAACAAAGGCAGGACAGATAGATTTTGACGGCATTAAAATCAGTGCTGAAGGCCCTGAGATCAAAAGTGGGCAGTTTTACATGCCAGACCTCCCCTTGTCAAAAGAAAAGGTCAAAGAAGGTGTTGATCTTGAAGTTAAGTCCGATAAAGGTGGCAAGTTTCATATGCCCAAGGTTGATTTTTCTATACCAAAATTAAAATTGCCAAAGTTTTCTCCAAGTTTAGAGGCAACCAAATGTGGAAAAATAACCATTGATCATGCTATTGATCCAACATGTCCTAAGGGAAAAACCGAAATCAATTTTGAAGGAGATACTGCAACGTGGGGAAAGATAGCTATGCCTGATGTTGAACTTTCATTACCAAAAATTCATGGACAAGACATAAATGATATAAATTTGCCTGGTGCAGGTGTTTGTGGAAGCACAAGCGGAAACTTAAAGTTGCCAACTGTAAAGCTACCAAGTGTTGACATATCAGCACCTAAGGTTGACTTTGACTTTGGCATTCCCACAGAAAAAGACACTGATAGAGAAGATATTAAACTTCTCAAAGCTGAAGGCAGCAGGCCATCATCTGGGGCAAGTTTTGACATCCCTGACGTGAATTTTAAAATGCCAAAAATGTCATTACCTAAATTTGGGGGGAAATTTAAAAGTGAAGACAAACAAGTTGAAGGACTTAGTTTATCTACTCATCTGGAAATGGGAAAAAATATGCCATCTGAGGTTATAAATGATGATGGCAAAATAAAAGGCACAATAAATAAGCTAAACCTTGAAGGAGACGTGAATGACTTATTTGTTATGGGGGCAGAGGGCAAGAAACATTTTAAGGCTCCAACATTAGATACAAAGGCAAAGGTCAGAATGCCTTCAGTTGAGATATCTCTTCCAACTTCATACATACCAGAGAAAGAGGCACTGCTGCCAAAATCTGAGATTGATGTATCTGAGGCAGATATCAAGGCTTACGAGGGTAGTTTAAAAATCCCAAAGATGCCAACTATTGATATATCAGTTCCAAAAGTAGATTTGGATGTTGCCCTACCAAAAGTGAAACAAGATGCATTAACTGAATATATTAGTAATGTGAATGCTGGTCAGCATTTATCCCTAAAACTCTCTGATAGCAAACTATCTGAACGAGCAAGCTTTGAATCTAATGTAAAGAGCAAATTTGTATATGTGGAATGTACCTCTGCAAATGTTGATTCAAATAATGGGCTTTCACTGCCCAATATTGAAATAAAAGCACCAGACATAGGCTTTGAGACTGTTCAAGGTGACATGAGTGATGATAATACAAACTTAAAGACAGGAACCACAATCAAAACTCCAAAGGTCGGTGTAGCACTACCTTCTTTAACTTCATCTGAAGCCAAAGTTAACAATAAATCACTCAAAGCATCTTCTGTGACCACAAATCCTGAAATACAGTATGAGGGCCCACCTATCCCTAAAGTAACAAAAGCAGTTTTTGTTTTAGCAAATTCACAAACAGAAACCTATGTTAATGTAACTAGTAAAACAAATGTAGAGACTATAGATAAGAAAATAAAAGTGCCAAAAATCATAAATAAGGCAAGTTTTGAAAAGTCACATTCAAAAAGTCCACAAACAGTTTCTAAAGTAGAAGAGGAAAATGATTCAAAGTTAGAAACAGGAGTGGTTAGCTTTCCCAAACTTGAGCTTTCTTCACTTTATGTAAAAAATGTGGCAGAAGAGGAAGTACCAGAGATCGGCACAGAACCTGAGAATAAGGATAGCACAGACATTAACAAAGGCACGAAAGCTAAATCAGGAAAAATATCCTTTCCAGGTTTTAAAAAGAAATCTGTAAATGTTGATGAGGGAAGTGAAAAGGGATGTTTAGTGTCCTCAAAAGCCAGACTGGAAATGTTAACAGAAATGCAAGGATCTGAGTCTTCAGTAACAGGTATTTCAGTTGGCTCTGAATCAGAAAATACCAGTGGCCAGAAAGAGAGTGGATCCAAAGAAGATGTTGGAAGTAGACAGGACATGAAAGAAAAAGGGGAAACAACATGGTTTAAAATCCCCAAGTTCACTCTTAGCCCTCATTCCACTGGCATTCTGCAGATCACACCAGAGGGATCTCCAAAACAAAGCAAGCCAACTTTAGAGTACTCTAGTGAAGGCATGTCTGGAGGTTTCTACAGAAGAATGCCAAATACTGAATTTTCCACTCAGGATGTTTCTTCAAAACACACAGTCACCACAACAAAGGAAGGGACTTTCACTGTGGTAACTAAGACTACTAAATATACGGCAAAAGAATCAGCAAGTAGCAGCTCAACTCAACACTGGAATAAATAAAATAGAGGAGTAAATCTAATTGTGGTGGAATATTTTTATATTGTTGTTGCATTTCAGAGGTATGAATAGTGAATTAATTTACATAAATACAATAATTATTTAATGTAACACTGTTTGAATTTCATAAACTTATATTAATTTTATTTTGTGTAGATAATGACTTTCTTTAAGTAGATAATTATTACTCCTTAGACATGCATTAGGTTTTATGATCACATATACAAGCTGAATGGAATTTGGGGTAGATTTTTAAGGAGTATTATTATTATTATTATTATTATAGGTTTTGAAGGTATGTGTTGCTGTATTATTTTTTCATTGAGGTTGAACATGAATTTTCGTTTCATTATATAAGAGAAATTATTTTCATACGTAACACCTAAACTACTAAACTGTAAAAGAAACCTTCTATTTGTGTGTGTGTGTGTGTTTGTGCACAGCCACACACAAATATATATATGTGTACTGTATATATAGTACCTGTCAAAAGTTTGGACACAAGTTAGGATTTATTTTCTACATTCTAGAACAATACTGGAGATCTCAAAATTATGAAATAACACATATAGAATTAGGTAATTAAGTAACAACAACAACAACAGTTAATTGTTATTTTAAGACACAAAGGTCTGTTCTTATATAGTTTTTGCAAAAACAGTATTGTCAGGTGCAGTTGAAAAACCCATCAACCATCATGATGAAATTGGCTCTCATGAAGACCTTCTCAAGAAAGCAAGACTCAGGAAAACAACACTTACTGTACATCTGCTGTAGAGGAGAAGTTTATTTAGCCCTGCCAGCCTAAAAAATCACCAATTAACAGCACCTCAGGTTAGAGCCATTATGAAGGCTCTAGCAGACACATCTCAATATCAATTGGTCAAATGGGATTACTCCAACACCTTCAGCATTGTTCTACAATGTAGAAAGAAATAAACATCAGGAAAGACCATGGAATTAGTGGGTACTCTATGTCCATATATGCATTAAAATGTGACACAGTATACAGTGATAATGACATTTATGTGTGGAAATAGTTTGTGTTTTTAATTTGAAGTATCTGAGTGTGCATTGTGAAATTTCTTGTTTTATAATTTTTCATTTGATCATAACTGGAGGAGAAGATTTGTAGAATTATTTTGGTTAACGTTTTTAGAATGTCCTTTACATTTACATTTTAAGGCACACTTTCTCAGCTGGATATAATATTAAATAAAATATTTTATCTGCTTGTTAAGTACTCCCTGAAATTCCTTTGAAACCCACTATATGTTGCTAATAATTTTCATTTGTTGAAGTTTAATGTGAAACATTTTTAATGATTTTTTTTTTTAAAAGGGCCCTCCCGCCCTCCGAGTGGCACTGTGGTAAAGTGCTTGCCCTATCATCTGGTGATTGCGAGTTTGATTCCCGGGTGATGCTGTAACCTCTCGCAGCCAGAGGTCTAGAGAGAGCTGATTGGCCGAGCTCTCTCACAGGGGAGGGATACAGTAAGAGGTACTTAGTACTCCCATATTAATCACGGCTCTACAGCCAATCAGGGGCACCTGTGAGCTCACACAAGCGGAAGGAGCAGATAGCGCTGTCCTCTGAGTGTGTTACGCCGTCCCCAATGGTGTGTGAGCGAGCAGTCCAAAAAGATGCAGTTGGCTGGCGTCACATGGTTCAGAGGAAACAGGTGATAGTCTTCCTATCAGCCAGCCTTCCCGACTGAGTGGTAGGTAGTTGCTTGATGTGGGAGGGCACTATTGACGGGGACTATTGACTCTATTGACTAATTAGGGAGAAAATAGGGGAACACCCCCCCCCCCACACACACACACACACACACACACAAAAAAGGGCCCAGCCACATTCTGACAAAGACCATGAAATTCCCACTGCAACCTAAAAATATCGAGGAATGCAGTGGGAGCGGGATTAAAATGGAAAAATGTGCATTTATCAATGCTTCTTCCAAACCACATCCCTGCCATGTTCTCAGTTTGTCTATCATGTTGTCACTAATTTTCTATCACGTACCAATCTAACTAACCAATTAGTTAGTCCAATGCTCACCAAGCTATACCTATGTCAGGTCATATTTCACCACACTCTTACCAGGGGCTCACCATACACTTACTACATTGTCACTGTGTCCGGTAGGTTGGTATAAATACTCGGACACGACAGTGTATGGAGGACTTGGATCCATTATTTATACTAAATTCTCTTAACGTGACCTAGACTCACAATCTCTCTTCTGAACCACCTCAATCTGGCTTCTCTAACCTTATCTCCAAAACATCTAACATCGGTTGTCCCTCTGATGGACTTATTCTTGATCCTATCCACCCTTGTAACTCCCAAAGAGAACCGCACCATCTTCATCTCTGCTACCTCCAACTCTTCCTCTGTGTTTTCTTCAGTGCCACTGTCTCTAAGTCGTAGAGTATCGCTGGTCTCACAACTGTCTTGTACACCTTAAACAAAACTGCAATAAATCACTGTTTCTGTACTTTTTTTTCCCTTAAAGAAATACTGTAATATTAAGTTTTTTGCATTACTTCAGAAAATGTGAAAAAGCATTAACAGGTCTTTTATGCGATTTCTATTTACTACTGTGGCCGATAAGTGAAAAACAGAATAACAAAATAACAATTTCAAAAACAAAATAACTAAACCAAAGAAAAAAAACATATTAAAAAAGA
The DNA here is from genome assembly GCA_030522415.1 of Channallabes apus. Taxonomy (NCBI): domain Eukaryota; kingdom Metazoa; phylum Chordata; class Actinopteri; order Siluriformes; family Clariidae; genus Channallabes; species Channallabes apus. The sequence goes on from CM060131.1 coordinate 4,979,535, forward strand.
AATGAACAAAATCGTAAACAAGATAACAAATTCATAAACAATTGAACAAAAACAAAGTAACAAAATCGCCCACCAAAAACTAAAACAAATAATAACAAATTCAAAAACAAAATAACAAAACTGAAAACAACATAACAAATCAGAAAACACAACAACATATCCAGAAACAAAATACCAAATGAGAAAACACAATGACAATACAGTCAAACCGTAAAGGTAGGTAAAAGTTTGAAAATTAAATTCTTATTTGGAAGAGCCATCTGTCACTCAAGCCATGCAAGAGGTACTCTCAAGTCAAGTTATGTGCTTTTTAATTTTTAATGTGCTTTAAAAATTTGATTTTTAAAGCACATTTAGCTATGACACAAACACAACTTAGTTGATCAAAGTGCTGTACAATCCTTAAAAAAAGGAGTGGGGGTACTATGTATGCGACGCACTTTTAACACATAACTTGTTGGCCCCTGGGCCCAAATACATAAACAGCCTATGTATAACCCTGATCATCATTATTGTCAAGTGGCTCTTTTTAGATATTTTCATATTTGCATTATGCCCCCAGTATTATTCAAGAAAATACAGCATTTTCTTCTCAATATGCTCAGTGCCTAGATTGACATTATTAGCCCATCTTAGTATAATCACTGGAAGTAAATTCTACAAATGCTACAGACATACCAAGACAGGTCAGTAATACCCCTTTTCCACTGCTCTGGTTCCTGTGCTGGTTCTGTGCCGGTGTTATGCGCTAAAATGCCCCCCTGCCATGGATTGCCCCCCCCTACATAATCGCTATCAAAGATTATATTAGAACATAAATTTATAGGTTAATGGTTTACAAATAAAAAATTTAATGAGACAATACAATAAAATAAGCAATATGAAAATAAATATGTTGTACATGACAACATTTAAAAAAAATATTTTTCATATACTATACATGTCATTCATTCATTCATTTTCTATACCGCTTAATCCTGTGTTCAGGGTCGCGGGGGACCTGGAGCCTATCCCAGGAGACTTCGGGCACTAGGCGGGGTACACCCTGGACAGGGTGCCAATCCATTACTATACATGTATACTTTTATATTCTTTATTTTATAATAAACTTAGTTTCATAAAATTTTACATCATAAACAATATTTATTTTTGTATATTACCCCATTACCCCATCAAATGTTGAGATGGTATAAAAGCCAGAATACATGCAAATATTACAACGCTCTTTTTGTTTCATGTACATTACTCAATCATTATTTACAAGACAATATTCAGATCATTAAATAAAATATAGAATAGAATCATTATAAAATCAACTTTATTAGCCAAAATAAACAGTAACAATATGTAGCAAAATGTCAAATATGCACATTTGTAACAATATGATTTCTTAACAATCAACAAGTTTTGACAAAAGATTAATAACTTAACAAAATATGAAAGAAACCTCTCATGGACACATTCACACATTTACGTTCACACTATTGCTTCTCCTATTGATAATCCAACCCCAATGTGTCTCCTGCACACAAACATGACAATAACAACTTACCCCAACGTTTTGTTTGTTAATGTCCATTATTTTTCTGTAATGTAACGTCCAGCTTTCCCCAGTCTGGCTTCTAATTCTGTCTCCTTCATGTATTTGTCTTGAAGCCATTCCTTGAAGCAGACTAAAAAGATATGTTAAACAAATAGGATTGGTTAGACAGAAAGATTATAACCTTAGTACCAAATCTGGCATCAAAATGTTTGCAGTCTATAAGAGTATTGACAATAATCCATACAAAGAAAAGATGATAAACTGCTATAACTGTAGTTTTTTTGTGCATGTGTGCATTCTTGTTTGTCTGTACACTGTGACATACAATATAGTATAGAATCTTTTGGCTTCCTTCAAATAGCAAGTGGCATCTGCTACCAAGAATGACATACCTTTTAATGTTGTGAGTTTCTGTGGTGTTAAAGGCTGTCTGGTGGTTTTTGTAGTAGGACACTCTTTCCCTTTTAGGCTCCTTTCCCCCAATGTTTTTGTACCCCAAAACGCAACTGCTAACTCCTTCATAAACAGAGTCTTTGGTGTTGTTTTTGATACTGGACCAGGCCTCTTTACGGACTGTAATTTCTCCTCCCAGGAGACTCTAACAAATAACCAAAACAAAACTGATTTGATTGTTAAAACATTGTAAGTTATTGTTGGTGTTCCTACATGTGTATCTCAATAAATTAGAATATAATTGAAAAGTTTATTTATTTCTGTAATTCAATTCAAAAAGTGAAACTCATATATACAGTGGCTTGCAAAAGTATTCGGCCCCCTTGAACTTTTCCACATTTTGAATAATTACGTACTCCCCACTTTGCATTTATTTACAGTAATCCCTCGTTTATCGTGGGGGTTACGTTCCGAAAATGACCCGCGATAAGTGAAATCCGCGAAATAGAAAACTTTATTTTTTTTTACAATTAGCAACTATTACATGTATACAAATACAGTGACTCACGTGTAGGCCGTTTCACTGCTCTTCAGACTGGGCCGCTGCATCCTGACTGCGCTCTGCAGTGTTCTCTTCTTCTGAAGCCCGCGGTGCAGGTGTGTTTGTTCGGGAGAAGAACATAGTGATAGGCAGCTGTTGTCGCTCTTTTTTCTTCTTTGCAAAAAGATCCTTGTACACCGACATGCCACCATCGATTACGTTGGAGAACTGTAATGAACGGCTCATCAAAGGGTCCCATTCCTCAGCTACTCGCTTAAGTTCAGCTTCCGTCGTTTGGGCCCATCCGCAGGTGCTTTTGTCGGTCCAGGCCGTTTCGTCGACATTATGGGTTTAGGAGATGTTCGAAATTACAAGATAATTTGGCCAACTTAATGTAAATTTGCCAAGCTGTTTTATGTACGTACACATAACTGCACGAGACGACAAAATGATAGCACAATTCGTAGTATGTTTTGATACAAGAAGCGGGAGTGAGTTTTTAGCGAATCAGAATGCAGAACACAATGCACCAAAAAAAAAAAAAAATGCATTATGAAAATCCGCGAAATAGCGAATCCGCGATAAGTGAACCGCGAAGTGGCGAGGGATCACTGTATTTGTAAAAAATGTTTGGAATCATGTATGATTTTCGTTCAACTTCTCGCGTGTACACCACTTTGTATTGGTCTTTCACGTGGAATTCCAATAAAATTGATTCATGTTTGTGGCTGTAATGTGACAAAATGTGGAAAAGTTCAAGTGGGCCGATTACTTTTGCAAGCCACTGTATATAATCATTAATGCAACTTTGACACTGAAATCCCCAAATGCTACCAAATACTTACATTTTGTGATGTGGGAGTCATTCCTCCAAGGGCCTCCACTGCCAGCAGCACTTTTGTAGCAACTTTTCTAACTCTTTCGTTGCCCATCATCAATGCAAACTCAAACAACCGATGTAAAACAGATGAATGATTATACCACCAAAATATGTTTTATATTAACTAATGTTACAATCACATATGTATGTTTTTAAGCATAAATAATACACAATTCTTAATAACTAATCATTTAAGCTTAAATACTGCATATCAATTTACATAAATACTCACATATTGACCATCTGTCAGACAAGGGTACTTTTTTGTGATGGCTGAGATGCCCCCCCTCTGGACTTTTGACCAGCATCTCCACTCTATCCTGCCTAGTGCTTTTACGCAGTGCCTTTATATGGAAGGGGCTCTGTCCACTCTTCTGCTTCTCACACTCTTTCCCCAGTTCAACATGTCTAGCCACATCCTCTGCGGAAACAACCTCTGGCTGTTGATTCGCAAAGTCAAGCGGCCTGAAACATCTTTCTTGGTAGGTGGATTTCGTTGGAGCGGCAAGGCTGAGGCTGTGACTTGTACTGGTAATCATAATGTAAGTCACTTGGAGAGCCTGCATCACTTGGTGTCTTTGGTGTTCTTGGTGTATTTGGGCATTCTTGTCTAGCTGTGGCTGTGCTAGTGGTAGGCAGTGACTCTGGCAGTGTCTATAGTGGACTGTGGGTAGGCGTGGATGGCATCTTTGGTGCTGCTGTCCAAGTCTAGTAGGAGAATCAGGGTGGAACCACTCAGCTCAGGTGAGAGAAGAATTTCATCTTCGTCAATTACAGTCCCATCTCCTTCCAACACTACTGTCAGGTCGATGATGTGGGTGCATGGTAGGAGCACAAGCTTTTGGGCACCTAAAATCAAGTACAGCAATAACATTAATTACAATGAATATTAATATATCAAAACTGTAAGTAAAAAATTTATTGAAATGCATAAATAATAAATAATATTGGACTCACCTTTCTCCTTCAAATCATTTAATGATGATGCCGCAACAGCTTCCTTTAAAGTTTGTGTGGTATTCCAAACTTTACAGATTGGCATGGTCTATAGTCTGAGATTTTCTATGTAGTAATATTAGATGGTGAGCAAAACTTATGAAAGTTATATCACACCTGATATCAATCTATAATACAATGGTAATGGTTTCTCCAATATAGTACTATCAAAATACACGAACCTTGTAATTAGACCCTTTTTTTGTTGTGTATGCACAGGCAATGGAAACGCAACAGGCAATGGAAACGTGGGGATCATTTTTGTGACTTCTAACATAGTGTTTCTGAAATTATTAAAATAAATGGGTAGAGTAACCACATAAGTTACACTGAAAAGTTCCTTCTTCCATTCTTTCAAATTCAATGGAACATATATATTCTGCAAGTGAATGTTAGTGTTCACGGTCAGAACTCCTCAGTGCATATATATTATACATGGTGATGGTGTTGCATTTATGACAAATTATCTGTACATCAAATACTATAGCCTGTTTTTATGATTTTTGACAAATTAACGTTTGCAATTGCCTGTTATGCTTCGAAACCTATATGTTAGAGACATACATAGATTCTCAATCAAGCCAACCGCGTCCGTTAGAATCTAACTGCCACAGAACATTCTAGAATATTACTGCCTATTATTTACCTCAGTGCTCACCTTGTAACATCACACACAAATGTTCTCTGTATGAAACACAATTGCCACGGATACTTTGTAACTTCAGCAGTTATAATAACTTCAAATATAAACAAATGTCTAACTTTCTCATTTCTTTTTATTAGCTATAAATGTTTTGCGCTTCCACTTTAAAAAACGGGATCCAGGAAAGGCTGATCACTGCGCATGCTCAGTACCACTCGCTAGACTGCGACGTCACTCTGCGCAGCGCCGCCTATGTGTCGCCACTGATAGCACATCGGTGTTCTAAACTAATTTTTAGCTTGCAAATCCGGTGTATGTTGTAGTCAGATGTGGCATTTAGGCGATTAGTAACACATTTTATAATAATTGTAGAATGGTATATTGTTTTAGCACAGTATATATACAAATTCAATCTAAAACTGCCAAAAACAAAGCTTTCGCGTCCGATGTATTATTTAAACTGAATAGAAATATAATTTTACAGTGGAGAACCTTATTTCTAACTCGGATTTTTGAGTTTTTGTGTACTAATTTTTGTGCTTTTATATAATTTTTGTGTTTTTAAGTGTAATTATAACATGAAGTGCCATGTTGTCAATATCTGACATCTGTGTTCTGTGTTTGAACTTTTGTGTTCTAGATTTAAATACACATGTGAAACTTCAGAATACCCATGTTCAGAATTTGAACATTAACATGCCATTTTAGAACACATTTTGGATCATGTCATTTGCGTAATTTTATTGTGTGTGAAAGGTTGTCTTATGAATAATAAAAAAATAAAATAAAAATCTAATAAACTAAGTTAAAGCAGATGGGCTATAGAACAGATCATATTATGTTTTTATTTATTTATTTTATAGTAAATGAACAGCTCTCTTCTCTCCAATCCACTCTACGTCTTGACTCATTTGCATTACCGACGGTGATTGGATGTTTACCAAGGGCTCAGGGGAAGAGTGTGTGTGTGTGTGTGTGTGTGTGTGTGTGCGCGCGCGCGCGCGCGCGCTGCAGCCTGTGTGCGGAGGGTCAGAGACTTGAAATCTAATACCGTATTGTTTAGTGTCCCTTTTCCGGCGGATTTTTCCGCTACCGCAGATAATTTTATCAACTTGTTATATATTCATTTTGTGAGTATATTAACATGTGCTTTCTCAACATTTTAAAATTTTGATTTGAGGAGGTGCTGCCCGCTCTTTTCCACCCCCCCCCCCCCCCCCCCCCCCCCCCGGGTAGAGCAGGGGCCTCATGTACAAAGACTTGAGTTGAATTCATACTAAAACATTGCGTACGGACAAAGCTGTAAATGTGCGTACGCAGTAAAACATTCTGATGTATGAAACACTGCGTACGCGGAATCCCACGCAGATTCTCTTTGTACATCCGAATTAACGTGAAATTGAGAGCACGAGCGCAAAACCCCTCCCTGCCTCCTCCCCCGTATAAACATGGTAATGACTACACTTTGGCAAAACCAAACGAAAAAGCAATGGCAAAAGCAAGCAAGAAGAGAAACTTCACAGAATGTGAATTGGAGGTGCTCATATCGGAGGTAGACCGGAGAAAAACTGTGTTCTTTGCAAGGCTGTCCTCCGGAATTAATAACAACAACAACAAAAAAACTTAGCTGGAATAATATCTTTAAATACATCACTCACCAAGAAGCCACCCATCGCGCACCCTGCCACCTTGGAGACTCATCCCAGCCATGCTGTTTGTGAGCATGAATGAATCATGGGTTGACCCAGACCACCTTGCCATAATATTTGTTTGGCGCATTTGAGCAGGGCCGGTTCTAGACCTGACCATATGGAGGGGCAGCGAGAAATTTGAAGGGGGCATCCTGGTCAAGCATTGTTTTTTCCCCAGATCATGCGATGGGGCGCGCAGTCAGATCATGCAACGGGGCGGGGGGGTGTCCGCGTGGTCAGATCATGCAACCTGTTTGAGCATCACATATTATTTGCACATTTATTGAATGGAAATGTTTCTGATTCACGTATGCAAATTCGTCTTCAGATGGCCGCCTTTATAGCAATGTGCGTGCAGTTGATGGCTCTGATTACATTAGGAAAACCGGCGATCGCTGCAAATTGCACTTTAATGTTTGGCTGGTCAACTGCATGATATGGAAACCTTATAAAACTGCTAGACATGCGGATGATCCCGTCCCATACAGCTGGCACTGCACGGCTCAAAGACGACTGGCTTAACCCTGAGCGGTCTGCCAGTTCCCTTTGGAAAGAACCAGTTGCCAGGAAACCAAGCGTTGTCAGCACGTGTAAGGGAACGGGTAATGCGTGGCTCCTCGCTCGCTCTCTTTCCAAATTTGGACCCAACTCAACACAGAGCTCCAAGAGGATAGCTCTTGGAAATCTGAAATGGCTAATAAGCCAGTCATCATCATGGGCCAGAAAATCACTGTGATCCCTAAAAATGCGTTCCCTTCGGATTCGGCCATTGACAATGTCCTCTAATAAGGCCAACACTGCCATTGCCATAGACTAAGGGTTGTATACATTTGAAAATGCTTTTATATGTTCTAAATCAAATAATTGGTAGAAAAATATTGTGTCAATTAACCCATTTTATCAATTATAAATGAATAGCAATGTTTTTCACATGTGTTGGTGCGATACTTTGAAGTGTGCAATTTAACATAATTGCCTCTAGGAGTCGCCAACGGAAATAAAACAAAAAAACACAAGAACACGTACGCCAGACATGAAGTTGGCATGGAAGAACGCACATTCTCACGTTAATTTCACTGTTAGTAAATCCGACCGTGAGCGTGAAAACTGGCGTAAGCAAAGTTTTTGTGCGTACGCAGCGTTGATACATGAGGCCCCAGTTCTATTAAACCACCTGGTTACATATCAAACACACAGGTACAGCAATTATAGGACACCACACTTATAGTTACTCATCTCATTCACATATATCTATCTATCTATCTATCTATCTTAGCACCCGCATATGATGGGGAAACATGATATCCTGAAGTCCATGATATACTGTATGGATATCCATGATAAAACAGACATACATAATTGGCACATCACATGTTATAATAGCACTTTTTACATTAAATAATGTATCTGAATTGGTGCTTTTTCTTTAATTTCACAAAGTATGGAAACTTGAAGTTTATTCAAATGTTAACTGGGTGAATTGATTTCCAGGAGTCTCTTGTTAAAAATTGTGTTTTTAAAAAAACATCATCTCACTGTATTACCTAAGCACACATGTTTCTGAGTCAGTTTCAGACATCCATGATACTTCCACAGCCTGTAGGGGAAACAGATTTTCCTGATGATCAGGAAAATATGTTTCCCATACTTTAATTGAAAGACGGTGCTTTTAAAAAACATTTTGTGCATTGTATTACCTGTGCCCCATGTACACATGTCTTTGAGGCAGTTTCAGACATCTATGATACTTCTACAGTCAGTAGGAAGAGGGAAACCGATTTTCCTGATACCCAGGAAAATACGTTTCCCATACTTCAATTGAAAGACGGTGCTTTTTAAAAACATTTTGTGCATTGTGTTACCTGTGCCCCATGTACACATGTCTCTGAGGCAATTTCAGACATCCCTGATACTTCCACAGCCAGTAGGGAGGGGGAAACCGATTTTCCTGATGATCAGGAAAATATGTTTCCCATACTTCAATTTAAAAGAAACCGTTTTTTAAAACATTCTGATCACTTTTTGATCTTTGCTACAGCACACATATCTCTGAGTCAGTTTCAGGCATCTCTGATACTTCCACAGCCAGTATGGAGGGGGGAAACAGATTTTCGTGATGCCCAGGAAATAAGTTCCCCACACGTTAATTTGAAAGACAGTGCTTTTGAAACATTATATATATATATATATATATATTGCAAATTTCTTTGTTTTTGTTTAGTGATTTTTTTTCTACATTCTACAACAACACTGGGGATTTCGAAACTATAAAATAACACATATGGAATTAGGTAATTACGTAACAAGAAAAACAACAGTTAGTTGTTATTTTAAGATACAGAGGTCAACCTTTCTGTATTAGTTCTTGCAAGAACAGTATTGTCAAGTGCATTTGCAAAAGCCGTCAAACACCATAATGAAACTGGCTTAGAGTTATCAGCCTGAAAAATGACCAATTAACAAGTTATGAAGTCTTTACAGAGCAGAAGTAGCAGAAACATATCAATATCAACTGTTCAAAGGAGATTTTTTTGGATGCCTTCAGCATTCCTTTACAATGTAGAAAGAAATAATAATCAGGAACGATCATGGAGTTAGAAAGTGATCCAAAACTTTTGAACGGTTTTGAACTTGAAATAAGAAACCTGTTCTTAATCTGTCTTGCCTGGTTAAATAAAGGTAAATAAAAAAATAAATAAAACGGTTATGTATGTATGTATGTATGTATGTATGTATGTATGTATGTATGTATATACATATATATTGTATGGTTGTGTGTTGGGGGTGTCTGTTCAAAAGGCTTAGGTACAATGTTATCTGTAGTACAAATGTTATGCAGTGGGGCAAAAAAGTATTTAGTCAGCCACCAATTGTGCAAGTTCTCCCTGTCACGTTCTGCTATGGTGTTGGACTGTGGGCTTGGTGTGGAGGCATAGATGCAGAGGGGATGCAGTGAAACAGAGTCTTTAATAAGAATTAAACAAACAAAAAGCAAACACGAACAAAACATGAACTAAGAGTTGGCTAAAATCATGGAGCATGCTAACAAATGAGAACTCAAAATACAAACAGACTCGGGATGACATGATCTAATACAGTACAGACATGGGATACAAACTGGACAAGACAAGACACACGAAACAGTCTAACGGACTAAACATTAGGGACTATGCATGCAAGGGATAAACAAACACAAGACAGGCTTGGCTAGGTCTATTGGCTGAGCTGCACATTAGCTGCTAAGCTAGCTCATAGCTAATCAGACTAATGGCTACACCAGCCAGTAGCCTGAGACACAAGGGAATGAACAGACAAGGTACACAGCAGACTAGGTTATGAAACAGACTAAGAACTCTAAAGGTTAGTGGCTAAAGATGTTAGTACCTAAACAGACTAAGAGCTAAGCAGACAATGAGACTAGACAGACACGAAGACTAGACAGACTAAGATCTAGACATGTTAGTATCACCCTCATTAGTATTGAAACAGACTATTAGCTAAACATGCAATGGGGGTTACTTACACAAAAGGGTAAACACAAAAGGCTAATTCTCCTAGAGGCTAATCCTGCTAGGAGACACAGAGACAAAGAGACATAAACTAAATCAAAGCAAATACAAACTTAACTTAAAGTGCTCCTGAAACCAAAAGGCCAACCATACTGTTTAAACTAAAACAGAAAAGAACAAAACAAAACCCACATAACAGAAATCAATGCTCGACCCAGTTTCCCAGAACAAACAAGTATTTATAAAAGTGCTAATGAGCCTCCTCAGTTCAGGTGAGTATCCATGTCACCTGACCGAGGAGGCTTCTGGGAAACTGAGTCTAGGAACCAAAACTACAAAGTAAAAACACTGCCCTCTAGTGGGCAACCCTCACAGTACCCCCCCCTTAAAAACGCTCCTCCGGAGCGCTAACGGAGGTCCTGGGTACCCTTCCCCCATGTCCCGGGTCATTCCACCCGACTGCGACGCCGACGAGCAGGCTCCCCAAGGTGGGTGGGAGGGTGGGCGAGCTTGAATTGCCGCCGAAGCCAGGCACCGGGTGCAGCAGCGGCCTGCACCCGAGGCTGGGTGGCGGAGGCAGCAATGGCTCGTCCTCGGGGCTGAGCGGCGGTGAGCTCATGACGTCGTCGGGTGGCGGAGGCAGCACTGGGCCGATGCCGCAGGCCGGGCGGCGGAGGCAGTGCCGGATCGCTGGTGTAGGCCGGGCGTTGGAGGCAGTGCTGTGTCGCTCTTGCCGGTGGAGCGCTGCCTGCAGCACTGAGTCGCCCTCCAAGTCGGGCGGCCGATGCAGCACTGTGTTGTCCTCACGCCGGGCGGCCTCTGCAGTACTGTGGCCTCCTTTGACACCGGGTGGCGATGGAAGCACGCTCTCGAAGTCTGGCGGTGGCGGGTCGCTGTCACCGCTGTGAACGAAGCTAGAGAGCGTGGTGAGGGTTTCCCCTGGCGAGGTCCTGGCTGGGCTCTGGGGACATGGAGCCTCCCCTGCGGCGCGCTGGAGAACTGGAGCCTCCCCTGAGGCGCGCTGGCGAAACTGGAGCCTCCCCTGAGGCCCGCTGGCGAAACTGGAGCCTCCCCTGAGGCCCGCTGGCGAAACTGGAGCCTCCCCTGAGGCCCGCTGGCGAATCTGGAGCCTCCCCTGAGGCCCGCTGGCGAAACTGGAGCCTCCCCTGAGGCCCGCTGGCGAAACTGGAGCCTCCCCTGAGGCCCGCTGGCGAAACTGGAGCCTCCCCTGAGGCCCGCTGGCGAAACTGGAGCCTCCCCTGAGGCCCGCTGGCGAAACTGGAGCCTCCACTGAGGCCCGCTGGCGAAACTGGAGCCTCCACTGAGGCCCGCTGGCGAAACTGGAGCCTCCACTGAGGCCCGCTGGCGAAACTGGAGCCTCCACTGAGGCCCGCTGGCGAAACTGGAGCCTCCACTGAGGCCCGCTGGCGAAACTGGAGCCTCCACTGAGGCCCCCCTCACCTCCAGTTCAGTCCCCTGTTTTGACGTGGGGCAAGCTGATTATCCCCTGTCAGCTTGCCCCGGTGTTATGGTCCCAGCCCCCCCCCAAAATTTTCTCCCGGGGGGCCCCTCTGCTATGCCTCTTGTATGGTCGAGCATTCTGTCACGATCTGCCATGGTGTTGGACTGTGGGCTTGGTGTGGAGGCATAGATGCAGAGGGGATGCAGTGAAACAAAGAGTCTTTAATAAGAATTAAACAAACAAAGCAAACACGAACAAAACATGAACTAAGAGTTGGCTAAAATCATGGAGCATGCTAACAAATGAGAACTCAAAATACAAACAGACTCGGGATGACATGATCTAATACAGTACAGACATGGGATACAAACTGGACAAGACAAGACACACGAAACAGTCTAACGGACTAAACATTAGGGACTATGCATGCAAGGGATAAACAAACACAAGACAGGCTTGGCTAGGTCTATTGGCTGAGCTGCACATTAGCTGCTAAGCTAGCTCATAGCTAATCAGACTAATGGCTACACCAGCCAGTAGCCTGAGACACAAGGGAATGAACAGACAAGGTACACAGCAGACTAGGTTATGAAACAGACTAAGAACTCTAAAGGTTAGTGGCTAAAGATGTTAGTACCTAAACAGACTAAGAGCTAAGCAGACAATGAGACTAGACAGACACGAAGACTAGACAGACTAAGATCTAGACATGTTAGTATCACCCTCATTAGTATTGAAACAGACTATTAGCTAAACATGCAATGGGGGTTACTTACACAAAAGGGTAAACACAAAAGGCTAATTCTCCTAGAGGCTAATCCTGCTAGGAGACACAGAGACAAAGAAACTAAATCAAAGCAAATACAAACTTAACTTAAAGTGCTCCTGAAACCAAAAGGCCAACCATACTGTTTAAACTAAAACAGAAAAGAACAAAACAAAACCCACATAACAGAAATCAATGCTCGACCCAGTTTCCCAGAACAAACAAGTATTTATAAAAGTGCTAATGAGCCTCCTCAGTTCAGGTGAGTATCCATGTCACCTGACCGAGGAGGCTTCTGGGAAACTGAGTCTAGGAACCAAAACTACAAAGTAAAAACACTGCCCTCTAGTGGGCAACCCTCACACTCCCACTTAAAAAGATCAGAGCGGTGTGTAATTTGCATCGTAGGTACTGTATACCTCAACTATGAAAGACAAAATAAGAAGAAAAAAATCCAGAAAATCACATAGTAGGATTTTTAAGTAATTAATTGGTAAATTCCTCTGTAAAATAAGTATTTGGTCACCTACAAACAAGCAAGATTTCTGTCTCTCACAGAACTGTAACTTCTTCTTTAAGAGACTTCTCTGTCCTCCACTTGTTACCTGTATTAATGGCATCTGTTATCAGTATAAAAGACACCTGTCCAAAAAAAATTAAAAATCCAGAAAATCACATTGTAGGATTTTCATCTTTTTAAGTGAGTGGCTGACTAAATACTTTTTTGCCCTACTTTATAACATTTGTACTACAGATAACATTGTACCTAAACCTTTTGAACAGACACCCTCAACACACAACCACACTATACATATATATATATATGTGTGTGTGTGTGTGTGTGTGTGTGTGTGTGTGTGTGTGTGTGTGTGTGTGTGTTTATATATACACATATATATACACACACAATAAAATAATGTTTGTTGTATAATGTAGAAAAAAAATCACTAAACAAAAACAAAGAAATTTGCAAGTGACCCCAAACTTTTGAACAGAAGTGTGTGTGTGTGTGTGTGTATATATATATACCTAGGGTTATATATATACTAACCCTATATATATATATATATATACACACTAACAATAAAATAATGTTTCAAAAGCACTGTCTTTCAAATTTACGTGTGGGGAACTTATTTCCTGGGCATCAGGAAAATCTGTTTCCCCCTCCATACTGGCTGTGGAAGTATCAGGGATGCCTGAAACTGACTCAGAGATATATGTGCTGTAGCAAAGATCAAAAAGTGATCAGAATGTTTTAAAAAACACTTTCTTTCAAATGAAGTATGGGAAACATATTTTCCTGATCATCAAGGAAATCTGTTTCCCCCATCCCTACTGGCTGTGGAAGTATCAGGGATGTCTTAAATTGCCTCAGAGACATGTGTACATGGGGCACAGGTAACACAATGCACAGAATTTTTCTAAAAAACACTGTCTTTCAATTAAAGTATGGGAAACATATTTTCCTGGGCATCAGGAAAATCGGTTTCCCCCTTCCTACTGGCTGTGGAAGTATCAGGGATGTCTGAAACTGACTCAGAAACTTGTGTGCTTAGGTAATACAGTGAGATGATGTTTTTTAGAAACACAATTTTTAACAAGAGACTCCTGGAAATCAATTCACCCAGTTAACATTTGTAATAAACTTCAAGTTTCCATACTTTGTGAAATTTAAGAAAAAGAACCAATTCAGATACATTATTTAATGTAAAAGTGCTATTATAACATGTGATGTGCCAATTATGTATTATCATGGATATCCATACAGTATATCATGGATTTCAGGATATCATGTTTCCCCATCATATGCGGGTGCTGAGATAGATAGATAGATAGATAGATAGATAGATAGATAGATAGATAGATAGATAGATAGATAGATAGATAGATAGATAGATGTGAGGGTTAAAAAAAGAGCGTATCCTGGTTATCACGAGTACACTCTACCCTTGAGTTACATGCTATAATAAATTACAAAGGATAACCTTAAATATATTTAGAATAAATCAGGATCACATCTATCATCACACAGCTAATGTACGTGTAAGAAAAGTAGTCGTGATGTCAGTACTTGTCCAGCAAACCAGTCTTTTGCAGCGGCTTAAAACGTCTGAATTATCTTCAAATATACACAACAAAAAGCGAAAAGTCACTCGATTATTTTGCATAGGTTACCTGTTTAATTCAAAAAGTTCGTAAAAACACTTTAAAACGAGAGAAAAACTGTTAAAATCCTCGTTCGCCTTCTCAGCATTAGGTAGCGAGTGACGTCATGATTTGAATCTGCGCGCCACCGGGGACACATAGGGAAAATTTCCCGGAACACCGGCCTCGGTCATAGCTGATGCTGCAGCTTCCCGTCCACATACCAGACAATTCCGGATGATAAAGATACGTCGTATAGACGTAAAGACGATGTATCATTTAACAGCTCAAACAGGCGATCTACTGTACAGACGATCAAAATACGACTATAAAAAAACGAACGCGATGTTCACCAGATCATCTTTGGCAGACTTCTCCGCGACGTACCTGTGCTATCTGGGTTGTCTATAACAATGGTGTTTTGTGTCAAATTCCCCTGATTCTGATTCTGAACATGATGCCTAGGCTACTGACGTCACATTATTGGTTCCTATCTAATGACGTAGTGTCTATATAATATGGATTCACCACCAGAGGGTTACCACATGCTGCATCTCTCTCTCTCTCTCTCTCTCTCTCTCTCTGCGTGTGTGTTGCAGTAGTCTAGCTTTGTCTCTCCTTGTCAGACAGGGGGCGATACTGCGCTATAGACAGACGCCTATAGAGACTGGAGAATTCTTACCTACAGAGACCTGGTAGTGTGTGACCGTGTCGCCTAACCGAAGACCCGATTCTACACTCTTCTACTTTTGGATATGTGCCTTTTCATTCGTGATCGACTAAATATTTGGACGTGTCGAATAATCAGGTGTAGATTAGATAAAGTCGACGTGCCTCCATCTCGCGCGGCCATCTGAATCATCACAGGGATTCGTGACACGGGGAAAAAATGGCCACGGCATCAAGGTAAGACGCTAAAATCGACAAATTGTGTTCATTTTCTCATTCAGAGAAGGGTATTGAGGTCTGAGTGATGGTAATGCGAATATCTGGGGAAAATCTTTCATCACCCAGCCTATTGTATCCCGATGCAGCATCCTCTCATCAGCACCGGAATACTGGGGTGATCCATTGTCTAAATTACACACTCAAGCCTGAGACCATTCTATTAGGATTTAGAGGCTATAGAGGATAAAGAGGCTAGAGTAATGGTAAAAAAAAAATTAAAAAAAGCCTTGTATGTCGCATAATAGGAATCATCATATTATTATTCCTACAATTTATGTGAGGAAAATTAGATCTAGGCTAAGTCCCCAGTGAATTATCTCACATTTAAAGCTGTTTCAGTGAGATTTCCCTCTGCTAAATAAGCTCATTATTTTAAACATAAAGTATAATACATATACACCGTTAATTGAACTCATATAATGCTGACTTGACACACCTGCCATTTTGAACATGAACACAAAATAGACACATATCCACACACTGTTGAATTAACACTCATAAGCTAATGTTATATTGCATAATACGTGGTTATAGTATTGTATTACCTTCACCTACTGTAAATCCTTCTATATTTAAAAGTTTTTAAATATTCTTCTAGGGCTCGATTTTCATGCCAGACCTAGCTTTGTGAGTTGGTCACCACTGTCAGTGTTACCCAGCAAAAATGCCCACATTGTGGGCGGTGTGGGCAAGGGTTAACCCATGCAAATCCCCAAAATGGCCTAAATTGGGTTTCCTGTGGACGGCCCACACTTTGGCGTGGCTACACATGATTCACGTGGGCATGCCAGAGTGTGCCTACACGAGATTCATGCGGCGGAAAAACTGACATGGCACTCAAAAATCAGTGGTACGAATGAAATTTTCAAGCCTATTTTCATCCATAATTGTTTATCACCTACTGAGAGACCTCTTACCGCAGATACAGGCAAAAGATGTTTCCTATTTATTTTTCTACTCTAAGTTGTTCAGTATTTTTTATGTATAATCTACTACAACACAAATAGGCTATTTTACAGATTTGTTAATTACTAACTAGAACAAACAAAAATAGGTTCCAGCAGGAACCCTTAGGTTGTATGGCATTGTAAAACAGTTGTAATTAGATTACTCATATAACATCCAGACAACATCGTTAGAATTACTTTGTAAAAATGATGGGTTATCATTAAATAAATGACCTAAAAACAAATTACAAATACAACCTAAAAAAAAAAATTTTTACCTCAGTTTATAGCATTTTATTGTTGAGCTCAGAAATCCCAATCGGAGAACACAACTGTGCACAATAGTACTAATCAGTGCTAGTGATAACAGCAGCAAGAGGTAAAGGAGAAGTATTGTTCTGGTAGTGAAACAAAATTAAACAACATGAAGGTGGAATATCAGTGAATGATGCTGCTCACAATTTAGGCATGTTGTACATATTCTGTAGCCGGGGCGCATCACCCAGGGGCTCCCGGAAATGCCCATACTTACCCCTGTTCTGCAGCTACAGTGCAGTATCCCATAGACTATCCCATAGACAGTAGATTCACTACATATCTAAATTGCTACACTATTTCTCATTTTAATGGATTATGAAATTGCAGTAGTATAGGTTTTTTTAAGAAGGGCTATTTTGTGGATTAATGGTTAGCAGCTCTCATATAATTTAAACCAGGGTTTGTAGTTTCAAAAAGAGGGAAAAAGATACCAAAAGCAGGATGAGAATTTCGGTGATGTCTCCTAGTTGTGAAACAAAAATAATTATGTTATTATATATATTTTTTGGAAGTCATATTTATAACATTGTATTGGGGTGATTTGTTTGCTGCCAACCCGACATCATGTAGTCAGTCTTGGTTTAACATTTCAGTAATCCCATTGGTTTAAAACAACTTGATAACAGCGGTATTCCAACATTTCTTACATTGCCAAATTAGCACTGCCACAATGTTTTGACAACCAAGAATTCCTGCTGGGTTTTCACTGCTAAAGGCCAATTCACAGCGAAAGCTTTTATGATGTACGTTTTACTCATGTGCAAGCTTCTGTTTAAAATAATGTTTAAATCCATACCAGCTGTGAGACATGCGCACATTAAATTAACCAGCGCAATTAAATTGCAGTGACTCATGAGGTTTTAGTGTCATTGTTAAAAACATACAGTGGGGGAAATAAGTATTTGATCCCCTACAGATTTTCTAAGTTTGCCTACTTACAAAGAAATGAAGGGTATATAATTTTTATCATTGGTTTGTGGTAAAGGATCAACCAAAAATCCAGAAAAGGCACATGATACAAATGTTATGAATTAAGTTGTATTTCAATGAGGGAAATAAGTATTTGATCCCCAAGCAAAGCATGACTTTGACTTGAACATGACAAAACAGTACTTGGTAGAGAAACTCTTGCTGGAAAGCCCAGTGGGAAGACGTTTCTTGTAGTTGTTTACCAGATTTGCACACATCTTGGGATGAATTTTGATCCACTATTCTTTACAGATTTTCTCGAAATGTTTAAGGTTTCTTGCCTGTTGCTTGGTAACTCGAAGTTTCAGCTCTCTCTGTGAATTTTCTATTGGATTAAGGTCTGAGGACTGGCTAGACCACTCCATGACCTTAATGTGCTTATTCTTGAGCCACTCCTTAGTTGCCTTGGCCGTATGTTTGGGGTCATTTTCATGCTGGAAGACCCATCCAAACCCATCTTCAGAAGGTTCTCATCCAAAATTTTACAACACATGGCCTCATCCATTGGCCCCTGAGTGCAGCAAAGTCAATCTGTACTTTTAGCAGAGAAACAGCCCCAAAGCAAAATGTTTCCACCTCCGTGCTTGACTGTAGGGACTGTGGTGTTCTTAGAGTCATAGTCAGGATTTTTCTTCCTCTGCAAGCAAGTTGAGTTGATGAAAAAGAGCTCAATTTTGGTCTCATCTGACCACAGCAGTTTATCTCAATCTTTTTCTGTTCATTGGCAAACCTCAGACGAGTCTGTACATGTGTCTTCTTGAGGAGGGGAAGCCTTGCTGCGCTGAAGGATTTCAATCCATGCAGGCGTACTGTGTTACCAATGGTTTGTTTGGTGTCTGTGCTCCCAGCTGCCTTGAGATCATTCACTAGCTCCTCCCGTGTAGTCCGCGGCTGGTCCCTCATTTTTCTCATGATTATTCTTACTCCATGAGGTGAAATCTTGCATATAAGGCCATTAATGGTTACTTTGTATTTCTTCCATTTGTAAATAATCGCTCCAGCAGTTGTCCCTCACCAAGGTTCTAGCTGATGGTCTTGTAGCCCATTCCAGCCTTGTGCAGGTCTAAAATCTTGTTCCTGACTTGCCTTGACAGCTCTTTGGTCTTGCCGATGGTGGTGAGGTTTGAATGGAAGATTGAAGATGGAAGATTTTGTGGACAGGTGGCTTTTATACACATACCACATTGTTGTTAGGAGCACCTTCTTAAATTAATATGTGTACCACAAGAGCACATAACCTGTCTGTGAGAGGCTGTTGGTTGGTCGGGGGTCAAATACTTATTTCCCTCATTGAAATGCAACTTAATTCATAACATTTGTATCATCTGCTTTTTCTGGATTTTTGGTTGATATTCTGTCTCAATCCTTTACCATAAACCTATGATAAAAATTATAGACCCTTCATTTCTTTGCAAGTGGGCAAACTTAGAAAATCTGTAGGGGATCAAATACTTATTTCCCCCACTGTACATTTAGAATTTGCCATCTATCATGTCTTGCAAACAGACTATTACTGCTCATTTAGAAGAGTTGATTGAACACCTTACCACATCTGCCTGATTCAATTCAGTTCAATTCAGTTTTATTTATAACACTTTTAACTATGGTCATTGTCGCAAAGCAGTATTGTAGAATCAGAAACATTACGGAAATGAGTTGAAAATGTAAAGAAATATGTATAAATCACAATGATCAGATAGTCACTAATGAGCAAGCTGAGGGTGATGAAGACAAGGAAAAACTACCTTATCTGATAATTGGAAGTAACCTTGAGAGGTATCAGACTTACCAGAATCCATTCTCATTTGGATTATAATGGATAGCAGAAATTGATCTGCAGTCATACTGTGTATTAGGAGGCTGGACGTTCACTACAACAGGAGAGGTATTTAATTTAATAATTAATAAAAAATTTAATAAAGTCCAGTTTTGTTATTGGAGGATAAAACTGTTTATAAGTATTTGTCCTGAACTATTGAGTGACTGCAGTCAGAACTCATCAGAGAACATCTGTATGTATCAGCCGAGTCCAAGACCATATTCCACCATGTTATCAATGCATTCAGTCAAAACAAAAAAATGCATTGCTACCACTCCGTACCAATTTAAAATTTGGTCACAAAGAGACCAAAAATATAGAATGATCTGACCGTATACCTCGCATCACAGAAATAGAGCACTTAGTGCCCATCTGCTCTTGGTACTTGTAACATTGTAGATGTTCTATGTGAATATTGAACTTTACACTTTTCAGGTGTCATGCTGAATGTGTAAATTCTTGCCTTCTACATCTCTATAACATTTAAAAAAGAAGATGTGAATAGAAGTTTCATTCAACTGGTTCTGTAAAATATTTTATACCAGTATAGTTTGCAGATATTATATACACATACAGAAAAAAAACATTTCTTTATTAATTTTCATTTTGAAAGTGTATAATTTGTACAAACACACCGTACTTATCTTAGCAGAAAATAGTTTTATATTGGCAGTGAAGCTTGTGCTTGTTAATTAAAACTTATGAAAAAAAAACAACTACCTGTGTTAGTGTTAGTTCAAAAATGTGTCTTCTGTTTAAGGGTTGTAGTGATAAACAAATACAAAACTGTAAAATGCCAAATTCTCTACAATTAAAAAAGTCTATTTCTCAGAGGTTCATTTTGAATTGCATAATCTATTGTAGTGCGTTTGGAAGAGGGATCAAAGCAATTTTTTGGAAGTTCCTATCAGAAGTGATTTCAGTTGAAAAAAAAGCTATGACTGTAAGAAGGATTTCCTCTATATGGCCAACACCAACTACAAAACAGTTTGTTAAATTGAGCAAGAAAACTGCTGAAAGTATAATATTGCACATGTAGAATCTTGGAGTTAAGTTTCATAATTTCATATTGCCTCCACACAACCACCATCTCTAATGCATTTCTATGTGTTTATCTGAGCAAAGCTACACAATAAGATTAAATGAATAGCTGCACATAGATAGAATCACTGATAGTCGAAAGAAGTTTTGTTGCTCAATTAACATCTTAAAATTATTACAATCATTAAAATAATGATATTGTTGTATGTTACATTTGTCTGCATTATTGGATATTTTAGGGAAATTTTTACATAGTGACCATCCTTTCAGAGTGAATTTAAAGGAAATATCATTTAAAGACTTACAATACATGATTATAAAAAAGGAATAAATATGAACTCTTGGTCAAAATCTTTCCTCTTTTCTTCCACAGCACTTAACTGAAAACTCCGAAAAAAAAAAAACCATAATGCTACAGCACAACAACAACAATAACTACCCTTGCTTGGATGTAGCCCATA
This sequence comes from Channallabes apus, assembly GCA_030522415.1. Lineage (NCBI taxonomy): Eukaryota > Metazoa > Chordata > Actinopteri > Siluriformes > Clariidae > Channallabes > Channallabes apus. The sequence continues at coordinate 5,000,610 of CM060131.1, forward strand.
GAGAGCTGCTCCATGGTTGTAGGCGAAATGGTAGTACATTCAGCAGTGCACTTGGCTTTGGTGCAATCCCACTAATTAAAGGTCTTAGGGCTTGGGCTGTAAGTGGTGGATATTCAAGAAGTAAGAGAAAAGCTGCAGCTGATTCTCAAGTCTCTGACCAAGCTCATGAAAGTAGAATTGGGATCAGCCATAGGAAGACACATTCATTTCATACACCTGGGGTCAGGCAAGGAGGACTTGGTGCTCTAGTGACTGTAGCCACATTAAAAGACTCAGATGGAGGTAGGCAAACCCAGACTCGATGCCTCTTTCTTAAAGCCGAAGGATGTAATTACCTCTGTGCTGTGGAGACCAGAATGGATGGAAGAAAACCTGGAAAAGGGAGTCAGGATGGCGCGGGAATTTGTGATGGGAAACCTGTCAGAAAGTGGAGAAAGTCTAGCAAGAGGCCTAAATCCATGGAGAACATCTCAGTAGTTGAGAATAAAGAGGAAGTCTCCTGTACAAAACTGGAACTTTTGGACAAATGTTCCATAACACAGTGCCTAAAGGCAAAAAGTGCCTTGACAGCCATTAACAGTGATAAAGATCATCTAACTAGGTCAGAGTTTTCCACTCTACATGAGATGTGTGAACCAGCCATGTGCAGCCCCTGCACCATTCATGATACTAGTACAGAACTAAATGAAGACACAGCACTGGCTTCGCGCCCTAAACGCATTGGTTGTCTTGTTCATGTGGGACAAGACACTCCCATTTATATCAATGACTGCACAGATAAGACCACAGAAATCAGTCATTGTGAGAATAATCTTACAGCTGACATGAATCTGAATCATGTTTTAACATCTAGGGAAATTGGTATGCCAAACTCTGAAGAGCATAGTCCAGGATCTGGGGTAATTATGCATAATGAAAATGGAAACGTATCCATTAATGGCAATAGTAACTGTAACAGAAAAGACACCACTGACGGTGACATTTTAGATGAGAAAAATCTGAATAACTCTAGTCAGTTTGACTTGGAGAAGTTAAAACAGCATGGTCCAGAGTCTGAAGTATTTTCAGAGGACACCAATAAGACAAATGCAACGATGTTAACCTGTAGTCACAGCCACTGTGAGGAAAGTATCATCGCCCCTGCATTTAGCAGTCTTTTAGATGATACTTTATTAACCGTTACACAAGTGGAACAAGGGGTGAAGAATGAATTAGATGACGGTTCTTTTAACCATGATGTGGAGAAGATTGCCCATTTCGGTGAATTAAAGAATGATATGTCTTCTAATCAGGACATGGATCATGTGAATGAACCAGCAGAGGAGCATTGGGGGTCACCTTCCTGTTCTTTTTATTATAAGCCGGACGTAAACTTGGAAGTAAATATGACGTTTGAGAATGGAAAAAAATTAAACATCACAAAAGAGGATTTTGAAGAGCTTGCTAATTCCTTATCACAAGGTCCTGGCTCTTTCAGCATTGCTAATTCTATTATATCCCTGCCTAATCCGGCCCCCACCACATACAGAACTGCCCTTAGATCCAGAAGTAGGCAGCAAGAGGAGGAGTCCAAGGGTAGGGGATTAGCACTAAATCCAGCATTGGAGCTGCAAAAAAAGCAAGAAAGAGGCTGGGACGTAGACAAAGTGGCGGACGAAGGGCCTGAAGTGGTGAATGAGGAAGAAGGGGATGAGTTTGGAGTCTTTATGAAGGCAGGAGATGAGCAGAGCTGGAATGAAGGATCCAATGAGCTCGAAAAAGTGCCTTGTGAGGAGTATGCTGGCATTGGTGAGTGAGTATTATATCTATTTTGTGGGCTTGCTCTGTCTGATAGAATTGTTCTATACAAGTTGTCTCTTGGCGCTAAAAGTGACACTAAATAAAAGAAGAGCACTTTGTACACTAGTAACTTGTGGCCATTCTATACAATACAGTATATTTAGACAGCAGACTAATAACATTTAACACATAAAAAGATTTTTTCTTGGCTACACCATTGAGACTGATTAATTTAGCCTGACCTTGGCTCCTACTCATGTAGGCTTTCTCAACTTCTCAAGAATTCACTGGGAATGGATCTCTTGTAAGCTCTATCCTTGGTGCAGCTCAAAAGAGTTAGGCTATTGAGAAAGGGAAGCTTATAGACTTATGTATAGGACTACACACTGCTTGTGGGCTCTATTTTTGTGATCACAGTGCACGAAAACAAAAGTTAAATCAGAGTGTTGTATATTTTCTGTAACTTCAGCACCATCAGTGCAGGCTGAAACATGGCACAGAGCAAATGTAAGCATGTTCAAATTATAACATTATCAAGAGGTGTGGTTATCCATGCTATTTACACTATATGGTACTATAAAATATAAAATTATATACAAACCGGATTCCAAAACAGTTGGGACACTAAACAAATTGTGAATAAAAACTGAATGCAATGATGTGGAGATAGCAAATGTCAATATTTTATTCAGAATAGAACATAAATCACGGAACAAAAGTTTAAACTTAGAAAATGTATCATTTTAAGGGAAAAATATGGTGAATCAAAATGTCATGGTGTCAACAAATCCCAAAAAAGTTGGGACAAGGCCATTTTCACCACTGTGTGGCATCTCCCCTTCTTCTTACAACACTCAACAGACGTCTGGGGACCGAGGAGACCAGTTTCTCAAGTTTAGAAATAGGAATGCTATCCCATTCTTGTCTAATACAGGCCTCTAACTGTTCAATCGTCTTGGGCCTTCTTTGTCGCACCTTCCTCTTTATGATGCACCAAATGTTCTCTATAGGGGAAAGATCTGGACTGCAGACTGGCCATTTCAGTACCCGGATCCTTCTCCTACGCAGCCATGATGTTGTGATTGATGCAGAATGTGGTCTGGCATTATCTTGTTGAAAAATGCAGGGTCTTCCCTGAAAGAGATGACGTCTGGATGGGAGCATATGTTGTTCTAGAAGCTGAATATATTTTTCTGCATTGATGGTGCCTTTCCAGACATGCAAGCTGCCCATGCCACACGCACTCATGCAACCCCATACCATCAGAGATGCAGGCTTCTGAACTGAGCGTCGATAACAACTTGGGTTGTCCTTGTCCTCTTTGGTCCGGATGACATGGCGTCCCACATTTCCAACAAGAACTTCGAATCGTGACTCGTCTGACCACAGAACAGTCTTCCATTTTGCCACACTCCATTTTAAATGATCCCTGGCCCAATGAAAACGCCTGTGCTTGTGGATCTTGCTTAGAAATGGCTTCTTCTTTGCACTGTAGAGTTTCAGCTAGCAATGGCGGATGGCACGGTGGATTGTGTTCACTGACAATGCTTTCTGGAAGTATTCCTGAGCCCATTCTGTGATTTCCTTTACAGTAGCATTCCTGTTTGTGGTGCAGTGTCGTTTAAGGGCCCGGAGATCACGGGCATCCAGTATGGTTTTACGCCCTTGACCCTTACGCACAGAGATTGTTCCAGATTCTCTGAATCTTCGGATTCAGCTCTGAGAAGCTCTTTTTATACCCAATCATGTTGCCAATTAACCTAATTACTGTTAATTGATCTTCCAGCTCTTCGTTATGCTCAAATGTACTTTTTCCAGCCTCTTATTGCTACTTGTCCCAACTTTTTTGGGATTTGTTGACACCGTGAAATCAACATATTTTTCCTTTAAAATTATACATTTTCTCGGATTAAACTTTTGATCTGTCATCTATGTTCTATTCTGAATAAAATATAGACATTTGCCATCTCCACATCATTGCATTCAGTTTTTATTCACAATTTGTTTAGTGTCCCAACTTTTTTGGAATCCAGTTTGTAATACTGTATAATAAGAGATACTGTACATAGTATATAATGCAGTAATTTTGACACGTTAAATTAAATTTTAAAAATAGCTATACGTAGGAATAACAGTAATTGCAAGAAAGTTAAAGCTTGTACCCAAGAGCTTTTTCTAGATTACGGACTTCACACTAGCAACAGTTAAAGACTATTTCACACTTGGAGGAGTTTCAGATCAACTTTTGACATCGATATACTGCAAATATTCAACATACACAAAGTGGTTTGTGGGAAATGATACAAGACTTGTAAGTCTTTTCTAAGAAAGGTTTTGAGACTCAGTAACAAGCATATTTGTAACCAAAATCAGTTTGACTAACTCGCTTTTTGCTTTGTCGTACATGAGCATGCTTTTTTCTGACCATAAAAAGGCAACATAGAGCAAATGTAAAAAAAAAAAAAAAAAACAGTGAATTTTGCTTGCATTAACAAAATAATACAGCCTGGTATCATACAATGTATGATATTATACAAAAACACATCAGAAAGTTATAAGCAATTGTTTACGATAACTCATGAACTTGTAAGTAAGAGTGTAATGATTTAGGCATTTATTTTGCACATTGCTAAAGTGTTAGCTGTAAGGTTTCATTCATTCTTAGATATTTTATCCTCACGGTTTTCATGAAAACAAGACATTTGCAACACTGGCTAATTGAAATTTGAGTTAAGTTTGTTTGTTTTTGCCAGACTGATGCTTGAGGCCGGCCCAAATAGGATAGATGGTGTATTTAGAGAGCAAATAAAAATAGGCCACGTTGGTCGTTTTTGGAATAAGGTCACTATTGTAGCGCAGCCACAAAAATGCGCCACTGGTGAAAATGATTGTATTTATTATTGCATAGTAACGAATGTCAAAGCACATTGACATGAGATAATAACAACCATTCAGCTGTTTGCTTACACATGAATTTAACTGGTTATTTTTATTTTAATCTTTAAGGGAATTTTAACACTTCCTTTAGACAACCACATTTTAGTAGGTAATGTGTTTTTATGTAAGTTCTAAAGCAACTGAAATTAAATTTAGAACCTTGCTCACACCTACTGTATGCTTTTTTTTTTCAACAGACTTTAGAAACTGCTCTGTTTCAAATGAATCCCCACCGTGGATGTCTGATTGGACCAGAGACATATCAATCAAGCAATCAGAGGACACATGGACTGCCTTTACACAGGAAGTGGACAGCAGAGGAACAGAGAAGGAGTGCTGGTTTTCGACTGCTGTGGAAAACATGCACCTCACACACTCATCTCTCAATACGGTGGTATGTGTCATTATGTTGAAGTACTTGCCATGTAGAGTCATAGAATGAAGAAGAAAGCATGCCACCCTGTACCTCTGCCATGATCAGCCACTGCATTAAAATGGAAATGGCTTACTTGGCCTATTTAATAGGGCCCCCTTATGCCACTAAAACAGCTCAGACCATGTCTTGTCATGTTCCTCAAACCACTAATGAACAATTTTTACAGTGTGGCAGATCCCATTATCCTGCTGAAAGCGGCCACTGCAATTATAGAGAACCATCAGAGGTATAGGATCTGAAAACATGTTTATGTAGGTTTAATTAAGATAATCATCCTCACCAAAAACGCAGAATATTTTAATGTCATTAATAGTAATAATCATTTTCTGGTTTGGTCATCATCCAAATCACCATATTTGGCAAAAAACATACTCACTATATTACCACAAACACCTTTATACCAGCCTATAATTATTGTGGTGATGATTTGGAGTCGTTTGGGATTTAGGCTTGTTATGAACCCTCCTTATACCAGAACATTCTTGAGACAAATGTGACCTGTCAGATCAGGTCAGGTATTAGAAAACCCAAGCGGCACAGGTCTGTGCCGGCAACACAGTATAGGACAATGACAATGAAAAAAAATATATATGTGTTTATATTGTATGGAAGCCTTGCCAGTGTGTGTTACAGTAATAGGGAGGGTTGAGACAGAAAACCGTGGATTTGGGTTTTCAGATATGTCAGATAGATTGAAAGATCATTATTTTTAGAACATGACCATTTTATCATTGATAAAAGAATATGGGGATGATGTCGCAAAAACGTGAAACTCTCAAAAAGAGCATATTTTTCATCTTTTATGTAGTCATAGAAAGCGCCAAAAACAACCATAAAATCATGTGGTCATGTGTACTGTATCTGTGCTATTTCTTTGCCTACAGTACGTGACTCTTTTATTTTTTTGTATAGTTGGTTAAAATGAAATAAAAGTCAGTTCATCACATTGCCTCTGTTGTGCTGAAAAAAAGTATATTTCACTTTCTTTTTTTTTTCCGAATATAAAGGTGAAGTGATTTTTAGGAGAATCCTGGTGTCGAAATGAGGCTCAGGTTTCCCTGTTTCTTACTACACCACAGTATCCTTATTTAAATAATAAGGATTCTTTTTTCAAGGCCTCCTCGTAAACCGATTCACCATGTCTCTACAACCGGACATGATACAGTAAAAGACTTGGTAGCAAAATAGAGCATAGTAAACCAGGGATCTGAACTCAAAATCACCCAAAATGTGACTTCATACCTGACGTGATGTGTTGGGTCACAAATATTAGGCCACCTCCCTTGTACATAATTTTTTCCCATGATTATATTGTAAATAATTAAATGTAGTATGTTATAGTATTTTACTGTCATACATTTATCAATAATATAAAAAATAATGTTAATCCACTGGTTTAATTGTTGGCACATGTTGTTCTCCATCTGTGTGTGTGTGTGTGTGTGTATGTGTGCATGCATACATGCAGCCAAATGTGTTTTTAGATGCCTTTCCCTATCTAAAATCCTCCTGTGGAGATTCTGACTGCATTCCCACATTGACGGAGATGCTGCAAGGATCTGCAGGAGAAAAAAGCCCAGGAACAAATGGGTATGTCTGATTAAATCGGATTACTTCAGGGTTCGTTCAAAGTAACGAACATTTTATAATCAAAGTATTTTAGTATTACAAAGTATAGGTAGGCTTTGATTATATCTGTAGTGTTTTCTACTTAGCAAAATTGCCTTCTGATATTACCAACAACTTTAAAATCAAAATCACCTTAACATCATATACTGTACAATACCATATAACTAAACTAATATTAATATTTGATTGCATTAGAGAAACTGGCCCGAGCATAAATTATATTATTCACTTATTCATCTTGAGTAACTGCTTTGTCCTGGTCAGTGTTATGGTGGGTCCAGAACCTGTCCTGGGAATGCTGCATGCAAGGTTGGAAAACACCCTGCTTTTATATTGAGCTCTGGTGGTGTTGTCACTTTTTGTCAGTTATTCTAGAGCTTCTTTTAATGCCCTCTTGTGGCAAATCATAATAATGCAGTATTGCACCAGGTTACTGGTAAACAAGAATACTGTACAATATGTACTGGTTCAACAGCAGGAGATCAGCTCTGGTTCCACTCAGGTATCTGAGACTGTTAAATCTGAATAAAAATCAGAAAAATTTACATTTGCACACTTAAAGTGTATAAAAGTGACTCAGTGATAGATCGATACTGTCTGTGTCTACAGTACTGTACGTTACATACTGCCTCTCTGTTATCGAAAGACCTGAAATATAAACAAGATTTATTTGATCTTTAAGGGAACAGAGTCTGTTGGACAGCCTTCAGGATCTGGACCGCATTTTTGGTGTGAAATACAAAGTGGCAGAGTCTTTGTCCCGGAAACGACTGCTGCAGTCTTTGAATTTAAGGGCACTGAATCCTGTAAGTTTGTTGTTTGTTGTTTATTTTTAGCAGATATCTGCATCAACATATTATCATGTCATACAGTATTATATTATATAAATCTGTATTGATCCGAACATGCAAAGATGTTATACTGTATGCAGATTTATGCTATAATCATGAATTCCTCTTTCAGGAACGTGCAGGTGGCCGTAGACACAACATGGCAAGGTTTTCGCCGAACCTTCCTACATCCAACCAGCAGTTAGCAGCTAATGCTAAAAGAAGACTTTCTTATGACATAAACAGAAACATCATGTCATAATTTTCCCAATTTCTAATCATTCTGTTCTTCGACAACTGAGAAAAATAGCTTCAGATGAAAACAAGAAGATTTTTTGTTCCCATAAGGCTGTACCCTTTGTTCCCTCTGCACTCACATGGGAGATCGGTTGTTGTATATTTATGTCTGTTAGTATTTTAGTATGTCCATTTCCCCAACAACCTATTTTAGCTCAACACAGACATCACGTGCATCCTAAAAGACACATGATGCTAAAAGACAGACGTTCCTGGGTCAACCAGTATTAGCTTGATCATATGAAATGACCACATTTACCTTACCTAGTGAACTTTGCTAATGGTTTTGATTACACAATTAAAGCATTTAGTTAATATTGCCTTTATTTGACTTAACATCAAATATCTACTGCTGGAGAGAGAACTCTGATATTAGTTAGTCCAACTAGTTAGTTTGTTAACTTAGTAAATATTACCAGACCACTATATACTTATTTTTTACTCATTCATTTGTTCATTCATCATCTTGATCCTATGTTGTGATAGATTTGGAGACTATCCCAAGAACTCTATGTGCTAGGTAGGAATCCATGAAAGGTCACCATGCAAACATGTTCTTTCAAACCGATGGGTAATTTATCCAATCCACCGTAAAATCTGCATGTTTTTGGAAGGTTCGAGGAAACTAGAGAACTATGAGGAAACCCAACGGAGACCCAGGAAGGTTACAGAAAGAACAGAAAGTCCTCACAAGCAGTAACAATTGCTATATTATGTAATTACATTATGGTTTGATTATTAATAGCGCAGGGTAGGGTAATTGTTGTTACATGATTTAGTGATTTCCCATGTTGCAATGCCCTAATCAAATTTCTCCTTTATTGACCCAGGGATTTATTTGATTGTTTAGTAATCACAAGCATAGGTAAAAAATAAAATAAAAGGGCAACAATAAAATAAAATAATTTAAAAAAAACAGTTTTAAGGGCTCAGTAGCAGCACTCCAGACATGAATTTTATGTTACCAATAAGGAACCTAATTATTATGTCCATTGTGGACATTTGGACATTTAAATGATATGACACTGAGCTGAAGCATATTTACTAGTCCTGTGCCAAAATCCATACTGTTATATTATATATTTTCTTCTTTGTAATGGAGTTTCAATAATGCACTTACTGTTCTGTTTCTTGTCTATTAAATGACACTTGTTTTGTTGAATAAATGTGTTGTCCAATCTAGCATCCTAGTTCACTGTTCAGTAAAATGAATGATGAATTTTTCTTTCCTGGACCATTAAAATCAAGCTGCTTCATCATACACAAAAAAGAGAGAGAGAAAAAAAAACTGCAGTGTACCATTTTTACCAAATGTGAAATTCTGAAGAATAAAGACTGTATTTTCTCAGTTTAAACATCATGTACTCCTGTCAACATGTCAATTGATATAATAATAATAATAATAATAATAATAATAATAGTAATAATAAAGGAGTCTGTGGATTTTAAGTTGATTTTGCAAAGAACTGATTGTTGTTGCAAAGAAGCAGAGGACTATGGTTGTTCGTTGCATACTCATTGTTCCCAGTGAAGTGTGAAGAAGGTAAAGGAAAAGCTTCCACTGAAATGTATCTTACTCCTTCAATTTTACACATTCTAATAAATAGTCATTGGCTGAGTAAATTGGATATAGTCAGATCCATGCAGAAAAAATCTATACATTTTTATTTATTCATTTCATTTATTAATTCTGACTTTATCCTGGTTGGGGTTGAGGTGAATCTGGATCCTATCCCAGGAACCAGGAACACACCCTGGATGGGAGGTGAGTCCATTACAGGGCACAGTGTACACACACATTCACACCTTGGTGGCAAGTTAGCATAGTCAATCCAGATTTACCACAACCTTGTGGACATGGGGAAAATGTGTAAAACTCCAAACAGACAGTAACTCAAGCTCAGCATCAAACTGGGAGCCAGTAACTGCATTAATGTGCCGTTCAAAAGTCAAAATTTTCAGATACTTATAAAGTTAAATTAAAAAAGTAAGACTTCCTATAAGGAATAGAACAAATGGTGGTTCAATTTAGAAATTTCCTTCAGTGTAACACATCCACTACTTGCAAAGCTTAAACATTATTATTATTTTTTATCAAGGTAAAAGATAGTTTCACTACTTGTTTGTCTACAACTACAGTGCTGTGAAAAAAGATTTGGCCCTTCCTGATTTGTATATTATATATTTATATATTTGTATATTTGTTACAACTTAAATGAGTCGATCATCGAACTAATTTTTTTATTTAATATTACACAAAGGTAACCAGAGTAAATACAAAATGCAGGTTTTAAATAATGACTTCATTTATTACGGAAAAAAGTGTCAAAACCTTCCTGACCCTATGTAAAAAAGGAATTGCCCCGAAATCTAATAACTGGTTGTGCCACATTTGGTGACTACTGCAATTAGGAGTTTGCTATAATTGGTAATAAGTCGCTGTGGAGGAATTTTGGCCCACTCTTCTTCAGATTTGTTTTAATTCAGCTACATTTTGGGGTTTTATCCTTCAGGGTTTTCCAGTAAAGTTGAATTCAATGTTCCATCAATTATGACAAGACATCTAGCTCCTGATGCTTCAGACCATCACACTACCACCACCAAGTTTAACTGTTGGTACAATGTTGTTTTCATGAAATGCTGTGTTATTGTATACCAGATGTAGTGGGACACCCAGGTTCAAACCCCACAACCACCAAGTTGCCACTGTTGGGCCCTTGAGCAAGGTCCTCAATTGCTCAAATGTATACTGAGATAAAAATGTAAGTCGCTCTGGATAAGAGTGTCTGCCAAATGCCTAAAATGTAAATGTTTACAACTGTTGAAAGTTTTTTCCACTTCTGGATAATGGAGCTGGAGTCTCAAAGCCTTAGAAATGACTTTCCAGACTGACACGTCAGTTACTTTGAATCTCATGTTCTTGAATTTCTTTAGATCATTACATAATGTGTTGCTTTTAGAGATATTTTGGTGTGCTTCACTTTGTCTGACAGATTCTATTTAAATAATTTCTTCATTCAACATGTCTGGCAGAAATGATTTGTCCTAACACATCAAAAATGTGTTGCTGAGGGACAAAATGCAAGTAGACCCATATGAATAATGTCTGCTGGATCATACGTATGTATACTGATAATGCTGATGAGAAATCAGTGATGACTGATTATGCACACTACTGAATAACATAGTTGAGATTTTATTGTTTAATTCGGGGATAGAACTTGCCTGACTAACCACTTCTCATGATCCATTTACTGTATATCATATTTGAACAAATAATTGTATTAAATCATAAAGAATCAATAAACCATAACAGAGTACATAAGATAGTAGATGGTCAGTTAGTATACTCATGACAATGAGCTTTAAAAAAAAAAAAAATGAGAGCACTCATCACAATGTCTTTAAAATGTATGCCACAGAGAAGAATGACATCATTCGATAATGGTCTTTTGGCATTGGTTTTCGAGTTACAGGACGAAGTACTAAGGACATTAATACATTTATATATTTTACATATTTCAATGATAAAATTAGTTAAGAAATATGTATATTTTGTATTTAGACTTTAATTAATAAATTAAAAACTCTAATGTTTTTTCATTCAAAACCAGCAACTGCAAAAGTGGACATGGAAAAAAAACGATCAATTTAACTGCACTTTGCCAGTACTCAAGCTAAGTGAAACATAGGATGCACATAATATTTGTATGATATTATAACAAGCTTTCCCTAATGGGGATAAAATATGTTGTGTAATTAAAATATTTATAATAAATATACTGATCATCAACAGACAGGGAATGAACCCCAAATTATAGAATGACTCTAGTATATTCTTTTTAAGAAGATTCTGAAGTGATGTGAACAACTTTGGGCAACTTCTGCTTCTGTATTGCAGAACATGTAACATAACAGGATGCATCACAGTATGGGTTGGCAGCTGCATTGCTCAGGATCTGCTTCCACAGAAAAGAATTACTGCTATTACCTTCCCACAATGCTGTAATCACACAGCAGTTAATTCTTTAATCTCATCAACCATCTCACACATTTTTCCCTCTCAGCTCTAGAAAATGTAAATGTTACTTCAGCATTTTAGTTAATGTTAACACCAATAATTTCATAAAGCAAATCAGAATGAAGCTGTTGGGCCAGCACAAGATGTGGTGAAAATCTTAAATCATAAATCTTAAATTTTATGTCCAAGTATAAAATTCAAAAATGTATGCAAATCTCTTTGTGTAAATACTAAATATCATAATAAGATATAGTTGCCTTCCTATAAATTACCTCTTTATGAAGCACTTTGTTTTTATGCTGGCAGTTAGATCACATCCTTAACTGACATCAAGTTTCCTGAAAAACACCTGCTCTCATGTTGTTCCTTATTTCACTAATGCATGAGCATCATGCTCATTTAATATATGCTCTTAACTAGTTTTTTAACTCTATACACTGATTAAAATAAATTCTCATAGATCTCAATACAAATGTAACTTTAGTCACTCTGCCTATACTGATTTAGCACCCTATGTGACTGAAGTGCCATTTCTTGTTTTCCTTCGTTCTGATGGCACTTTTTCTCCTTTTTGTTTGTATTATCATATGTTAATTGTGAAATTAATCTTTGAATCAAATTTATGAAATTCTGAATCTCAGGATTTGTGATAAAAAATGATTAGTCCTGATTTACCTTGACTTCTCACCATGACAGTAGAATAAACCTTACAGCAACATGTGATACTGCACTTCCTTCCTCCTATGTTTTCCTCTGAGAAAAGATTGTATTTGTACAGAGAAGAAACATGTGATGTTGTTGAGAGATGAGACCACAGTGACATAACAAACTCAGCCGTTATTTTATCAACTTTGGGGAAAGAATAGGGTAATCCCAAAAAGCTCACAAGAGGCCAATAATTTGGCAATAAGTGATACAAATAATCGAACATAACTTTATACTTTAAAATTATTTAGAATAACAAGTATACTGATCAAACATAACAATGCATTACATGTAAAACATTATGCACAGTATTATGTAGGTTCCCCTTGTGTAGGCTGTGGTAGCATTGAATGTTCTGATACATTTCATTGACTGGCCTTTGGGTCCTGTGGACATGGTTGAACCTTGGGTGCCCAAGACCCTATAGCTATTTACATAATTGGTGATCAATGTTATTCATTTCACCTGTTCATAATTTTATGGCTAATTGGTGTATACTAGTTGTGCAAAATTGTTATGGACTTTGTTACTGAGTGCAACTGCAGACACAAGTACACTACAAATCTGTTTCAGGTCGAGGTGGCAGTTACTTTCAGTGACTGGCAGTTGGATACAAGGTTCAGCTCTGGGAGATCTGCAAATCAATATTATTTTTCTACACACACTCATTTAGACCCTTGAGACAATGTGCATCCAGTTGGGAACAAAAATGACATATTAAAAGCATTCAATCACATTGTAGGTTACTTAAATCTGCTTTGCTGTAGGTCCCTAGGTGATGTGTCATGGGCTTTACATTTCATTTATATTTTCAACAATAGTCATTCTTCCTTTTACAGATAAGATGATGAAATGTGAGTCCAAAGTGCTTGTTTGTGTTTACACTGATTGCTTGTTAATCATTTTATACTCACTCATTGACCAGCATTCATTCTGTCCAAATCTCTGAAATTGGTAATCAATCAGTGCAAGCCACACTGCTAATCACTCACTCTTTCACTCACTCACTGATTGTCTATAATGCTTTATCCTGTATTCAGGGTCGCAGAGGGATTGAAGCCTATCCCAGGAGACTTACAGTAGGGCACGATGCGGGGTACACCCTGGACAGAGTGCCAAGCCATTGCAGTGCACTACAAATAACACTACATCAAAATATAATAAAAGGAAATAAAAACTTGAAGAACTTTTGATATTATATATACAAGCTTGGCACAGGGTTTTTTTAAAAGCTGGATCCTGACGCAACCCTCCCAGGCTTAGGACTAGCACTGCATCCAGTGGCTGGGGTTTGGGAACTAGCTGGGAATCGTACCCAGGCCTTCCACATTGCAGGCGAAACACCTACGACTGAGCCACCATTAATTTTCTCTGTGCTTGGGACCAGTGTGGCTGGAGTGACTGGGGTTTGGGCATTGGCTGGGAAACGAACCTAGGCCTTCCACATTGGCAGGTGAGAAACCTACCATATAGGTACCATGGTAAATAGCGTCATAGTAATTTAACAGTGACATGGTACTTGTGTGCTGACATGCACCAAACTATAACGGTTTTTATAATGGTACAGTACTGTACATGTTGTTGTTGGTCTTTCAGCTACACACTTTGGTACAATGGCCCATGTACTGTAATATGCTTAATGGTTTTACTATATACCATAGTATGAAAAATATACCAGAACAGTGTCAAATATATGTTATACATGTTATAGATAATATACGCCGATCAGACATAACATTAAAATTATTTACATTAAGTCCAACTAGACTTTCCTTTGTGACACCAAAACAGCTCTAAGCCCTCGAGGCATGGCTCTACAAGACCTCTGAAGGTGTGCTGTGGTATCTGGCACCAGGATGTTAGCAGCAGATCTTTATGTGCTGAAAGCATTCATGCTGCACATACAGTATATAATACACTGACCTTCACGTATTACTGCGCACGTGCGTATCGCAACCTAGCGCATAAGTGCCAGTAATAGCAAAGTACCTGTGTATTTCAAGTATTTTCACAATGTCAGTTCCCCTTTTTCAACACTACGGGTCTGACAGACCTCTTGCTGTTGTGTATGACGTTTTCCATGTCACTGTATCCTCCCATACAGTGTAGTGTACAGTGACATGGAAATTGTAACGTATGAATCAATCAAAAAGACTTTCCCTGTGTGTATAGACATTAAATATGTAGATGTGATTTGTTACAAACAACAACAACAACAACAAAAAAACACAGTTGACAGTTAAACTAGGCTCTGCACAACCGTTCTTTAGATCTCACTAAACTTGTATGTCCCACACACGAAGATTTAATTTACTAATTTACTGATTGAAACAAAGAGTTGGCAACAAATGAGGCGATGTTAATTTGACATTTACAGCTTACTCACATAATAACGTTGAGAAATAAACTTTAACAAACTGTGACAAAATTTATTAATTTTTTTTTTTATCGTATTTGTTAGTTCATTTTTTTCTGTAGACCCAACGTGGCTCTATGAATCACTTTACTGATTCGTGTTATTTGAATCAGAATGGCAGAATCGATTCGTTTAGTTTATTTATAAAGCACTTGTAGCGAGAACGCTGAGTTGTTTCCTTTGTGTTTAAATTTTTTATAACCCAACTATTCGGTTGGTTGAAAGGAGTAAAATATTTAAATGTGAAGATTTAAAAAAATGATTGAGAGCTAATTCGCTCCGAGTTTCTTGTAAAAAAAAAAAAAACATACATCAACTTGATTCGTCCGCATCTGGCAACCCTGCTGTTGCGTTTCACATCAAGGCGAGATCAAAAGTGTGTGTGTATAAAGGAGAAGAAGAACTAAGAGGCAGGGTGAGCCTCGCGTGTATCATCTGAGCGTTGTTCTGTCAACATGTCCACTTCGTCCAGGTCGTGTTTTCTGGTGCTGGTTCTGGTGTGTGTGTATGTGTCGTATCTGGTGATCGGAGCTTTAGTGTTTTCGGCACTAGAGAAGCCGCTGGAGGAGAAAGTTCAGGCCGAGCTGAATCTTCTCAAACAGCAGCTCATTAGTAACATGAGCTGTATTAACATATCCACACTGGAACGGTTATTAGAGACGCTCCTAAACGCTAACAAATACGGAGTGTCCCTCGGGCAAAACACCACCGAGAACTCCAACTGGGACCTGGCGTCTGCGTTGTTCTTCTCCAACACTCTAGTCACCACCATCGGTGAGTTTGATTCAGGTTCAACTTCCTTATCTACAGCTTCTTTACAAACAACATGAAAACCGCGCATTTGGCGGCAATTTAAAGTGATTTTGATCGTATTAAGAGCTTATGTCAAAGTTAAAAAGTAACAGTTTTACACACTGCTTCAACTTGGCTTATTAAAGCGTTAGCCGTCTTGGACCAGGAAGAAAAAAATACACAAATTTGGGCACAAAGGCATCTGTGTCTGGAGATTTATTTTTGGGTTGGAATTAGACACTGGGAAAAAGTGATGATTGGTGAACACAGATAAAAAAAAAGATAAAGTTTTCAATTGTTGTCCGTATCATCCAACTTTGTGGCAACGGTTTGGGGATGCAAAAAGCAAGCAGTTAAAAAAAATTCTCAAATGAAATTTGATGAGTTCGGTGTGGACCAACCTGACTGACCCACCCAGAGCCCTGACCTCAACCCCGTCGAGCACCTTTGGGATGAACTGGATTCTCGTCCAACATCAATGCCTGACCTCATAAATGCTCTACAGAATGAATGGGCACGAATTCCCACCGGAAAATCTTGTGGACAGACTTTCAAAAAGAATGGAAGATGTTCTAGCTGCAAAAGGGGCACCAACTTCTTATTGAATTATTTGTATTTGGATACAATGTCATTGTCGGTAGACCCAACTTTAAAAATCAGACATGATTCTATGAATCACTTTACTGATTCGTGTTATTTGAATGGAAGAATCGAAAAATAATTTTCTCCATATACAGTATTATGTAACAAGTGATCAGTCAGTTAGGAGAGTTAGTCAAATGATGTGCTGTAAGCAAGAAAATGAATAAGTATAAGTATCTGAATGATTTTGACTGAATCTCCTGGGCTGTGGTTACTAGCAAAAGTGACCAGATGAACAGGGTCATGGGTACTCAAGGGTATCCTTTCTGGTCCAATCTCACAAGAGAGCTACTGTATCACAAATTACTGAAAAGGTTCATTGTGGCAACAATGGGAAGGTGTCAGGACATGCACCTTTTTGTACCTTATTGTGTGTGGGATATGTAGGCGCAGATCAGAATAGCCTTTCTGCCCGAACCCCACCGCCACCCTCCCACTTGACCCATGAAAGCACCTTCAATGGCCTCGTAGTTTGATTATTCAAATTTCTACATTTCATGTGGACGGCCAGGTGCATGTCCGTTGCATACCTGGAAAGAGATTGGACCAGGTTGCGCTAAGAGAAAGATGTCATGCCGATTGAGAGAGTGTGGCGATATGGGCATTCGATTATCCTTTTTTTTTTTTTTGGCATTTACTTTAATATATCTTTGACACATACAGTACCACCAACTCAAGCATTGTTGCAAGCCAAGTGCGCTCAAGTACAGGTGAGATGATCTACTGAAGCAAAGGGTGAGATTTGGGCATAAGTGATTTATAACCAATTTTTGGGTAGTGCAAATCTATAGTGAAGAGTTACTTGAGAGTCTGTCCATGTTACAAAGGGGACACGGCAGGTATCTGTTTGTTATAGAAAAAAATTACGCCCTCAGACTTTACCCGGAACTCCCACACACGTTCTTTAATATGTTAATTTGTCAAACAGAAATTAGATTGGATGCACTATGCAATATTCATGATGTCAGCTTGGCAGGTATTAGTCTTTTTTAATTTTTTAAAATTTATTATTATTATTTTTTTTAACCCAGTAAGTAAAAACATTGACACCTAAGTTTTGTCTGATTGATTACTTTTAAGTGAAAGAGTTGTGTGTAGACCTTTATTTTGCCTGAACATTTCCTTTAATATGCAAATTGATACAAATGTGTTTTATTGTTTCTCTGCTTAAAATGATTTGTTCAGTCCAAAATGTATTAGTGAAACAATGTCAACTCAGAATTATGCTTGAGTGTAAAACCTTAAACCCAAAGCAAACTCACTTTCATTATAGGATAGCTACTGGTTTATTTTTGGTTTATTTTTAAATCCAATCAAAATTTGGATTTAACACTGGGAAGAGACCTGATTTATTATTTATAATTCAGGAAATCACAAGTACAAACATTTTCACTATCCAAGTGTTATTGAATATACAAGGCATATAGCATTAGAAAGGCACGCCACATTTGAATGTTTACAATGCGTATAGTGCTGATGTTTTTGAAACTCCACCAGCAACTTCTGTTTGAGTTGCATTAAAATTGTTTAGTTAGCAGCCTTCACTCTCTGTGTGTGCGTGTGCGTGCTCTCAATGTTTGTTTAAGGGCCCTTTTTCCGACCGAGTAAGCTTTAGGTGGAGTTCAGTTTAATTATATTTGCATTCTTTTGTTCACTCCTTATTAAGTCACTATGTCTGAAATTTACACAGACGTTGTCAGACAATAACTCTCTATAAACAATTAAATAAAGCCTTCTCTTGCCGAGTATAAAACATCCTGAAATATATAAAAACATATCCCATATTTCAAATTATGAAAATTGTCAGTGCTGCTCTTTTTCTGTAGTCAAGTAAGAGACTGGAAGCCAACCATTGAACTGGAGCTTAAGGTGTTGAGTGGTCTGTAGAAAAAAAAAAAAAATTTGGTCAAGTAGGAAACTTTCATCCAAAAATAATTTTATGTAGGCAGCTTTCTAAACTTGCCTCAACCTTTTAAATCATGCTTGCTAAGGGCTTATTGATGACAACTTTTATGTCAATCCAGATTACATTGTTTTGTTTTCTGCTGGAAAAAATGGAGGATGACAGTGAAGGAAATTTTCAGATAGTAAGATAACGGACCTCAAACATTTTTGGTGAAATTTTTTTTAAGCGATCTAGAAAAAAAAGCAGAATTTAAAGAAACTGGGGATGTGAACCAGAGAAGTGGTTTAATAATGCATCATGTGCCACACTGTACCTTGATCATACAGTATCATGTTCAGACTAATGTCGGTTCTAAGTCACATCGATTGAAATCATAGTGTAAACAAAAAAATAAATAAGATCAGATATAGTTGGTTAACTGGATATGGGCCACTTTTGTTCGCATAGGAATGCAATTTTTAAAATGTAAAATTTTCTTGTTAGGGGTGTCCATGATTTGAAAATGCTTAAAACATGAAACTAAAACGGAATTGAATTAAGCATTACTTAAAGCTTAAGCGTGTAGTTTTCAGAACTATACAAAGTATAAAATGTCAGGTGGGTTCCATCGGATGCTGCACAGGGCTGAATTTCTTGTTGACGGTAAACAATTATCTTTATGGTTCTAACATTTGATGGAGAAAAAAAACAAGCTTCATACTAAGAGATAACAAGCTTATCTCTCGTCGTGTTTTCATTTTCATTAACTCAGTTCTTTTTTTTTTTTTTTTTTTTTTTCTGACTTTGCTAAAACAGCACATTTTATGCCTAAAAACATAAAATGTTTGCTTCCCCAAAAACTTCCCCATAACTGTGCTATTGTGCTATGCTCAAAGTTTTATTCTTCACATGCGTGTGCAGCTTTGTGCCCACAAATGTTTCTCTAAAAACATTGCAGAATTATATCTCCTTTAAATCTTTGTAAAAGGTGAAACAACAACAAAATGTGTCCTATTTAGTCGTCCGGCATGAAGATTTTATCCCTTCAGGTTCCTGTTTTCCAACCCACAATAAAATCTACCTTTAATCATGTGTGCCTGGAGGCCAAAAACTTCCCCATAACAACACATAACAATGTCAAAGCCTCAACTTATATGGATTTTAAAAATGTATTAATTTATAATATTCTCCACATGGAATTTGACGCATGTAATTTTACGGCCTATTAATATGAACCTGTATATTTAAGAATGTATTGAATGAACATTGAATATTTTTTATACTAGTTAGCTATGGAATTTAAGGTTATGGGAAAATACAGAGCCCCTAAAGAAACATGAAAGAAAATACAATACTAAAAAGTGCTAAAGAACTAATAGTCCTTTTATTGCGAGTTCTTGCAAAGACCTGAATGACTCAAATTATTTTCTTTTTTTGTACTTTCCCTTACAAAGAAATAAACAAAACAAATGTCTAGCAGTGACTCATTGACCACAACTTACATTAATTAATTTTCTCTTGTATGTATCTTTTTTCCCTCTCTCTTATATATATATATATATATATATGATATTTGCCTGATTTTACACAGAGCCTATAAGGAAAAAAATGATTCATTAAAAAAAAGTTGTATACTGTTTTCTTTTGTGTGTTTTGTAGGTTATGGCCACACCACTCCACTGTCAGACGTTGGGAAAGCATTCTCCATTGTGTATGCCTTATTCGGTGTCCCCTTCACCATGCTGGTGCTCACGGCATGTGTGCAGCGTCTTATGGTGCCATTGAACCTTAGGCCAGTAGTATTTTGGCGTCGGCGGTTTGGTTTGCATCCTCAAACTGCCCGCACCATACACTTTGTCATCCTGCTCCTGGTGATCGTTGTCTTCTTCTTTTTGCTACCAGCTACTATTTTCAGCATCATCGAAGACTCATGGTCATTTCTGGAGGCTTTTTATTTCTGCTTTATCTCACTTTGCACCATCGGTTTAGGTGACTTTGTGCCCGGCGAGAAACCCAATCAGAAACTCAGACCACTCTACAAAATCTCTGTTATGGGTAAGTAAATTATTGCAATCATAGTATGGCATACTGACATTATCTAGAGTAGCTTCTCTGCTATAGAAATCCTATGAAATGATTACTACTCCATCTCTGGGGCAGTGCTAAATGGGGGCTTGGGTTGACCCTCAAATATCATTGCCATGTGTGTTTAATTATTTAATTTATTTTTAGCATGTGTGTTTAAGTAATCTTTCAACAATCTGCACATAAATATGCAAAGGGTAAAATGATTTTGCTAAATGTTACCTTGTAATCTCCAAATTTCCAGAACCTAAATGAGCCAGTGTTAATACAGTAATCCGAAAAGACAATAAAGGAAATTTAATCACTTGTATTCAAACAGATGCAGTATGCATGTTGTATGTTTCCAACAGCTTCCTCTTTAAAAATCCCTTTTGTCGCTGTTGATGGTCTCCCATTTTGTGGTTTGACTCCAGTGCTGCTTTCCTCTTCTTTAAACAACGTCATCCATCTGTACATATTCCTCTTGACAATAGTGTAATCTCTATAAACAGTCTGTAAAGCAGTGGCTTTGACCAACCCAGTCAGAATTCCCTGCTTCATCCCAAAAACTACGACTTAACAGGATGTCCTGATAGTGGCAAATAGCAAAGTAATGGTTTATAGAGCATTATTTAGGGATTAGATGTCTTGTCCATAATGTAATGTCAATATTTTTGACTGTATTTAACTTGGTGAGTCTCACTCAAAAAAATAACTTGTTGAATGAACATAATTAAATTATGGAAAGAATTTCCACCTCATTTAATGGCTTTCGCTCAGCATTAAGCAATTTTGTTGGCCCAACTTAATGTTCTTAGGTTCCGTCAAAGTAATATTGGGTTCATTTAACTTATTTACTACAGCTGCGTCCAACATAATTTAATACTGTTAACATAAATGAATAGGGTTGGTACAACAAATTTTTCAGTTGTAAATTAAGTTGATCCAACTCAAGTAAATTTAAATTTCAAGCCCTGGTCAACAGAATTCTGTGACGGAAGGAAGCAGACAAACGGGATAAAACGGAGATTTTTATTTTACACCAGGAACAACTTACAAATGAGTTCTCAATTTTAAAAGATGTACAAAACATAAAACACCACAAATAAGTATTCATAAAAAAAAATAAACACCAACAGAAACATTTTGTACTTTAACAGTAGGTTATGACTTTTAAATATGACCGTTAGATACGTTGGTCAGGAAACTCCTGAAGTCAGATGCAGACACACTTTCAGTCACAAACTGCTGTGAAAAAATACAGAGATAGATATTCAATAAAAATTCATGATACTTAATTTAGCAAATGAACACTATTTATAATTAGTTCCTCTCATTTCACAACTCATGAGAACAGACCGAAACCAGAACCGAACCGCAGATTATGCACGCGCATATAACGTCAGTATTTTAAGTGTGATTAAAAATACAAGAAATAGCTTAAACCAAAATAACGTGACTAAACATCGCTAAACAACAGGTGACATTATGTTCAGTATTTCGTTTCTATTTAGAAAGATGGGAATTAATTCCTGCTTACCTTTTCCACACGCCCGCCAAACGCTTGTCTTCTCAAACTGTGTTCTCTTCTCGCTATGTCTTCTCGCGCTATTTCCGGTTTTCATATTGACAAGATCTCGTTGGCTTATCTCAACATGATTGAATCTAGTTTAAGTTGTTGAATTTCATGCAAATACAACATAACTTATTCATGTTTAGCTTGGAAACATGAAATTATTATGTACAAAACACATATTACATTTTAGTACATGTAACAGGTAGCCATGTTCATTGTTTGAGTGTATAATGAAACACGAAGGAATCTTTTTTTACGTTGTCGGGTGTTTTCTCTGAGCAAACCACAAATATTTCACCTAGAGCAGGGGTGGCGAACCTGTTTGCCATAATGAGCCAAAAAAATTCTTTATCACTGCAAAGAGCCACACAACAGATGTGCAAACAACAGAATCACAACTTGTACACTTAATTACATAATACCCCTATCTCACCTATGCGGTTTCGCGCGGTGGCCGTAAGTACGGTTCATTATGATTCACCGCGAGTTTTTGGCGGTGAGTACGTTTCCATCTTTCAGCGCGAAAAATTAAACGTTTAATTTCTTTGCTGGTACTCGCGGAAGTCCTTACAGAACTTCACGGAGCGACAGCGAAATGTCGGCGGGCAATCACTGCGACTCACGGTGCCTAACTCCGCAGTTCTCATGGATTTTAATCAGCCTACGTCCTTTTATTTGACTCAGTGGGACACTTGGTTTCCACAGTCTGGCTTGTATTCAGTTGTGGCTACTCGTAGTAAATCTTTCACGTGTGACAGTAGAGCAGAGCGATGCTTTTGATTTCACTTGTTTCAGTGTCGAAAAAAGGGATTCACAGATGTAAGTTGACCCAAACATTGACAGTAGTTTGAGTGGAGCCTGTTTGACATTGTGCCGATTGAGAGATATCCCAATCTTCCAGAACTCCACGGTTCCTTCCTTCCATTCAGACAAAAATGTTCTGTGCTCATCTTCGTATTTGCGCTTAGCTGTACGCTTCCCTGACTAACTTCACATCAATCGTGTTAGTCTATGTTAAATCACGCGAGAGGTTGAGGTAAAAAAAAAAATTAAATCATTTAAATACATACCCCTTTATTGGATAATTATGTTTTGACATTTTAAAAATAATTTGCAAGTGTAAACACAGACCGCGAATAGATTGAAGAGCCGCAGATGAGCAGTGAAAGAGCCTCGCGAGCCGCAGGTTCGCCACCCCTGACCTAGAGATATGGTCAGTTTTGGTGCAAATTAATTTTTAGATTTTTTTATTTATTTTTTTTTAAATAAATGAATATCACTGACTTAAAATAAATAAGTGTTAAGGATCTAATTGTTTATTCTGAGAATTAAGCACATTTGTTGTATAGTGTGTAATCCTGGCAAACAGCCCATTATAGCAAAAAGAAGGAGGCATTGTTTAAAGGGATAGTTTGGGGTTTTTAAGTGGGTTTTAGATATATTTAGACAAAATATAGGTGCATTAAAAACTTCAGTAATTTTGCAGAGCAGGAAAACCTATTGTAATGTACTTGTATGTACCTCAATTTTAATATAGGACAGATTTGTAAAAATCCAAACTATGCTGTTATAACTTGAGGAACCCCCAAATCAGTAACTTTCTACTTGTATTCACATATAGAATTTCTGTATATGTTTTTAATTTATAAACTTGAGCCCGCTTTGGATCAGGGATGGAAAAGGTTTCAGGACTTACACTGGTTCCTGTGTGGTCTCGCACCTCACTGCCGATAATAAGTTTATGTTTGTGTCTAGACATGTGCTGTCCGTCCTTTAAGGACTGTATTAACATTCACACCATCTATGTCAGAAATGAATCTGTCTAAAAGTAGGCATAATTGCATTTGTCAAAGACTTGTATAATTTTACTCTTGTATAATTTTTTGTGTTACTGTTCAGTGCAAAATCATGTTAATGTTACGGCATTGCATGTTTTATTGAGTATCCTGGAGACACAGTGCATCAAGCCCTCATAAAAATAAACTTTATGACCTAATGTTCATTACGTTTTGCAAACAACTGGTACAAATAGATCATCAATCCATGATATGAGTACAGTTATAGTGACAGTAATGTTCTGTAATATTATTTGGGAATATTTTCTGGGCAGTTAAATGGAGTAACATGTCTATGTTAATTGAATTTGTTGCACGTAATAAACAATATGCACAGGATATTCACTGTATGGCCAGAAGTGGACATGACTATGGGGACTCGTGCTCGTTGAGCTTCGAGAGCATTAGATCTTTGTTGAGAAGACGTGGAGTGCAGTCACTGCTCCAATTCAACCCAAAGGCGTTCAGCAGGTTTGAGGTCAGGGCATTTGTGTGCATTGTCATCCTTGAAAATATTTGTGCCCCTTATTACAATTGAGGATAACCAAATATGCAAAGATGACTGAGCAAAAAATAAATAAATAAAAAATGGTCACAGGTACAGTAAACATAGGCATGTGCGACCATCAGTATGCCCTCATTATTTTAATGGCAGCTGGCATCCGCTGCTTTTACAAGCTCTCAGTACACCGCTCTTACGTTAGCTGAATAAACAGGTACAGTAGCGGTGGACAGAGAGGGAAATGTCCGCTACTACTTAATCAATCGCAATCGAATGGCCGTCGATCTCCCGGACAGAAGGGTGGGCAAATAGGGGCCCATTCAAGTATTAGAACACTAACACTGTGTGTTCGAAACACTGCATGGCTTGTCACTTTTGATTCATCCCATAAGTTAGATGTATTGATTGGAGGGTTAAATAGACAGATAATAAACATTCTAATTCTAGAAACGTACATGTTCACTGTTATGCGGTTAAAAATTGAAAGACTCTTTTTGTCAGAAGTTGTTTTGGGGACGGGACTACAAGTTCTTGTCATGAATCTTTCAGTGTTCATTCTCTTGCTCTCTTCTTTCATACACAAATGAATTGTAAAGTTAATTAAATTAAAGATCTGTGTTGAGTATCGAACCATATGAAATTTCAGGAGGCATGGTAAAATGTGGATTGGGCCACAGCTTTCTTTGTTTGGGTTTATTATATTTAATTTGCAGTCAGAACTGCAGACTTTCTCATTGGCGTATGACTTTCTGGGAATTTCAGGCAAGGCAATAATCATGTGACATTAGCAAGACCAGAAACTCTTGTAACATAGAGCATTTGACCTTAATTTACCAGTACACCCCTTGAGTGTGTGCAATGTCGGTCTGTGAGATCATTCGGATTGTTTTGCAGTTCCTCTTGCTCTGCTTTTTCTTCTTCCTAACTGCTTCCTAATTTTATGCAACATTTCATCATGTGAGCAGCAGATAGAAACATTGTTAGGAGCACATGTAGGTCACATACCGTGTTTGTTTTTGTGTGTATGTGCATACTGTACTAACAACGATAATGTCATAACTATCAAAATACCATGCCATGGTTTCAGTTAAATGGGCAGTAACCTAACCTTTTTGTTTATATATTACCATAATAGTATGTAACACTTGTTTATAATGAATATTTCTTAATTTATAAATGGAAATATAATTTTTTTTGTGCTGGAATGCATAAAGTTTACGCATCAGAGCCTGACTGATATTTTCACATTATTTAAGGAGTTATAAAATATTATACAATAGTTCGGTCTGAGTAAACTGATTAGGTGAGGAGTTTCACAAGTGGTGATAAAAGACAGTAACAGCACAGGGAAATTTTACCCATGGTGGTCCCTCGGCATACGATTGCCATGCCACACAAATTTCTGCCTTAAGAAATGAATTTTTGGAAGAAATTTGGCCCGGCATGTATAGAACCGAACCGAGCGCCAGCTTGCACATCCAGGCTGCGCCTACGTGCATATTGTAAGTTGCATGGATGTCCTGGAGCCGATCAAAACTTGTATGCGTATTTTTTTTTTCATTTTGCAATATTTTGTGAAGACTTGGCAATGTGGGTCCCAAGAATGTTATCAGTTAGAAAAAGGAGCCACTTTCAGTTTTGTTTTTAACAAAAGCAGCCGGTGCCAAGAGGAATCAAAGTAAGATTGAGGTTTAATGCCTATTTATTCTTTCACTTCATTTACATGTTTTTTTTTTCTTTATTGTTTTGATTGTTTTTATATACAAAAGTATGATTCTAGCGCTGGAAATTGGTAATTTGGTAATATTTTTGAGTGGCTAAAATGGATTATCATTTATATTATTTCCTCTGGGAAAATGTTTCGCAATATGAATTTCTCCTTAAAAACTCGCCTCAGGAACAGATTAAATCCATATGCCGAGGTATCGCTATACATGTTTCACTCCATGAAAGGTGTTGTAACACTTGTTAATTACACTAACTGTTGGTCACCAGCATAGGTGAAAGTACAGTCCATAGTACTCAGGGTAGAACAGCTGCCCGTCAGACCCACATTCGAAATCGGTTAGATCGGATGCAAAAAAAAACGTGTCTGGTAATGTTATTTCATCTTGAACAATCAGTGTTGTTTATAAGTTGTTCCAAATTGCCTCTGAATCAGCGGTTTATTTACTCAGAAGCTAGTTATCCTTGTAGCTCACTTTATAACACAAGGCTGAATCCCAAAGCGCTGTTTAACTCCTAATCAAGGCTGCACCACAGACATGCCAATATCCAGCACAATAGCAGTCTTTTTATTTTATTTATTTATTTTTTATTATATTGCTTGAATATATCATGTTTAAATGTGTCGATTTGCTGGAGGGCAGTTCGATAAAGTGAACTACTGATCAGGAGGTCACAGATTCAAACCCTACCACCATCAAGTCTCCACTATTTCGCCCCTGAGGAGCACCCTTAACCCACATCATATGTATGAGATAAAAGCAGGTTTGCAGAAGAAATGGTAAACTTTAGCCAGGGTTCAAGCTGATAAACTGACAAGGTCATTTTGGGGAGCACAGATTACTGATGTATAGACATTATTCACTCCTTAAGCCCTCCCACCCAAACAATTCTGGGGGCCATGAATATTGTACATTTTCGGTCATTGACGCTGACCCTGTCCTCAGCATGATTTATGACCCATTATACATTATTAGTGCTTGTTGCAGGTTTTTTTTGTGGACACTATGCAGTTATAATTGCGACAAGATCAATGAACAGCATGTTTAATGCCACCATCAGCTTCATAAAGTGCCCCTGAATAAATTCCTGTTCTCATTCTGTTTTTTCTTCTTCTTCCAGTCTATCTCTTTTTAGGTTTGATGGCAATGTACTTTGTCCTCCGTTCTTTTCATAAGCTGGCTGATGTTCGGGGTTGGACAGCATTTTTCCATTTGCCGACCTGCGACGATGAAGGTGAAGAAGAAAAAGATAACATTATTGAAGAACCTAACGAGTGTGAGACGGACACAAAGCCACTGGACCCGAGCGCTCGTGCTTCCTACAACTCCATTGGCAGATAGTAACCTCCGGACTGACACTCTGTTTACTGAGCAGTGGAGGATGAGGGAAGCATAGAGTTTTATTTTTGCAGAACAGTGCAATGGTAACGTGTGTTGATGCACCGTTTCTTCATGTTTTTGTTTTTCATTTAGAGCAGAATTGAAGTTGTAGGGGAGTAACAAAGGACTTTTTTCTTGGCTAGGGTTTTTTATATTATTAACTGGGCCAATTAGATCCCCCCCCCCCCCCCCCCGAGTAATCAAAAACCAGTGATAAGTTTGTTTGTCTGCTATATATATTTTTTATTGGCCTACGGGACAAAGTTCTGCTTCATGTTATTTTCATGTTCAAAAAGTTTACAATTTCTTGCTTCTCCCTTCCTTTCTTTTTTTTGTTTTTTTAAATCATGGATTTTCCATAGTCTGTTATCCTCTTAGAGTTTTTAAATGAATGATCTTATGAATTATTAAATTGAATTAATTTTTTTTTTTTTTTTACTTCTTGTTGACCGTTTGGCCCTATTGTCTTACTGTAAGATTTAACCGTTCAGCTTAACATTAAAACCACTGACCGTTGAAGTGAATCAATAAGGAATTATTTCATTACAGTGGCCTCTGTCAGGGGGTGGAATAGATCAGGCCGAAAGTGGACCGTCAGTTCTCAAGGTTGTTGGGTTGAAAAATGGGCAAGTGTAAAAGTGTGACATGCTAGAATACTGGATCAGAACATCTCCATTACATCAGGTCTTGTGATGTGTTCTCAGTTTAAAATGCTTTGTACTACAAAAAGTGGTCCAAGGAATGACGGCCTGCGTTCCTGACTGGTGACGATCTTGTCCAAGGACCAGTGATGACAGGAAGGTATCATAAGACACAGTTATCATAGCTTGCTGTGTATATGGGCCTGCAAACCCACCCCCGTCAGAGTGCCTATACTGACCCATGTTCACTGCTGAATGGTCCTCCATGAGGAACATTTCATGAGCATGTGAGCACCAGAACCGGACCATGGAGCAGTGGAAGAATGTGGCCTCTGCTGAGGAATCATGTTTTCATTTGCATAATTTTTACATTTGGATGCTTGTGCATGACTTAACTGGGGAAGAGATGGCACTAGGATGCACTACAGGAGGAAGAGATGGTGGTAGCCAGTGTTCTCATTACATTTCCCTAGATCTCAATTCGAATAGTCATCTTTAGGATGATCCAGGACTTGTAAGGCACACCACACTTTTTGTGTTGTCTATGCCTCAAAGCAACTGAGCTGTTTTTTTTTTTTTTCCACGCACTGGACCTACAAAATGTTATGCAGGTGATTTTAATGTTACGGCTGATCTGTGTTTAAATTTGTCTTTTTCAGTATTAATCAAAAAACTTCCAATTCCAGTTCTTTCCAGTTCAGTCTTTGGCTCTTGGGTGAGTTATGGGTAAGCTTACTATTTAATGGGGATGTACATTTTACAGAGTGTGATATATCGGTCTATGGAGTTGTGCTTACACTATTTTATCTTTATCTATCTTGCCACATCACTTTTTTGGGGGGTATCTTTGATGTGCGGCCCACTGATTCTGCAGGCTTTACTCGCAGGCTGTGTAAACCATGCAACAGTTAAAAATCCTTTTTTTTTTTAAAAAAAACATCACAATTTGTTTAGAACACTTGTGCCCTGTTCTGGTGTTTTTAAAGTTTTACTTCTGGACTCCTGCAGTGACAACCTCTAAAACCTGATGTTTGTTATTTATATACATTTATGCATCAAGTTTTATTATTATAAACAATGTTCATAGGTATATTAAATTTCTTTTTCCTACATTGCAGAGATGCAGTACAGCAACTGGTTACATGATCCATCAATTCTGTTAGTAAAGATACAAGATTGTCATTAAAGTTTAGATTGGAGTAAGGGGTACTTTGTTGGGTGCGTGTGTACTGAAGAGCCTGTTATCTAATCCTTAAAATGTTTTATTATTGTAATAAACTACTTAAAACATTTTTAAATGGGCATAACTAGTGCAATAAGGGCCTAAATATTATTAAAATGTCATTTTATTGATATTATAATAATACCGTTACCATGTCATGATATGTAATAGGGTTATCCATTAATTATTAACTAAGATTTATACAAATTTTTGTTATAGAAAAGTATTGTATAATCTACAAACTAAAAAACTGAGCACACACTTAAATTGGTTTTATATAAATGACCCTTAAAAGACCTCTGCCCTCATATTACTCTGACACTTTTAGTTCATTATCGGTACCCAATAATGCAGCCTCCTACTCAAATGAACACAACTGACATTTTGTCGTAATATTATTATTGGCAGGCAAATGATTTTGGATGTTTACGATCAAAGACTCTTACATGTGAAATTAAGTTACACATTAATGATATTTACTGAACTTGTTTGACTGATGTAGGAATAATTTGACTCTAAATATGGATTGTTTATGTAACTGTGTACAAAAAGGGCTGAAGAACAGGAGCGGGCGAAAAAAGAATAAAAATAAACTTAAAACAGTTCACTTTGTCTAATTTATTCATTTTATTAATTTTGTCAATTATGTCAGAACTATGGAAAATAAATAGGGCCTGGTTATGAAGAGAATTTAGACCTCTTATTGTGAAGTTAATAAAATGGAACAGAGCTTTGAAAGCTTAATACATGGACCATAGGCTGCATATCTCACATACAATGTATTGTAGCTTGTAAATGACTTTATATGTTTACATACAGTGGCTTGCAAAAGTATTCGGCCCCCTTGAACTTTTCCACAATTTGTCACATTACAGCCACAAACATGAATAAATTTTATTGGAATTCCACGTGAAAGACCAATACAAAGTGGTGTACACGTGAGAAGTGGAACGAAAATCATACATGATTCCAAACATTTTTTTTTTTTTTTTTACAAATAAGTAACTGCAAAGTGGGGTGTGCGTAATTATTCAGCCACTTTGGTCTGAGTGCAGTCAGTTGCCCATAGACATTGCCTGATGAGTACTAATGACTAAATAGAGTGCGCCTGTGTGTAATCTAATGTCAGTACAAATACTGTACAGCTGCTCTGTGGCGGCCTCAGAGGTTGTCTAAGAGAATATTGGGAGCAACAACACCATGAAGTCCAAAGAACACACCAGACAGGTCAGGGATAAAGTTATTGAGAAATTTAAAGCAGGCTTAGGCTACAAAAAGATTTCCAAAGACTTGAACATCCCACGGAGCCACTGTTCAAGCGATCATTCAGAAATGGAAGGAGTATGGCACAACTGTGAACCTACCAAGACAAGGCCGTCCACCTAAACTCACAGGCCGAACAAGGAGAGCACTGATCAGAAATGCAGCCAAGAGGCCCATGGTGACTCTGGACGAGCTGCAGAGATCTACAGCTCAGGTGGGGGAATCTGTCCATAGGACAACTATTAGTCGTGCACTGCACAAAGTTGGCCTTTATGGAAGAGTGGCAAGAAGAAAGCCATTGTTAACAGAAAACCATAAGTCGTCCCATTTGTAGTTTGCCACAAGCCATGTGGGGGACACAGCAAACATGTAGAAGAAGGTGCTCTGGTCAGATGAGACCAAAATAGAACTTTTTGGCCAAAATGCAAAACGCTATGTGTGGCAGAAAACTAACACTGCACATCACTCTGAACACACCATCCCCACTGTCAAATATGGTGGTGGCAGCATCATGCTCTGGGGGTGCTTCTCTTCAGCAGGGACAGGGAAGCTGGTCAGAGTTGATGGGAAGATGGATGGAGCCAAATACAGGGCAATCTTGGAAGAAAACCTCTTGGAGTCTGCAAAAGACTTGAGACTGGGGTGGAGGTTCACCTTCCAGCAGGACAACGACCCTAAACATAAAGCCAGGGCAACAATGGAATGGTTTAAAACAAAACATATCCATGTGTTAGAATGGCCCAGTCAAAGTCCAGATCTAAATCCAATCGAGAATCTGTGGCAAGATCTGAAAACTGCTGTTCACAAACGCTGTCCATCTAATCTGACTGAGCTGGAGCTGTTTTGCAAAGAAGAATGGACAAGGATTTCAGTCTCTAGATGTGCAATGCTGGTAGAGACATACCCTAAAAGACTGGCAGCTATAATTGCAGCAAAAGGTGGTTCTACAAAGTATTGACTCAGGGGGCTGAATAATTACGCACACCCCACTTTTCAGTTATTTATTTGTAAAAAAAATTTTTTGGAATAGGCGGCACGGTGGTGTAGTGGTTAGCACTGTCGCCTTGCACCTCCAGGATCTGGGTTCGATTCCCCGGCCAGGCTCGATTCCCGTGTCTGTGTGCATGGAGTTTGCATGTTCTCCCCGTGCTTGGTGGGTTTCCTCCGGGTACTCCGGTTTCCTTCCACAGTCCAAAGATATGCAGGTTAGGCTAATTGGCATTCCTAAATTGCCCGTAGTGTGTAATTGGGTGTGTGTGTGTGTGTGTGTGTATGTGCCCTGCGATGGATTGGCACCCTGTCCAGGGTGTACCCTGCCTAGTGCCCGAAGTCTCCTGGGATAGGCTCCAGGTCCCCCGCGACCCTGAACACAGGATTAAGCGGTATAGAAAATGAACGAATGAATGTTTGGAATCATGTATGATTTTCGTTCCGCTTCTCACGTGTACACCACTTTGTATTGGTCTTTCAAGTGGAATTCCAATAAAATTGAGTCATGTTTGTGGCTGTAATGTGACAAAATGTGAAAAAGTTCAAGGGGGCCGAATACTTTTGCAAGCCACTGTATATATATATATATATATATATAATTTATTACAGCAAATTAATGAACTTTTTTTTAAGTAAGTAAAATTAATTAACAATTTACATTCATGTAGTCATGTCTTTCTTTACTTTCTTGAAAATTATTTGTGGTCCTGCAGTAAACGCAAAGATACTGAAGGAATTTCAGAAAAAAATTTTCAAATTGCATAACATTGTCATTTTCCAAACGCATCCTCTAAATCTATATAATTTACTACAAAATGAAAATATGTAGCATTTTATCAGCATTATGGGTGTGACATTAAAACAACAAACTTATAAAAGTACAGGTTTTCTACAAACTCTGTGAACTTTAAAGACTGCAAAAAGCATTACACCTCTACCCTGTGGTTCTCAAAGTGTGATACAGACATGACAGGTGGGGCGTAAAATAATAGGAAAGTACCTATTCTAATTCATTCTTTTATTTATTGACAATGAAGATCGTACACTCAAACATAATCACACACAAAGAAATGGATCATTAATATAAGTAAATAAATAAAAAAAAAAACATCAGTTGGGGGACGGGAGAAAAAGTGGAACCATAGTGCAACAATAACAGTTTAACGTCAGCATGTTAATTGCAGAGGAAAAATATAAGGAAACTTTCAGTATTATATATGGAATTATCATTCATTCCAATGTGTATGCTGATGTTTCTGTATTTTTGTTAAAAATTCATATTTTATCAGGCAGTACTAGTCTGGCATTCTGGCATTTCTAGTTAGACATGGGATGTGTCTCTGGATCAGTCTCTACAATTTATATAAAGAACATCATTGTGTAGTGTAGCAGTTATTTGATTTTTTTTTTTTGGGGGGGTGGGTTCCCTTGTCTGTCTTATCCTCTTTTTATCTATACCTTTTCATTTGCGCCTCTTGCTGGTTTTTGAAGATCAACATCAGACTTGCGTCTTTAATTTTAATTTACAGGGCACACACACTACAGGCCAATTAGCCTAATCTGGATGTCTTTGGACTGTGGGAGGAAACCGGAGTACCCAAAGGAAATCCCCCAAGCACAGGGGGAACATGCAAATTCCATACACACAGAGATGGGAATCGAACCTGGACCTTGAAGGTGCAAGGCGACTGAGCTAACAACCATACCACCATGCTGCTGAATTGGCCATAAATTTAAAAATAATAATAATACATCAATAATCACCAATTACCAGTGAGTAGTTTGGTGTTTGTTACTTGGTTTGACTTGAAATTGTGTGTAAGCAAATTCTTCTTCATGCTGTTAGACTGCAGATATAGCAGTGTGCTGGGGATGGAAGGACTTAATACTATCCAATATACAGATATGTAACATAGTTATCTTGCTAGAGTTTGTCATTATGATTGTCCTTTTTTATCCTAAAACATGTGGCTGAAGAGATGACCAGAAAGATGGAACGGGAGGCTAAAGGATATGATAATGCATACTGTAGTGGAGTAAGGCTGGAAAACTTGTTAATGCGTGCTTAAACTAATCTGAGGGGTGTTCATGTTGACCCAGGACTTTTGATTGACACTTAGGAGAGTAAAACCTTCCTTATCTCTATATAATCCCCTGCTACACTAATGCACTTATCCCAGTGTTTCACTAGTGTTTGGGGACCATAAAGATAAAGTTCTCAGTATGCTGGAGCCATGATGTGGAAATAACCTGCCATGGGTGCTGTGGCAATAACCAGACAAGTTCCTTTAATGTACCAGTAGTGCTGTGGGCAGAATGAGGTCATGCATTGTCCTACAAAAACAGAATGCCTTTGATAATCAAACCAGGAAAATAGTTCCTGGGAGGTCAGCTTTTCAACAGTGACAATGACGTGAAGCATGCAGTATGATCATCGCTCTAGCATACTAAGAAAACTACCTTAATGGTTTCCAAGCACTAGGGAAGTCCTGGGATAAGTCAAAGTCAAAGTCAACTTTATTGTCAATTCTGCTACATGTACAGTGCATACATATAGAGTACATAAGTACAATAAGTACATTAGGGTAGCAGGGGATTATATAGAGTATTTTTGTATATAACTATGTTCTGTTATTCTGAACAATCAAAGGCACTACAGGCATTCCCAAGGTGAATGTCAAGATACCACGTGTTGGTACAATGTAAATGTTGAAGCTTTGATAGCTGATCTGTTTATGCAGGAAACTGAAAAATCCAAAGTGATAATAGATAATCTGTTGAAACAAGAAACAAATGCAGTAAAGGTCGAAATTTATTTATAAAAAAACAAAGATCACATACTGATTATACAAGAATGTCAAGAGTAAATTCTTCCTTGATTTTTATAGTAATGAATGCACAGTCTTGCATTAACCCACTAACACTTGTAACTGTTTAGATTTTTATCCTCCTGGATTTGTTTAAATACTGTACTAAGCAATTATTCACAACTTCAACATAATATTGGATAATGGTAAGTTTTTATAAACAGAATAGGGGGGAAAACAACTAATTAAAATAAACATTTCAGGCATGCAGTTTGCACACTGCTGAACAGGAGAACATACTGTTCCAGTACATACAGTAACTACATTAACCTTACAGCTTCTGTGAGTTGTAACAGCATCACCAGAGGTATATGTTGTTTAGTACAGCCTGATTCTTGTCAAGAAGCACCTTAAATGAGCATTGCGCTGCAATTCTGTTAATCAGTCTTGACTGAAATCCTGACTCATGTTTTTGAGAAATAGGAGGAAAGCAGAGAAACTGTACAAAATTCATACAAACACAGGAAATCTGTACAGACTGCAACATTGCTGAACAGACAGTAACATGAGCTCAGGATTTAACTGGGAACGGTAGAGCTGCTCTACCATGCCGCCCAGTGGCACGCAACTCAGTTTAGATACAGTGAACTAGATCAGGTGTAATAGGGGACTCCAAAAAACTTTTTTTTTTTAAACCATTTTTTATATGAGGGCGAGTCAAAAAATTATCAGCACTCCACTAATAGTCAAATATATTGTATTAGAAGTGAAGACAGCAGTGCATTTGTGGCTTGCAGCTCAGCCTAAAATATTTTTGTTGACATTAACAGTCAGTGTGCAGATAATTTTTGAATCACCCTTGTATGTTTGCATGTGATGTGGTAAAATGCTGCCATTTCTCTATATTCCTACATTTACACACTAAAATATTCACAGACTGGAAGGAAGCAGATCATCCTGTGTGGTAGGAACAAATTATGTGCTAAGTTTGTTTAGAATTGTAACGAAATCTAAAAAAAATAAAAAATTAAAAAGTATATTAAATCAGATATTTATATAAAATCACAATACGAATTGGGTCGGGACCTGGCTAATGTAATATCATCATATTGACTGATATCCATCCTAGTATGCCAACAGTATCAGAAATTAACTTAGTTCTTCATTTAGTGCTCACAATAAAAGTGGAATAAGATTTCCACCCATTCACACCTAGGGGCAGTTTAACATGGTCAACCCACCTACTGGTTTGTTTTTGGGAGGTGGAACTGAAGCAAACGTTCGGGAACAGAGACCATGCCAAGAAACACCAAATGAGTTTGATATCAAGACCCTGCAGCTGTGAAGCAGCAGTGCTAACCCATGCATCATCACACCTCCTTAGTTCAAAATTTTAAATATAAGAATCAGTATTACCTTTTAGAATAATTTCTATAGTCTTAAAAACAGATAGATAGTTTTTATTCACCTCAAATAAAAATGATGCAGAACGGGATTCCTAATATACAGAGGTGGAAAAACTGCCTAATTAGTTATACATCCTAAGTGTTAAAATTATAAGAAAGTCAAATTTTAAAGGTTCTTCAGTGAGTCTCTTCTGAAGAAAAAACACTGTATAGAAAACCCTCAACTACACAAAGGCCAATTTATTTCAACATTAAATATTTCAAATAATTAATGTTTCAAACATTAAATATACATTAAATAGTCCACTTTTATGAG
This sequence comes from Channallabes apus, assembly GCA_030522415.1. Taxonomy (NCBI): domain Eukaryota; kingdom Metazoa; phylum Chordata; class Actinopteri; order Siluriformes; family Clariidae; genus Channallabes; species Channallabes apus. The sequence continues at coordinate 5,036,708 of CM060131.1, forward strand.
AAGTAACTGGTTAAAGCACTATGTAGTGCCCACAAAGACTTGGCTCCCTATTTGAGTCAGAGTGAACTACATAAATAGGGAATGTGCTACTGAGTATAGTAGTTACTTATTCATATCTTATGTAGTGTACTTGCATATAAATTGCACATGAATTGCAAAAAAGTCTTTACTGCACTACATGGAGTGTAAAAACCCCATTTAATTCCCCAAGTAGGGCAAACAAGGTAAATACTTCACAAATTCATCACCAGAAAGGTCAAAATGATGATCAGTCATCTCCTCTTCAAATTTGGAAGTATCAAAGTTAAAAAACAAATCATCTAGAACATTGTTCTGCCTGTGATTAGATAAACTTTAGTTTGGACTCCTTTTGCACATCCTGACCCTGTAAGGTTTTCCACGGAGGCCAACGGTGACCGCTGAGGTGCAGATGAGCCGGAGCTGCCATCAATAGCTGTGTCCAGATTCTTTAAGATGGTACTAATGGCAGTGGATAAAGATAGATCCTCTGTAAAATCCTCATCCATGTCTTCGAACCCAGAAGGCGTGCCAAGTCCCTGACAAAAATATGATGCGGGATGTTGTGTTTGATTTTTTTTCACAGGGATCTCAATTTCGGATACAGTCTCCATTTGCGTTCTAGCCTGACGGAGTGTGTTGGTAATGAGGACGGAGCGCAGTAAGCATGGCTCCAAGAGGGCTTGATCACGCTGGTACTTGTCTATGGAAATGTTCAACACAGACCGCAGCTGATTTTCCCACCCTGGGTCTCGGACATCAGCATAGAGTTTACGCTTCAGCCCCCTTGCCACCATTATACACCCTGTGAGATCAAAACACAAACAAGAACTACTATTTTACCAGAAATGTAAAACCAATTCATCACAAACTTTTACCATATAAAAGAAGACAGGGTACACAGGAATTTTTTTGGAATCAACACAAGAACATTTGTTCTCAAAAGTGCAGATTGAGCCAGGAGTGGAGGCAAGTGAACTAACGGCTTAAAAACTTGTGGGCCAAAAACAGCAGTCCATCTAATTGTTTTTCAGTTCAGGTTATCTTTTACAGAAAGTTAAAAGGCATTTTACATGTTAGGAATGGACAGTGTGGTTAAGCCTTCAAACACTGTTTAAAGTGATCATGGGATCTGCCTAGATCACAGTACATATATAAGTGCTATACAAGTGACGCACGCGACTGAGACTGACCATTGGCTCAGTTGTGATGACATGACGCTTGGCAGACAAAGCGCACTACTCGTTTTTCAAGACCCCGCTCATTTAACAAGTGAAAATTTAGTTTTAAATTTAGCTCATCTTGCAAAACACTCACAGACCAAGCTATTCGCAATCCAAGGTTTCACTGTATTTTATTTGTGCAAGTTATCAAATTATCAACCAAGTTATACAAGTCACCACCTGATAACATATCATGTGGTAGGTGCCAGTTCAAATAATATTGCGATTCTGCATATATAATACATGTAAAAAAAAAATCTTTTTTTTTTTTTTTTTTACAATTGTAAAGACGTTGAACTTTTAAAATAAAAACAAACTGAATCCGTCAATCAAATCTGTCCTGCCCATAATTCTGTACAATTTTATAGCTTAATATAATTTTAACTGGTGAGTTATATAAAAATTAATCCTGACGTTACAGTAGTCAATAATGGATAATTTAGCTATGTAGACCAAAACTGTTTTTGTTTCAGGTTGCAAACGTTTATTTCTGTTGAAAGTTCTGCATTTTAACAAGGGGTTGTAGTGATTGACTCGCGTAATGAGCCGGCCCACAGTGGTCATTCGAGGAACTGCAGGTTTTTGCACTTCCGCATTGGCTTCGTTTTGAGAACCGGAAGTAGAACCTAGTGTGCACACTAACCCTATGTAGTGCACCTATGTAGGAAGGAGAGAATTGAGACGCGGTCACGCGCAAACCTACAACTAATTCTCTGTTTGTAAACTATATAAAAACAAAACAATTAATTTCTAGACACATATAGAAACATTATCATAACAGGCGCTATGAAATAGCTCGTGTACGCCGGTGTTACCCCGGAATTAGCCGGCTATTAAGTCACCGCTACATTGCTGAAGTTAGCTTCGGAAAATACGTTAAGCTTAGTTTAAAATAAAATGTCTGTTGCATTTACTTACCCCCAGTGTCGCGCGTGTTGTACAGAAATTCTCCAAATATGTTAACAAATCAACTGCCACTTCTGTTTAAATCCACACGACTCTAACAAACAAACGTTATTATTTTGTGCACTCGTATTCCGTCAAATTCAGCCGCCCTCCGCTACGATTGGCTAGTAATAATTCCGTGTCTCCTGTGGCTACTGGTTGTCGTGTTACAATCACCGAAAGTTCTCAATTGTACCGCCAATGAAATAATAGTAGGCGGGGTGTGACCGAATATAGGTGGGAAAAAAGCAACAGTTATAGATCACTGTGACATCACTGCAGGGTTCGCAGGAATTTTTGTCTTTCCCGCTTTTAACCCGAGCCTCTCGAATGTAGCTCTCTGGGTAATGTAGTTTTTACATCGGCCATTGGTTAAAAAAACAACAAAAAACAAATAGACATTAGCAAAATCCGTTAAAATATTTAAGTTTCATGAATGAACAAAGAGTTAGTTTGCTATAAAAATTTATTTTAAATTAAATAATAGTGTACATTTAGAAAGCATTTAATCAAACATATAAATAAATTTAATGAATGTACTTCGATATCTGCCTGATGTTTTGATTTAATAAGTGAAATCAAAATGTTGAGTAAAAGCAATGACATTAACAGTTATGTGCCGGATTTAATAATCTATTCTTCTTCTTCTTCTTCTTCTTTGTCTTTCGGTTGTTCCCTCGGTTGTCTCCACAGCGAATCATCTGCCTCCATCTAACCCTATCCTCTGCATCCTCTTCTCTCACACCAACTAACTTCATGTCCTCTCTCACTGCATCCATAAATCTCCTCTTTGGTCTTCCTCTAGACCTCCTGCCTGGCAGTTCCAACCTCAGCATCCTTCTACCGATATATTCACCATCTCAATCTGGCCTCTCTGACTTTATCTCCAAAACATCTCACATGGGTTGTCCCTCTGATTAACTCATTCTTGAGCCTATCCATCCTTCTCACTCCCAAAGAGAACCTCAACATCTTCAGCTCTGCTACCTCCAACTCTGCCTCCTGTCGTTTCTTCAGTGCCACTGTCTCAAAGCCGTAGAGCATCGCTGGTCTCACCACTGTCCTGTACACCTTTCCTTTCATTCTCGCCGATACTCTTTTATCGCACAACACACCTGAAACTTTTTTCCACCCATTCCAACCTGCCTGTACCTGCCTCTTCACCTCCTTTCCACACTCTCCATTGCTCTGGACCGTTGACCCTAAGTATTTAAAATCCTGCACCTTCTTTACCTCTGCTCCCTGTATCCTCACCGTTCCTCTTGGGTTCCTCTCATTCCTCTTTGCAAAGTCCACCACTATCTGTTCTTCTACATTCCTGTCCTGAAGACCAAACCTGCCCATCACATTTTCATCACCTCTGTTCCCTTCCCCAACATGTCCATTGAAGTCTGCACCAATCACCACTCTCTCACCTCCGGGGATGCTCTGCATTACTTCATCTAACTCACTCCAGAATGTCTCCTTCTCTTCTAACTCATATCCTACCTGTGGGGCATAACCACTAACATTGAACATCACCCTTTCAATTTCCAGCTTCAGACTCATCACCCTATCTGATACTCTTCTCACCTCTAGAACATTCCTTACAAACTCCTCTTTCAGAATAACTCCTACTCCATTTCTTTTCCTATCCACACCATGGTAAAACAACTTGAACCCTGATTGTAAGCTTCTAGCCTTGCTACCTTTCCACCTGGTCTCCTGGACACACAGTATATCCACCTTCCTTCTCTGCATAATATCAACCAACTCTCTCCCCTTCCCTGTCATGGTCCCAACATTCAAAGTCCCTACTTTCACTCCTAAACTCTTGCCTTTCCGCTTCTCTCTCTGCTTCGAACACGCCTTCCTCCTCTCCTTTTTCGACCAACAGTAGCCCAATTTCCACCGGCACCCTGTAGGTCAACAGCACCGGTGGCGGTCGTTGTTAACCCGGGCCACGACCGATCTGGTATGGAAATGATATTTCTGATTCGCATCATTGATTTGGCAAATGTTTTTACGTCGGATGCCCTTCCTGACACAACCCTCTGCATACTTGGGACTGGCACAAGAAGACACTGGATTGCGCCCCCTCCCCCCATGGTTGCATTAATAATCTATTATTAAAATAAGCTACTAATAAGCTACTTGCTCAATGTAAAAAAAAACAACTGCACCAAAATATATTAATTTGAAAAAAGCTGAACGTAATATTTTTCCTGGGAATTGGGATTAGTTAATATTTTTACTGCTAAAATAACAACAGTGAAGTGGTATAAGTGAATTTTAACATGCTGAAGTTCTTTTTTAAGACAAAACTTCGATCTACTTTTTCGATTTCTCATTTGTGATTCCTTCTTAGATTACTGAAAAGGGAGTGTATTTGGCTGCGTATTTATGATAAGTACAACTTAGTATAAACAAGAAGTAAGAAACAAATTTTTGATTCTTTGTATTAATAAGTTATGCAGAGAGTTCTGCCATACAGAGAGATGGGCAAACGTATGTGGGCTTCAACATGGAATAATAATATCACTGATTACATTAAAGCTGATCAGTTTTTTTTGGCTTAACTATTTCTACAAACTCTTTACCCATCAACAATGTGTACTAACACTAGTATTAAATAAAAATAACTAAATAACACCTGTAATTTTCACCACATTTGTTAGTTTATGTCATTATTTTTATTAGCATATGGTAAATGTAAGAGAGTTTGTTAGGTGGTTTGTATATAGTTTATGGTGTGTAATTTATTGTTGTCAAAGGTTTTATTGCTCTTAACATACTTATAGTATTCTTTTCTGTAGCTTTAGATCTGTCCTCAGAGTTTCTATGTGGCACCTGGAATCAGTGCATCAGGTTTGGGTGACTAATAGTCAGTAATATTCTAATTAAAACCGTACATACGTTTCTCTGATCAGACAGTATTGTATATTTTTAGTTTGTTTATTTGTATGTGTGGTGTGTGCGCCTTCGTGGACGTGTGAGATATCCTTTTGCTGATGGAAAAAAAAACAATAACAATATAAAATAATACATGGGACATAGCCTTTTGAACTTTTACTTAAGTACAAATGTAAAGGGAGGCCTTTTACTTTTACTTGAGTAATATATTCATTATCAAATACACTGATTATACTGATGTCTGGTATTTGTCACGTGTCAGAAGAGAAGAACTGACCAGTATCAGGGTGAGGTGGAGACTCTCTTCTTGCATTTAATGAACAATGACTCACGCAAACGATATGAGCCTTAAGTGTGAACTCCGGGTTTCTGTGACTGATTTGACCAGAGTACAGGTAACTGATTTTTTTTTACACAGTTACAAAACATTGAGGATAAAATAATGAACTTTAAAATTTTTATTTCACCCCAGCTTTAAATGCAAAAATTTTCCACTGTACTGAAATTATATCTTCTGTAAATTGTGCCATCACACATCATTTTCTGATTAAAAGTGATGTGAAGAACTTTTTGCTGAGTCAGACATTATCAAAACGTTTACTGTGCACAGGATGCTTTGACCACTGACTGCAAAAAAGCATGGATAGTTTATGATTAGTGTTTGATAATGCAACAGAAATGCAAACGTGAAGTGGATTTAGGTCAAATTGTAATGTCTATTGCATGCACTCCATAGTAAGAGCAGGCATAAATGACCTACAGTAATGTTGTATGTAATGTTCTATATGATTATACAAAATCAATGAAGAGCTTGTTTGCTTTCAAAATGTATTTTTCATTTTTAAAAATAAAAGGCAATATTGTACATTTAATAAGCATTTATTAAATCAAATTGGCATACTGCAAAAATAGTTTATCAATATGAGATTGTTATACTGCACTGTTATCTATGTACTTAGTGCTTTTGTTCATGTCACAAAAATCTGCCATGTTAAAAAGGCATGTTACAAAACACTATGCGTATAAATGCTAGCTTTATATTAACAGAAACTCAGAAATGCTGAAAAGTGCATGGGGAGTTTAACTGTATTCTCCACACACTCCCACTGACTTCCCGTCCCACTCAGAGGTGGAAAGACACTTGACAAAGAAGTGGCCGAGATCATGCTTGGAGATGACTCTTCCTTGCAGCTTGTTTTCAGTGACGGTGTACTTTTCAGTCAGAGGATGGTTATCTGCAGAGGTGGCAGAGATATTTATTAACAGCAATGACGACATGGTGTGTGCAGAAAACACGCTTTGAGACTCTGCTGTACAGGTGAGGGCAAATATTTGCCTAAAAATTATCCTTAGGACACAAATTTAAAAGTATACTTAAGACTTTTAGGATAATCAAAATATTAATTCAGTTAAACCTTAGACTGCGAACAAAATTCATTCTGGAAATGTGCTTGTATATCAAAACAAGCCTTTATTAATAGCTACTTTACTAATTACCTACTCATGCCTTTATTAATTTAAATTTTGCTCTATTATTTATCTATTTATTTATATTTTACTGGTCCTTCTCAAAAAATTATTTGTGATAAAGTTCATTATTTTCTGTAATGTACTGATAAACATTAGACTTTCATATATTTTAGATTCATTACACACAAACTGAAGTAGTTCAAGCCTTTTATTGTTTTAATATTGATGATTGTGGAATACAGCTCATGAAAACCCAAAATCCCTATCTCAAAAAATTAGCATATTTCATCCGACCAATAAAAGAAAAGTGTTTTGAATACAAAAAAAAGTCAACCTTCAAATAATTATGTTCAGTTATGCACTCAATACTTGGTCGGGAATCCTTTTGCAACTTTCTCTTCACAATATCCCACAGATTCTCTATGGGGTTCAGGTCAGGAGAGTTGGCAGGTCAATTGAGCACAGTAATACCATGGTCAGTAAACCATTTACCAGTGGTTTTGGCACTGTGAGCAGGTGCCAGGTCGTGCTGAAAAATGAAATCTTCATCTCCATAAAGCTTTTCAGCAGATGGAAGCATGAAGTGCTCCAAAATCTCCTGATAGCTAGCTGCATTGACCCTGCCCTTGATAAAACACAGTGGACCAACACCAGCAGCTGACATGGCACCCCAGACCATCACTGACTGTGGGTACTTGACACTGGACTTCAGGCATTTTGGCATTTCCCTCTCCCCAGTGTTCCTCCAGACTCTGACACCTTGATTTCCGAATGACATGCAAAATTTGCAACCTGTAGCCCATTTCCTGCACACGCCTGTACACGGTGGCTCTGGATGTTTCTACTCCAGACTCAGTCCACTGCTTCCGCAGGTCCCCCAAGGTCTGGAATCGGTCCTTCTCCACCATCTTCCTCAGGGCCCGGTCACCTCTTCTCGTTGTGCAGCGTTTTCTGCCACACTTTTTCCTTCCCACAGACTTCCCACTGAGGTGCCTTGATACAGCACTCTGGGAACAGCCTATTCGTTCAGAAATGTCTTTCTGTGTCTTACCCTCTTGCTTGAGGGTGTCAATGATGGCCTTCTGGACAGCAGTCAGGTCGGCAGTCTTACCCATGATTGCGGTTTTGAGTAATGAACCAGGCTGGGAGTTTTTAAAAGCCTCAGGAATCTTTTGCAGGTGTTTAGAGTTAATTAGTTGATTCAGATGATTAGGTTAATAGCTCGTTTAAAGAACCTTTTCATGATATGCTAATTTTTTGAGATAGGGATTTTGGGTTTTCATGAGCTGTATGCCACAATCATCAATATTAAAACAATAAAAAGCTTGAACTACTTCAGTTGTGTGTAATGAATGTAAAATATATGAAAGTCTAATGTTTATCAGTACATTACAGAAAATAATTAACTTCATCACAATATGCTAATTGTTTGAGAAGGACCTGTATATATACTTTATTTTATATTATTCATGTTTTTTTCATATCACTATCAGCATCCTTGTAATTGTTTTGTGCATTGTAGAACAAATTAATTAGTTATGTAGGTGTGTCTAAGTATTGTATTTTATTGTATATGATAGATCACATTTATGATAGAACATAGATTAATTAATTATTTTACTTATATCATACAAGTTAAATAATTACTTAATCTATGTTCTATCAATAAATACATGTCTGACATTTATAATAAACCAAACGGTTTGAAAATCGGTTGAAAATTAAGCAAGTTAAGGTGATTTTAATCGCTGATAGTTCTCTGCCAATGTTAACTAATGCAGAGTAGACGCGGATTCCACCGACACAAGATGGCGGCCGTGCTAACGCATCATTTATTTAAAATATTTAAAATATAAAAAAATTATTTAAGTATTTAAAATATTAGCTTGTCTTGCAAAACACAGTTGCTCGCAATCCAAGGTTTCACTGTAATTTAAACCGTAAGCATGAACTGAGGTAAATCATATTTTACTGCAGAAATATGAGGGTGAGTAAAACATTATTCACAATCGAGTTATATTAAAAATTCTGTTGGCCGCACTGTCCTATCAAAACCTTCTACTCAAGGCCACTGTCTCCCTAGTCAATGCGTTGCAGGTGTGAACGTGTTACATCTGTTCATTTGTTACTGCGGCAAAAATGGATGCTCCACTTGTACCAAAGAACACAAGTGTGCAGTGACTTGTTTTTTGTGGTCTGAAGGTGCTGAAACAACTCACAGAAGGGCATAAACAGAAGCGTGTGGATATCTGCAAACAAACCCTGGATTTTCAATACTCTAAAGCAGGTGAAAGATTCTTCAAGACACTGATTACTGCTGATGAGAAACTGATTCATAACTACGAGCCTGGGAGTAAAGGCAGAGTATGGAACGGGAACGTCTTTAATCGCCGACCAAGAAAAGGTTCAGTAGTCATCCATCAGCTGGAAAATTGATGCTTATATTTTTCTGAGATTCTCAAGGGCAGGCATTGACACCTTATTAAGAAAAAGGTTCAAAAATTAACAGAGCTCGTTACAGTGAGATGCTTAATGGAGAGCTGTCGTCACTCAAAAAAATTCATTTTGAGGTATTAAAGCATCCTGGGGGTCCTATGAGGATGAAGATTCACTTCAGATGAAGAAATGAAGAAGGCAGAGAACTCGTGCCTTATGAATTGGAACTCAGCCCAAATAATATTTTATGAGGAAATATAAAAGCGTGTTAGATGGAAAAAGTGTGTTGAAAAACAAGGGGAAAATTATGTATTTGTCTTTTATAAAAACCTAATTAAAATTAATTCTGCAACCAGAGTCCGGATATTTCTTTACGCATCCTCCAACCTGTTGTTCATCTCTCTAGTGGAAATACAGAAATTTGTAAAAAAAAAAAAATAATAATAATAATTTTTTTTTTCACTCACTCAGGCAAATCCAGTCCTGCAGGCACAGTTTGGTGATTTTGTTCAACACAGCTGATTCAATTAATGTTAATTGCCAGGTTTGTTACTGTAGGTTGGTTTATTATGTGGAGAATTACAAACTGTGCTGGACTCTGGCCCTCCAGGACTGGAATTGGAGAGCCATGATCTAAGCCTTCTGTTTGTTTAACCCTTGCACAGTGTAACAACCTACCAAAAATAAATGAATAATTAATTTTTTTAAACTGGGGAAAGTAACATTCTGAACACCCAGTCATAGTTTATCCTCTCTCAGTCTTTTATGGGCTGGTTTTGTGGCATGATTGTGCAAACACAGGGCTGATTTAAAAATTGAATGTTCAGAAAGCATGCATGAGAGTCCAAGTCAAATGGGGGCTTTTGATTGTGAAGAATAAGAAAACACAGTTATGAGATTAAACCTCTATATAACTTTATGTCTCTATATAATCCCCTGCTGCACTAATGCGTGGACACCAACAAGGTAGAAAGGTGAACAGGCTGCCTGCTTCATGTCTGAAACGCTAGCCTCTAATGCCTCTTTTCCACTGCATAGTACGGCACGACACGGTTCAGTTCAACTCACTTCGGTTCGGCTCAGTTTGGCTCGGTTTGCACTTCCACTGCAGTTTAGTAACGCTTTAGAGTGGGCGGGATTATTCACGTGTCGTTTTAGTTGCGGCGCCGCTACTGCCGTGACATCATCGTAAACGCGCCACAAACAAACACACAACAATGGAGCATATCGACAGCATGGTGTTCTTCATTCTCGGCATGTGGATGTTTTTAACAGCGAGACGAAGGAGTTTGTTTCAAAAGAGGCTGATGGCAGCCAAAGAAAATTTTTGGTTAATACAAAAAGGTGCGTGCGATCCTTCGCTGGCTGTTCTAAATATAGCGGTTCTGTTGTGTCTCGTGTCGCAAGTTCAGTGACGCAGGAATGACGATTTTCTCCGGCCAATCAGTGACCAGCAGAGTTTACACGTCACGTTTGGGTAACGGTTCGGCGCGCTTGGAACCTCGGCTGAGGTGGTACTAAAAAAAGGACCAGGTACCAGGTACTGTTCCCAGTGGAAAACCCCCCAAAAGTGAGCTGAACTGAACCGTGTCGTGCCGTACTATGCAGTGGAAAAGCGCCATAAGGAACTCCTTTAATGGCCCAAATATGTGGAAATCCTTTACAGAAAATATGTGGGAATAACTCCCAGACGAGTTCCTGTAATGTGCAAGTTGTGTGTACAGTTCCCACAGACAGATGCGTCTCCTCTCTCCCCATCAATTTTCAAAGGCCAGTGGTTCCACATGCTGAACGTTTCCAGAAACGAATGCTGTGGGCTCTGAGCCACCTCGGCCAGGATCGTGATTCACAAATGTTTCATTGCGGACAAGTCTCATTACCATATTTTGTTTTAAAAGTCTTCTGTAAATGTCAATGTGTTTGTACGCACCACATATTTTGCCATTTTTAGAAGCTATACAAAAATCTATATTGGTACTACGTACAACCGCGACAGAAAATCGTACAGTGAATGCAAGAACTGTACAAGTAGGCAAGGCTGTTAATATCTATTACCTGCAATGTGTGGAGGCATCACTGCTACATAATCCAGTCCAGACTCTTTTAGCAACTGGTACATGCGCTCATGGTCTTCAGTTACAGGAACCAAGCGAGGAGGAACCTTTGCTCGGTCCCACAACAAAAACGCTATGGACAAATACAACATAATGATTTGCAATTCATATTAAATCATGTACTGTATTTCAAATACATAAACAGGTCATACCAGACAAGCAGACGATCACTTTGCGGATACCGCGGGATTTCATGGCCTCCAGAATGTTGCGTGTGCCGTCAGACATCATGGTTGTAGGACCTACAGATCAGATATTTTTTTTATATTAAAACCACTGCCTATTTTTTTATCACACAATATGTAATCAAACAGTGATTTCTTTTTAGATATTGTTTTAGATATGAAAAACAAATATGTCCATATTTATTAATTTAACGCTAATAGCTGTATACACACAGTATAACTAATTTAACGGTAAGAAGTTTTACTTAATTTATTTCTGATGCTGTCACACTGTAAGTGGGGAACTGTAACATGTCACAGTTGGAATGGCATTTAATTTCATAATAGACATGGACCCCACTTACTGGGTTGTGATTTAAAAAAAAAAAACTCATTCTATATACTCTATATGTTACCTGTAATATGTAGCAGCCTTTTGTGATTAAATAATTGCATATGTCCATGCCACAATGCTTCACTGATTTGCATTGTTTCTGAAGATGGTCATGCTTTTACAGTACATGTCTACGTTTTACAAAGTTCATTTTAATAAATTCAAATAATGCATAGTTTTTGTATGCAGAACAATAAACAATCATTTCTAAAATTATTATTATTTATTAATTATTATTATTATTTTATATTCTTTTTTATATCAGCCAGTCCTACTTGGAAGTAATTCAAAAAGTACACGTTGCCTGGTCATTTTCTGATGTTTGATATGAACATTAACTGAAGCTCTGGTCCTGGTGCTTTTATATTTGTACAAGGTCGCAATTTTTGCATATTTTCCTCTGTGCACTTCTCACATCATCAGTCAAACATGGTGGAGCCAGTGTTATAACACGGGCATATACGAGTGCAAATAGGACTGGGTCACTGATAATATTAATGATATGATTGTATATTAATGTACACAGCTGTATTTTCTGTTCAGACTCAAGTAAATGCTGCAAAATGCTGCTGTGTGTTTGGCTGTTTAAATAACTGCACAAAAGGTGTACAGCTGTTCTTACTAAAGTGGCAGGTAGTGCATGTCAGGTGGCAGTTAGTGCATGATAAATCCACTCATCTTTTACACCGGGAAATTTAAAGCCCCAGTGTGTTGCCCAGTCTCGTGTTTGAGTTGCCTGATTACTTAAATATATTAACACAGACTAAGAATATATTAAAGAGTATATTAATTCCCAGCGAGGAGACAATTTTTTTTTGCCTCTTTGCCACCCAGCCAACTATGAAAAAAGCTAACTGCTCCGGAGTGTAACATTGGGTGTGTGCCCTGCATCCAGGGTGTACCCTGTCTTAAATTATCTGGGTTAGCCACAGGATAGGTGGTATAGATGATATGTGGAAAATAAATATCTAGAGCCACCTATTTGGTCTTCCTCTAGACCTCCTGCCTGGCAGTTCCAACCTCAGCATCCTTCTACCGATATATTCACCATCTCTCCTCTGAACATGTCCAAACCACCTCAATCTGGCCTCTCTGACTTTATCTCCAAAACATCTAACATGGGTTGTCCCTCTGATGAACTCATTCTTGATCCTATCCATCCTTGTCACTCCCAAAGAGAACCTCAACATCTTCAGCTCTGCTACCTCTAGCTCTGCCTCCTGTCTTTTCTTCAGTGCCGCTGTCTCTAAGCCGTAGAGCATCGCTGGTCTCACCACTGTCCTGTACACCTTTCCTTTCATTCTCGCTGATACTCTTTTATCGCACAACACACCTGACAGTTTTCTCCACCCATTCCAACCTGCCTGTACCCGTCTCTTCACCTCCTTTCCACACTTCTAACCACATAGCTCACTAATATGACAGGACATCCGAGAGCCTCTTTCAGAGCATTTAGAAATCTAGAGAGCTGGGTGCCTACTAAGAAATGTTTAATGTATGAGCCAAAAGGCACAAAGTCCACGCTCCTTCAAACTGGGCCAAAACAACACCTGGCGGGTCAGGCTAATAAATGATTTAATGTCGTGGTAGCATATCAGGGTACTCCCCATATGTTCTTTCTTTGTTTTCTTATGTGTTAGCTCAAATGTTAGAAATTCACTACTATCCACTTTGGGGAAAATAAGTTTATTTAATTCAATAAAAAAAAAATAGTGTGCCACTCTGACTCACTAAGGTCGTTTCTTGTGCCCAGGATGATGATCACAGCATCCTGACCCTCCAAAGTCTTCTTCACATTGTCTTTGTTAAGGGCATCTCCCACCACAACTCGGGAAGCCTTATGGTCAGCGGGCAGCCTGGACCGGTCCCTCACCAACACAGTGATATTATAACCTGGAAGAAAAATAAGGAAAAACATGTTGAATAGGACACCAGCGCATGACTTCAGCATCAGCCTGAATGGAAATAGGGCTCCGAGATGTCTTTAGGTGCGTATGAAACCATCTTTTATTATACTGCCATTTTTTATTTTATTAACGAGGTTTCTGAACAAAACCTAGTCACGAGTCTTACAAGGAAGGCATGTGTCACCTGCCCAATGAACTTTCTACACGTTTTTATTGTGTACAGGGAAAAAGTGATGTCATTACAAAATGAAATAGCTTGTGCACATCCATGAAGGTTTGGTAAAATTCCCACAAACGGTTTCAGAAAAGTTGCAAAAAGAGGAAAAGTGTGAGACGATGGACGATTGTAAAGCCTCTGTCTATGAGTGATCCCTATGTGTCTCCCATGCTTTGCATTAGACAAAATTACCTCGTGCAACAGTTGTGCATAACACTCTGTGTTTTAAGAGCGAGTAATTAGATAATACTGAGTAGCTCAGACTTATAGTAGACTGGAAAAGCAGATAATGTGAAAACACCCGACACTTTTTTTAGAGACAGTGGTGAAAGCTTCATGTACAAAGCAAAGTTTTTCTAAACTGTCTCACTATAGATGCAAAAGAGGAGTGATGGCACAACGTACTGTACCAGAGATGTCATTTCAGTACAGTGGAAAATTCCAGCATTTAACTGCTGGATGCTCTTTTAAATTGTACGAGTATGGATTGGTTGGAAGTGGCAAGATGGCACAGTTTACTCCTACATGCAACTTATAGAGCAGACTTTCTGTGCATGCTCTCCTCATGCCCACATCAAAATGAGTGAATGTGTGTAAATTCATACTCATAATGATGCTGTCATTTGATGTTAAATTAGAATTAGAATTTAATTTAACTTAAGCGTTCTGCAACCATGACAAGTGTATGCCTTCCTTGTGCGCCGTGTTCCTGAGATCTGAATCCACCACAACCATGAGCAAGAAAAAGTGTCTATTTAAGGTAAATGAATGAACTGCATGAATTCATTGTATTTTATTTTTATTTCTGATTAGGAAAAACATTTCTAAAAGAATAATGCTGATGGTCCCTGGCAGATATCGAATTAAATGTGGACCACCCTCTCTTGAGCGAACAGATAAAAAGGTAAACTGATTGTTCAGTCTTATCGCTGCGACCTGCTGTGCACCATGACTCAACAAAAAATGTGTTTCAGAAACGTCTGCATGAAAGCTGTGTCACGAGCAGAGTAAGCAACTGAAATAAAGAAGTAACAAGGACTCGATTCTGATTGCTCAGCATCCTAGAACGAAGTACCTGGTGCTGAATTAACTCAATGTCCTAGAAAACCTGCAGTGTTTGTAAGAGTTAAGAAAATACTCCAAAAGGGTGGGGGAAAGGGGGGGGGGGGTGGAACTTATAGTGGTAGATGCCACTATAATTACTGCAATAAAATTTGTCCTTGCTCATGTTCAACCTAGAATAATAGCCAGCGTTGCAAAAATTTTTTTACCATGTCAGTTTGATTCCACTTTATGTAAAACGTTTAAAGGTGAAATGCGTTAGACTAATAAATTTAATTTAGCTTCAAAACGTATTAATATCAGTAATAAAATAATATGGTTTATAATAGAGTTTATATATTACATGAATATCACATGCACACCTCTTTAATGATTTTCCAGTAATGCAAAAGGTGTTATTGCGCTGCTACTGCGGTTATAAAACTATTGTTATTAATTGTACAGAAAATGGCTCTCACCTGCTGCCGCTGCAATAGGTAACGTCGCCAAGCCTGTCATTCCGGTCGAGCCAAATATCGCCACGTTTTTTACCGAATCAGACATTTTGCTGTGCTTGCAGACTTTATTCCAGTGAAAACCAACAGATCGGAGCTGTAGCGGTTGTTATCAGGAGCGCCTCTCTCGTACCCGATTCAGTTCAGTCAAATACGTTTCACTCTGGTCACGTGAGAACAGCTGGTCCTGGCGGGAGGGGAATCGCGTGACGTCATCATGTGAGACGGAAGTATATATATATATTTTTTAACCGTTAACCGATTTACGAAATCTTATCGCGACTGTATAATGCACTAATTTTACCTCGTAATAATTATAGTTTAAAATAGTATTAAAAAGTGTATTATTTAAATGCACATTTGTTCTGATTTTTTTTTTACTGTTGTTGTTTGTATCAATTCAACGAATTTAAACTACAATTACTCCTATTTCATTGCATGAAATGCCTAAATGCCCTTATATAGTTGTTTATGTAATATGCGTGAGTTAGGAATATTTACATCAACATTACTCCTGTAGCAGTGGCTCCATAGCTCAGGGGTTAGAGCACTGGTCTTGTAAACCAGGGGTCGCGAGTTCAAATCTCGCTGGGGCCTGCCTTTATTTCTGTTTAGTAACACTAATCATTCTGGGTACACACGGGCAAGCCGTGAATAGCTGGCATTCAGTGACAGCCAATGAAATTGAAGCATTTTCCACGTGGTCTGACGCTACTTAAATAATAGCATAAAATCGTCCCGACACCGGTTCGAATCCCGCTCTGGGTGAAAATGTAATAAATGTGAATCCTTTGTTTTACACTTTTTGCTTATGATTATCATTAAATTATAGCAACTGTGAGGCGAATGCTAATTTTAATGTGTTACCATGTTTGCATACTGCATTTCATCCAACATGTAATAACGATCAAGAATGTACAGTTGTGGCCAAAAGTTTTGTGAATGACACATATTAGTTTTCACAAAGTTTGCTGCTAAACTGCTTTTAGCTCTTTGTTTCAGTTGTTTCTGTGATGTACTGAAATATAATTACAAGCACTTCATACGTTTCAAAGGCTTTTATCGACAATTACATGACATTTATGTAAAGAGTCAGTATTTGCAGTGTTGAGCCTTCTTTTTCAGGACCTCTGCAATTCGACTGGGCTCTCAATCAACTTCTGGGCCAAATCCTGACTGATAGCAACCCATTCTTTCATAATCACTACTTGGAATTTGTCAGAATTAGTGGGTTTTTGTTTGTCCACCCGCCTCTTGAGGATTGACCACAAGTTCTCAACGGGATTAAGATCTATGGAGTTTCCAGGCCATGGACCCAAAATTTCAACATTTTGGTCCCCGAGCCAGTTATCACTTTTGCCTTATGGCACGGTGCTCCATCGTGCTGGAAAATGCATTGTTCTTCACCAAACTGTTGTTGGATTGTTGGAAGAAGTTGCTGTTGGAGGGTGTTTTAGTACCATTCTTTATTCATCCCTGATGTTTATTTTGGAGAGAAGTGGCTTCTTTGCTGCCCTTCTTGACACCAGGCCATCT
This sequence comes from Channallabes apus, assembly GCA_030522415.1. Taxonomy (NCBI): domain Eukaryota; kingdom Metazoa; phylum Chordata; class Actinopteri; order Siluriformes; family Clariidae; genus Channallabes; species Channallabes apus. Next base: position 5,053,580 of record CM060131.1, read on the forward strand.
TCCAAAAGCATGGTGAGTGCAATATGTAATTCCTGGCAAATTAATCTCTCTCTCTGCAGCCATCTCTTATCTACCTTTACATACCACAAATTAGCTACTTCTTCACACTGTTTGGCTTGTGCAATCAGGTCTGTCTCTCTATTTAACAATTAACTACTGTATACATGTCCAATATGTTTATTAGGAAAATAGAGTCAATATTTTTATTTAACTGTTTAACCACCTACCAAACATAATGAGACATTATATTATGGGACATTAAGGACAAATACTTTGGATCAGACTGGCTCAATAGACAATAGTGAAATGAAAATTAGTACAATTAAAATTATTGGCCTAAAATGTTTTAACCTTCAAACAGTGATCTAAAAATTTTACACCAATATGGGAATGAGCCTTTCATATAACAAACTATGACAAGAATGCTTTGTACCACGATGGACACAAATTATTAATTTAATAAACACCTTCCTTTTACACTGTGATGTCTCAGTGGACTGAAATTGCTTATTGAACGTATGGTCTCTTAGACGTTTCCCAAAATGTATTTAAAAAGCCTTCCTGCCTGAAAAAAGTGTATTTATAAACGATGTAGTAGCGAACAGAGAGCGTAACGAGAGCCCTCTTCTGGCCAAATGTCATATCTGCTGACATTATTTCAGTTGGAACCGGGAAACTGTAGTCCTGTATCTAATTAAAACGCCCTCACAAACAGAGCGGCGCCAGACACACATAATCCCTGAACATGTTGATGTCCCATGTTGAGAGGTATATTTTTTAGGATGGGGCTAAAGTTAAAAGTAGTGGAGAAAACACCCACACCCACAATAAAGCATTTCTTTGAAAGAAACTGAACGATTAAATCGAATAGAGAACTCACTTCCGTGAGTGAGTTATCTAAAAGTGACGTAACTACGGTGAGTGAAAAGGACCAAAGGCGTTATAGAAAGTAAGGTATCGGCGGCAGTTTAAAACCTGGATAGACGTCAAATGTAGTTTGTTTGTACGATATATATATATATATATATATATATATATATATATATATATATATATATATATATATATATATATTTTTTTTTATGTATTAAACTTGAAATAAACTGCATATTAAATTACTGTAGCATTTTGCACTATGTTACACAGATATATTCCGAAAATAGTTATATCTTTAAAAAAAATAGTTGTATAATATCTTATACAGTATATGGCATAGTGGTTAGCACTTTGGTCTCGCACCTCCAGGGTCTAGGTTTGATACTCGTCTCAGGTCTGTGTGCGTGGAGATGGTATAGTTGCCTGTGCTTGGTGGGTTTTCTCTGGGTATTCTGCTTTCCTCCCACAGTCCAAAGACATGCAGCGTGGTTAACCTGGCATTGCCAAATTGTCTGTACAGATAACGCGTGTGCTCTGAGATGGATTGGCACTCTGTTCAGTGTGTACCCCATCTAGTGCTAGGGTTAGGCTAAGTCTAAGACTAAGGGCACTAGATGGGGTACACACTAGTGCCCTAGTCTTCTGGGATAGGCTCCAGGCACCCACAACCCTGTACACAAAATAAGGAGCATGGAAGATGAATTGAATATCTTACATGTATTTTGCCCTCTAGTGGGTCATCAACATATTACACGCAGTAAAGTCAGGTTAAACTGCTGTCTGTTGTTGTAATTTTACAGCTGATTGCTTGAAAATCAGCTATAATGGTTAAGCCATAGGCTGCCATAGCGCACCTGAACTGTGCTCCAGCACTTACTTTAAATATCTGCATAACCCTGTTGAAATTCATTCATTTAAAACATTAATTCAATGGAAGATCCATCAGCAAAACTTGTGTCATGCAAAAGGACAAATAAAAACAAATTGTATGGTCTTAGTTGGGTTAATAGTTAAGCTTGATGCACATAAACTTTTAGATTAAATAAAATGAAAGAATATATATTCCAGCTCAAAAGTTGTCTGTAGCCTTTCAGTAGCACAGTGAATATAGCTCTTTCTTATTTACAAAATGTAAATGTTTCTTCAAAAAATGAAAGCTTGTGCTAGGGTTTCTGCAAAGGATTGAAGATTGAGAGTGTACCCGCCTTGTGCTCTAAGTCTCTTGGAATAGGCTCCAGGCCACGACGATGAGTGAGAGTGATTGAGTGTGCTAGTTTTTTATATCCTAGCCTGTTAGTGGAGCCTGTCTGCACTGCTGTTCCTCAGAATGGCAGTTGCTAATGAATGTAAGGCAAATGTTATCATTCAAAGCACAAGTTACTTGTGTTCATTATTTACCTTTATTGCGAAAAGCCATGCCAATTTCAAACTATTACATTCATGGCGTATACTGTAGTTGCCACATAATATTTTCAACAAGGTAAAACTATTCATAATGTCAGTTCAAGATCTGATTGTTTAGTCAGATATATAATATATGGGCTAAAGTATTTGGCCAAACCTGTAATGACAATGTTTACAAATACATATAATGGAGTTATATGGAGTTGTATGGAATAAAATCACTGTCAAAAATATTCGTGCGTAAAAAAAAGATTTGTGTGTAATCTACGGCCACAACAGCGTACAGATACGAGATTTTGTGTGTTTGTTACAATACAACTCTGAAATATACGACTCTGACCGCTTACAGATACGAATCTCGTTGTTACAACTCCTCTGTTTCACGGACGAATTGTGAAATTACGGGTACGAATGCTGTGCGTGAAACCACTGTCAAGAATACGTCATCAAGATCACAGGCATTACTATCAGAGGGAAGATTAATCGATTCCACGATATGCGCATGATTCTGAGTGCTTACTTACTATAGTTAAACTATCTTCTTAATATTAATCCTTTCTGTAATTAGTGATAACTAACCCTTAGAAATTTGGGTGGAATTGTGCACTTACCTGAGACGATGAGTGAGCTATTGGCTGCTGATCCGCCATTTTGGCGCCTGTGGTTTAAACCGCTAAAGGGCTCATGCGCATATCGTGGAATCGATTAATCTTCCCTCTGATAGTAATGCCTGTGATCTTGATGACGTATTTTTGACAGTGGTTTCACGCACAGCATTCGTACCCGTAATTTCACCATTCGTCCGTGAAACAGAGGAGTTGTAACAACGAGATTCGTATCTGTAAGCGGTCAGAGTCGTATATTTCAGAGTTTTATTGTAACAAACACACAAAATCTCGTATCTGTACGCTGTCGTGGCCGTAGATTACACACAAATCTTTTTTTTACGCACGAATATTTTTGACAGTGATTTTATTCCATAGAGTTGGCCCCCCTTTTGCATATATAACAGCTTCCACTTATCTTGGAAGGCTGTCCACAAGATTTTGGAGTGTTTCTGTGGGAATTCTATGCATTCTGTAGTGCATAATTGAGGTCAGGCATAAAGGCCTGGCTCGCAATCTCTGTTCCCAGTTCATCCCAAAGGTGTCATCATCAAACCATGGCCTTACAGTCCTTGTTTTGTGCACTGGGGCACAATCATGGTGGAATAAAAAAGGGCATTCCCAAATCTGTTGCCACAAGATGTTATCAGAGATGTCTCGTTTTGCTGAAGCATTAAGAATGTCCTTCACTATAGGGATTAGGGGCTTGATCGAAACACCTGAATTCAATAATTAACAGGTTTGGCCAAATACATCTCTCTCCCTCTCTCTCTCTCTCTCTCTCTCTCTCTCTCTCTATATATATATATATATATATATATATATATATATATATACTGTATTGTGGGCAAATCATTATTTGAAGAAATGTCTGTAATTTTTATTATAGGTTTATTGAAAAGGCGGGACCCTGTCCAGGGTGTACCCCGCCTAGTGCCCGAAGTCTCCTGGGATAGGCTCCAGGTCCCCCGCGACCCTGAACACAGGACTAAGCGGTATAGAAAATGAATGAATGAATGAAAAGGCGGGGAAAAAGCACACAATACAAAGGTTATACATTTATTTGTCTTTCAATGAGGAAAAAAAAAAATTTGATCCCCCCAAAAAACATGACTTAATACTTCGTGTAAAACCCTTGCTGGCAAGCACAGAGGTGAGACTCTTTCTAAAGAGTTCTTGGCAACTCGAAGTTTCAGCTCCCTTCATAAATTTTCTATAGGATTAAGTTTTGGAGACTGGCTGGGTCACTCCATGACCTTAATGTGCTTCTTCTTGAGCCACTCCTTTGTTGCCTTGGCAGTATGTTTTTGGTCATTGTCATGCTAGAAGACCCGCCCACGATCCATCTTCAATGTTGTGGCTGAGAGATCTGGCTCAGACTTTACAATAAACCCGTCCATTGGGCCCTCAATGCGGCAAAGTCGGCCTGTACCTTTAGCAGAGAAACATCCCCAAAGCATGATGTTTAGATGGTGTTCTTACGGTCATTGTCAGCATTTTTCTTCTTTCAGTCTGTGGGAGCCAGAATAATTTTTGGTTGGTAGGGGATCAAATATTTATTTTTAGTTACTGTAATGCAACTCAATTTATAACCGTTATATAATGTGTTTTTTTCTGGATTTTTCTGATTCCTATTTTGTTGCTATTTTCTAAAATATACTTAGGATAAAAATAATAGCCCCTTTATTTCTTTGAAAGTGGGAAAACTTACAAAATCAGTAAAAAAAAAATAGCAGTACATGGTATAAATTAAACTTTGTGTGACTTTTGTATGTAAACCTGCCACAAGTTGTATGCATGCCATAGGTGCGATCCGGTACAACATTCACTGACTCATCGTCTACTGTATACCACTTTTTTCTGTATTCAGGGTCGTGGGGGGCCTGGAGACTATTCCAAGAGACTATAAGGGTATGAGGCGGGGTACACCATGGACAGGGTGCCAATCCACACACACATTCTGCGGGTAATTTTTGAAAGCCAATTAACCTAACCCGCATGTCTTTGGACTGTGGGAGGAAACCAGAGTACCCGGAGGAAACCCATCAAGCACGAAGAGAACATGCAAACTCCATGCACACAGAGACAGGAATCGAACCTGGCCGGGAATGGAACTCAGACCCTGGAGGTGAAAGACGACAGTGCTAACCATTACACCACCGCCTCAGCAATTAAACCCAAATCATCCAAATAAAGAAAATTGTATCTGGCTGACGACGAAGGAAGTACAAGGAAGGCGTAAACAAGGCGTAAGATACTCAACCTTACACATTTCTTGGTATTAATAAGTTTTCTGCTGTACAGAAAAACAGCCAGAAATTATATCACTGCTTACGTTAAAGCTTATTTTTACCTTTAACCTTTAAACTATTTCTACAAACTCTTTTCCTGTCAACCATGAGTGCTAAGGCTAGGCGTCTGTAAGAAGGCTCGCGACTCGAGCTCGTGCAGCACGGGAGCGATTATGTTGCGCGTGCACGAGCACGCCGGCACAGCGCGGTAGGGAGGCGGGATTGTGAAGTCGGTAGCTACTATTCAGTACAACATTACAGTGCGGGATAACTGGATATCCGACTGCGCGCACACACACAAGCACGCGCGCACACGCATACTCATACACACACACTCGGACACGTTTCATGTTACCGCGCCTCTTCACCCTGCTCTGCTCGCGCATCCTCCGCTTGCGCTTTTCCCCCTCTTCTTTCTTGCACTGCAACGATGCGGAGCGCAGCGGCTCCGTTCCAGCATCACTGACCGCATCAGCGTTTGTAAAAGCGCAAGACAGGCATCCTCAGGGCTGGGGCTGCAGGTACGAGCTTTAAGATGTGTGTGTGCATGGGTGCTTATGTGTGTATGCCTGCTCATCCATCTATACGTGTCGTTGTTACATTGAGGATGCTGCAGTCATGTCTGGGCCCGCTTCTGCTGTCCATGTCTTATCACAGGATGCTAATGTTGATCTATACTAGGGATCACGGAGGTGTGTTGCACACTGAATACACTGCAGCTTTCTATCTGTCATATTCTTCCTTTTTAATTGAAGATAATTTAAACAGCTAATAAAAGGCTAGAATATAATGATTGCTGATTATAAATATGCTATTTTCATAAAAAAAATATAATAATCATGGTTCTTCTTTGAATTAGCTATAACAAATTGAAATCCTTAAGGCTTGAAGGTTGTAGGCTGTATGGGGAAAAAAAGGACAAAATGACTCAAGCTGCTTTTCTTTTCTTTTTCTTTTTTTTTGGATGGGTCTGTGTTTGACATACATGCCCAAGGTAAAGATTACACCTATCATGGCTATATTTTGTGCTATAAAATCTAAAATCCATTAAAACATCTCATATGAGGCTCCATTTTGGCCTCGGTTTGGTACACACATTAGAATTCAGCAATCTGGAGATAGTCATTCATTTTCATTCATGTGCTGAGGAAGCCCCGAATATACATCAACTGAGATGTGTGCTAAATGCGATCACACTTTATTCTGTAGTTATGTGATCACTTTTGGAACTTCAACAGCATTGGGTGTGTCTATTGCAGTAAAACTTAACAATGTGAAGTAGAGCGTTACTGAATTTGCCAACCTCTGACCATGTTTAATAATAATGAGAATAATAATAGTAATAATAATAATAAAGCGTAAGGAAGGTCAAGGGACAGACACTTGAGGGCGAAAATCAGTTGTGTCATTTTGTTCCAGAAAGAAAAATTGGGTCGACATGTATGCTTGGCAAGACACACAAAAAAATATAAACTGCAGTGGTTCAGTATTGATTAAAGTAAATTTTAAGTGCAGAAGGGCACATCTGCAAAAAAGGCATGCAATCTATTTAGTCTGAAGCATCAGTTTAGATAAAAAATGGGTTTTTATAATCCTGAAAGTTACTGCAGGCTGATGTTTTACACAAAGCATATAATGATAATGATAATAATAATAATAATAATAATAATAATAGGTGATATTCTACATATCAGATTTCTCAAACCAGAGGTCTGGTAATCGAACCAGCAGATCACATCACATTAAAGTGATAACATTCATTCATTTTCGGTACCGCTTATCATGTACAGGGTTGTGGGGGAACTCGAGCCTATAGCGGGAGACTTTGGGCATGAGACTGGGTACACCCTGGACAGTGTGAAAATTTATTGCAGGGCGCACCCTTACTAAGGGCAATTTGGGAATGCCAATTAATCTAATCTGCATGTCTTTGGACTGTGAGAGGTACCTGGAGGAAACCCACGAAGCAGATGAAGAATATACAAACTCCACGCTTACAGTCAGACCTGAGGCAGGAATTGAACCCTCGCAGTTGGAGGTGTGAGGCCACAGAGCTAACCTCTACCCTACTATGCCGCCTAAACTTAAAATTGTGGTTCCCAAATTCAATCAATAAGCCATACTGTTTGGTTCGATAACCATATTTGTATATAAAATAGCAAAGCAGCTACATATTTGAAATAATATTCTATCCACAAAAGTACAATTCTATCATCTTACTCATATTGAGTGATAACATTGTACTGTGGAAGGAAGTGAAGCGAGCCTCAAGATGGCCACTGTGTTTTTTTATTTATTTTTTATAGCTGATATATTTTTTGTCCATTTTCATAGACAGTAGTGTGTCAGAGTGTGAGAAACCACACATGCAAGTCTGTGTGATTTGAGAAACCGCTTGACACAGCAATTTGTGGTGAGTGTGTGATGATAGATATGCAGTTTACAATCCTTAATTGATGTTCATGAGATTAAATTTACTTGCTGGAATGAATAGATGAAGACAACAAACATCAGACACTTTACATGCCTTGGGTAAATAAGTACATTAAATATAGTTAATAACATTATGTACATTTAATTTCCTGAAACTATTAAAAAAAAAAAAAGTTAAAATCTATCAGAAGCAGACTGTAGTAATAAAATACATGGCAGGCCACAAAAGAGGTCAATAAATGATGGCCTTAACGTATAATGCATACATCGGACAGAGTATTTTATGATTTCAAACTGAAACAAAATGGAACTTCCTTATGGAAAACCTTAAGAAAGAAAAGGCTAAAAATACAAAATCACTAAATCATGATAGAGAAAGCATGTACACCAATAATTTTGTCACTGTTTTGTTGTTTCTTGTGCTGTATTGCAGATTTATTAAATATTAATTGTTTAAGGCTTGCAGTGGGCATCAATCTAAGCTGATAGCTAAAATCTTCTTTTACTTCATAGTTACATGGTTTACAATTGTACAAATCATACTGTAAAAACCTCACAAAACCATGCCTTGGCTAATTGCATGCTTTGTGTACGCTATGTTTTCCTTTTGCTCGAGGATTCATTTTAAAAATGGTAGATTCTGAGACCCAGGGACAAAGATGTGTCCTCAGCTGGCTGACCTGAGGAAATGACAGCCTTTGTATTTCCTCCATATTTCACATATTCATTGATTTAATATGACATGTTTTTTCAGCAGGAATAGAGATTTGCTGGGCTAAAACAATATAAACAAAAGTAATAATAACGATATTATACAAAATGGGAAACATATCACTCACAATATTTTTTGCTTTTTTGCTTTTCTTGAGTTTAAATGATTACTGGCACATGCTAAGAAATAGAAGAAAATGAACAAATTTTGAAGCAGTGATGGCTGGAAGTGATGAGTGGTGAATCATTCTTCTTACCTGTGATCGAATAAAATATTGAGAAATTGTTATACGAATATGGGATTTTTTTGGATTCACACACATACAAAAACATTTTAAAGATTCCTCATGCATTACACATGACATTTGTGGTTTCTACACATTCTTTGGCTCTTTAAAGTGTGAAAACTGTCAGTAGTGTAGTGGGGTGAGAAAGATGTTGTCATCCTCTATTTTAATGTTGAGTTTTGATTGGTCTGGCACCTATTAGCTGTATTATTGCGCGCGTGTGTGTGTGTGTGCGTGTGCGCATGCATGTGTGTGTGTGTATGCACGCATGTGTGTGTACATGTATTTGAAAAGTGTGTGGTTTCATAAGTATGAGGACTTTCAACTATTTACCATCACACCCCAGGTTCTAAATCATGGTTCAAAGATTAAAATTTCTATCAGATAGATGAATTTGAGTTATTATGTTATACCATGGAGGCACGGTGGTATCGGGGTTAACACTGTGGCCTGCGTCTCCAGGGTCGTGGGTTCGATTCCTCCCTTGGCTCTGCGTATGTATCAGTCCATGTTCTTTTCTCCAGTGTCCTCCCACAGTTTAAAGACATGAACATTAATCTAATTGAAGTTTCCAAATTGCTGTATGGTGTGTGTGCCCTGTGATGAATTAGCACCCTGTCCAGGCCATACCCAGCCTTATACCCGAGGTTTTCCTGGGATAGGCTCTAGACTTCCTGCGACCCTGTACACAGGATAAGCAGTATAGAAGATGAATGAATGAATGTTATACCAGCATAAACTGAAATTTTATATTTAATCTACATGTTTATGATATTATTTTAAAATCTATTTATGATCTGCTTGTTTATTAAGTTATTAAGTCAACTTAAAATTTGAGCATTAATTTATTAGTCTTATTGTAAGGTACCCTTTCATTCATTCATTCATTCATTCATTCATTCATTCATATAGTTTCTATGTCATAAAAGACAAGTCATAACACAGCTATGCAGTGCACAACTGTTAAAACAGTGATGTGAAGTTGCAGGCATGGAAGATTGCATCACATTTTTGAAAATTATTTGATTCAAGGCTAAGATTTTTTTAAGGGAAAGGAAAGGGAAGCCATGTATGCTGTAGTCCTTTACTAAAGAATGGGATTCAAGCACAAAATGGAAAATGGTAGCATTTAGAAGGGTTTGCATCTAGTAAAAAAAAAAAAAAAAGTTTGCTAAAGTAATTGGAATCAGGTTAAGAACCACCAACTTTCAACAAAGGAAACATGGTTGGAATCAATCCCTTTAATCCCTATCTCATCCATGTATTAGCATGATTATGGTATGTTGCTATCTGCTTAGCAGATTCTCAATTAGATGCTTAAGAATCCAAATTTGGGGGGAGCCTTCCCTTATTTTTTACTTGGGTAGTCCTTTTCCTTTGATATTACCAGCGTTATTTGTAGATCTAGTGTAAACGTCGAGTGGGTTTGCCCATAAGCTATACTGCCTTGTATTTTGGAAGTCTCTTGAGGTTTCTTGTATTTGTCTTTACAGAGTGGGTACCCACTCCACATGCCACACACTGTTGCTGAGGCTGCTTTTTTTCCTGGGTTCTCGGCAATCAATAGTTCTTGGGTTTGCAATAGATATTCCTTTCTTACAAACAACTGCTTTTCTAGACTTCTGTTGTATTATCACCATAGTCCATATGAGTCAATGATAACCATGCTGCAGGACTTGGGTTTATGGTGTCTAGTGACAGGCAAGGGTGGGTATTATTAAGCTGTGTCTGACATGGACATCCGCTGCACCATGTGCTTGTATGACAGACTTGGATTCTGGCACTGAGCTGAATCTTGCCCATGCATTTAAACAGCTTGCTACTGTAGTCATAAATGCCCAGGTCCACTGATGACTGACAAAAAAAGCAAGAAACCTAGAACGAAGTCCAAGTTGCTCTCTAGGTCAGTGCTGTGAAACTTCTGCCTTGGCACAAACAAGATCCATTTTAAAATATTTACGTTTATAACAATCTACTGTACTGATAAATACCAATATACCAGTAAATAATGTATTGGTGTCATTTGCATCAAACAAAAAAGATTTCATTTCAAGCTCTAAGAAATTAGCTACTGTACATGCACTATACAGTAGATTATATGGAAAGTGGAATGTTAATATAATATAATATAATATAATATAATATAATATAATATAATATAATATAATATAATATAATATAATATAATAGACCCTGTCCAGGGTGTACCCCGCCTAGTGCCCGAAGTCTCCTGGGATAGGCTCCAGGTCCCCCGCGACCCTGAACACAGGATTAAGCGGTATAGAAAATGAATGAATGAATGAATAATATAATAGTTATCCAGCTGCTGAGACTGTGCCATTTTATAGTCTTTCATTTCTCAACTTCCTATATACATGTGATCATTCATCCTTCTCATCATTTATATTGGATGACTACAAAGATGCTATACAACAGTGCAACTGCACAAGCAAGGATATTAATTATCAGCAAGTCTCCATTTTCAACTTTGCTAGTTTTGGCAGTGTTTAATGAGGGCTCTGGTTCTGCGCCTGCCAGCTTGGATGCACCTATGGCACGAATCAAATGTGATATCCACCATAGAGGTGGCTGTAGCAGGCATGGATGTTGCAATATGTCCTATAGAATCAATGCACTGGACAGTTTTCTTTGTCACAGTGCAAGATATTTGTCTGTTTGGAACTTGGGCAGGCCCAGGGTGGTAGTCAAATGTGGGTTACTCAACCGCATTACGAGTCCAGGCATGTTGACATGTCCCTAGTGAGGGTGTACATTGTTACATGTTGCATTATTGTGTTATATGCACTGACACTAGATCTTACTGTACTTCCACTGCTTTTTACATCTGAACCTCCAATCTGCAGATATTGATTGCAGACACCTCTCTTGCATAGGGGATGTAAGGAACCTGTTCAAGATATAAGCCAGTCTGGTTGGTTTATATACTGTATGTACATAATCAGTTTTGGTTTGCACAATCCTCCCTGCCTGCTGTTGAAAACTGACCAGTGGACGAGGTCTTGGAAGCGTAAGTTCACATTACAAGCGACATAGCTTAATTCTGATTTTTGTCCTCTTAAACGGCATGTATGCGCACACTGATATGTCTAGCAAAAAAAAAATATACTTTGGGATTTTGCTCGGGAGGATGGCACTGCTATGAAATCCTCATGCTGCCGGTGCTGGCTGGCATCAGTGAGTGCCCCATGCATGCACAGAGCTTACATGACTGCGTATCGGATATGTATCTGATTTAGAACCACAACAAAAGTAACTGAAAAACATCAATTTTGGGTATTCAGACAACTCAGAAAAATCAGATCTGTGGCACATTAGAATAAAAGATCAGAATTGAGTCACTTCATGCTGAGAATGTAAATATAGCACATGGTCCTGGTGCCAAAGCAGCCTTTTACCTGGAGAACATAGCAAAGCGTTTGATTGGCCCTTATCTTCTGTGCTGAGATGGCACTAAAACAGCAAAAAATCTTGAAGAGTTCATAACTAAAGTGAAGAGGTAAGACACTCATACTGTAAATTTTATCATGCTCATTGGATGCCAACTACACAAAACCAGTGGAACCTGATGGCAGCTTTAGTGTTGCCAGCAATTTGGGGACTTACACACCATTATTCAGGCTGTTCGGGGACAGGTGTGGGCCTGTGGAAATCTTATGCCCTGATAAACAATAGATGATGCTTTTTCAAAGTTTGCATTTCAAAGATAAGCATCCTAATTTAACGTCCTGCCTTTAAGCCTTTTGCTAGTGATATTCAAACAGCCTTATCTTCCCTGATAGCCACTAACAATCTTTGAAGCTTGTGGACCCTCAATACATCAGCTACCTATTGATGTCAGGAGCAGCACTTCCTTTTAATAAAAGCTGACAATCCACAGTGACAGCAGTACAGAGTAACCATTAGCACACATGATGATGTGGCTGCAGCAAATGGGAATGAGGGAAGATGGAGCAGTTTTTCCCCTCAAATTGTGAAACATTATCTGTATTTTATTAATTCCTGAGTGAGTCAATAATAATTGATGGGATGCTATCAGTTCAATATATTCCATCTGTGTAAAATAGAACAGTGACAATGTTTTTTGCTGCTCTCTTTGAGTACATCAAACATTTTTAGCACCAGTTTTTTGTTGAAGTGCATTTTAATGGCTGGCCAGAACACAGACTGGGCATGACTGGAAAAATACCCACTTTTTAAATTTTATATCACTAAACAGATGAAAATTGTGGATGTAATCATAATAATACTCTTATATCCATACACAATGGATCTGTTGCTATTATGAAACTGGACATGAGTTGTTCTAGAATTTAGAGTACTTAGTAAAGTGGTAAAAAAAGGACAATAACAATGTTATTTTTTAATAGAACCAATAATGGTGAGTTAGTCAATTCCTTAATTGTAAAATATCTGCTTAAACATTACTCAACTGTGTCAACGATGTTACAAACAGAACTTCACACGGCAACCCGAAATTATTTGTCCCAAAGTGACCAGCATCAAATGATGTCATTTTGTTTGGCATAAATTTTGATCACTGTTGTGCTGTGACAATATCAGCTTCTCCAAATATATTCCCTTCCTTATAGAATCAGCATCCAAACGATCCAATATGCTCTTGTAATCAATTTAAAACATCTGGTTTTGTAAAGCATGTTGATGAGGGAAAAAGTGAAAGTCAACCCATATGAATAATGTGTGATGTGACACATTGATAGACTGGTAACAAAATAATGTAGAAATGATGACTGATTATGTACACTACTGGGTAACATAGTTGACAGGTAAGATTGACCCATGTCTTTCACCCATAAAATCTTGTTAGGGCTTGTCTGGTTGACTACGTCTCATTTTCATGAACAGTTTAACGTCAGATTTAAAGTAATTGAATTTAAATCATGAATTATCTGTTAATCATAACAGTGTACAGTACATAATATAGTTGACAGTCTATTAATATGCTCAATGACAATGCACTATTAGAGAAGACTTATAACAATGCTTTTAAAATGTATGTCACAGAGACGAATGACATCATTTGATGCTGGTCACTTGGCTTTGGGACAAATCATTTTGGGTTGCCATAGGTTAGGTAACATAGCTGACACAGTTGTGAATGTTTAAGATTTGCACCTAGCAGATATTTTGCAATGAAGAAATTTACTAACTAACCACTATTGGTTCTATTAAAAAAGAAAATTGTTATTGTCCTTTTTTCCTCATATGTACTCTAAATTATAGAACAACTCATGTCCAATCTTGAGTTACAGAATGGAGTTAATAACTTAGTTGAGAAAACTTTGTGGACATTAATAAATCTATGTATTTAATTTATTTAAATTTGACATTTTAGTGTTTCGATTTTGAAATGAATATAAAATAGTTGTTTTTATTGATTATTTTGAAACCAATACACAAAGAAATTGTGATTCACACATGGCAAAAATGTTAAATTTAGCAACCTTACGACAAGTTTCAAGCTAAGAGAAGCATCCAATGGACATTACTGTTGTGAGATAACATGCTTTACCTAGAAATTGTTAAAATATAATATTTTTTGAAGAAAATATTCAGAATAAATATACTTTTCATCAGCAGATGTGGAATGAACTTCTTTCTTCGCTCACCTTTTATTCCTGTCACAAATAATAATAATTAAAAAAACTTAAACGTAAATACAAAAATATGCAAGTTTAAAGAAAAAATGGATGGGATTTGTTTCTCATTTCTTTGCACGCACACACACACACACACACACACACACACACACACACACACACACACACACACACACACACACACACACACACACACACACACACACACACACACACACACACACACACACACACACAATAAGTGAGTTCTCATATATAGTTCTGTGTGGCATATCCAGACACTCAACTTGGACAGTGTACCCTGGAATATAACTGCCCTCACCATCTCAACATGTTCAATACAAGGCTTTATGGTAAATACTTTTATAATATTAATTATCACTTGTTGAAAAATCTCAACATGCATTCTCATATGTACAAGGTAGAATTCAGGTGATGACGCAGTTCCTCCTAGAGGATCACAGAACCACAGTCATACACATAACTAGAGATTTTTTGAAAATTGTTGTTTTTCTAATTTTTTTATGGTAATCAGTGATTTTGACAAACCTGCCTAAAATAATAGTATTATAAAATATAGTAGCAATAGTAGTATTAATGTTGTTTATAAATACTGAAATTAAATTATTTTCAAATGTAGTCTGTCATATGATATTGTATATCAGATTTTGAAAGAGTCTAAAGAGGCACAAAGCAAAATGTGTGTGTGTGTGTGTGTGAGGGGGAGGGGGGTTATGATTACTGGGGGATGGGAGTTGGGGTATTTCAGACTTGGGGGAAGGGAATGTTCTCTAATATCCCATAACAATGAATACACACACACACACACACACACACACACATATATATATATATATATATATATATATATATATATATATATATATATATATATATATATATATATATATTAAACAGTTTTTGAGACATGACAACAACCATGTGTGTCTCTCCAATATACAGTACTGCCACAAAGTTGAAAGCACACAATTGTCTAGAAAGTATTCGCATGATGTAGCATTAAGATTCCTGTTTACTGAAACTAAGTAGATAACATCAGTTAGAATAATAAAATATTATATAGAATAGTTAATTAATTACAGCTGTGGGCTGTCCTGTGTGTGATTCTGCTATTTTGTGTATTCCATATAGGTTTTTTGGGGGAAACTGGCACAATGGCCAACGCTGCTACGGATCTGGACAATGCCGAGGCCCAGAGACAATTAAACAACAACAACCGGCCCAGCAGCACAGGATTCTGGGAAAGCGAAACCACTAGTGCTAAACTGTTTGAATGCTCACGCATTAAGGCACTAGCAGGTGGGAAGAAATATTTAAAAACTAATTTAGCTTTACCAGCTCTAATATTATTAGGTTTTCGAGTACTGTGTCTGTAACCGTCATTTACTTGCACACCGTCGCTTCTCAGATTGTAAAAATCTTTGCATGCTTTTGCAGTAAATATTATAAACAGCTAATATTATCTAATAAAACAACTTCTAATGATTCACAAATACTAACATAATGTATTTTACATACAGTATTAAAATGGTTTTATTGGTGGAATAACTATTTTGCAATACCGGTTTCTTTTCTAGATGAAAGGGATGCAGTGCAGAAGAAAACGTTCACTAAGTGGGTGAATTCACACCTAGCACGCGTCTCATGCCGCATCGCTGATCTGTATAACGATCTGAGAGATGGTTACATGCTCACCAGGCTACTGGAAGTGCTTTCAGGAGAGCTACTGGTCAGTTTATTAAGGCACTTAATTCTTCTAAACACAGAAATTTTTAGCATGACCTATTAAACATCAGGTTTAAAAAGTAAATTCATATCGTATAAGTCATGTTTAGGTAAAAAAAAAATTATTGTATTTTTTTTATTTAACTGAACAGCCACTGTGTAATATGTAGTTATACGTAATATGTAAACAGTTATACACAAACTGCAAGCACCATAATAATCAAGACTTTGTGATTTTACAATTATGATAATCAGTTTGTTCAGGTGTTTGAGTTATTTTCTGATGAATTTATCCTCATGTCTAATATTCAGGATGGTTGGCTTTCCTAGTGTGTTTTGCCTGTGAAACATTTTTAGTTTCTTTTCTGAGTATAGTGGATTAAATGAATCAAAACCTGCTAATTCAATTCAGACTTAATAATTTGACTTATGACCACATTGAGTGATTATTGGCCTGATGCTTTATAGACAAATTATATACACATAACAGACTTTTGAAACTTTTAGATGGCCTATTTTTAGTACAAATTAAATATAGATGTTTATCTTCTGAGTTCAGCATTTTTGAGTCATTACAAAAAAAAATATATATATATATATATATATATATATATATTTCCAAACATTTATTTACCTTAAAAATATAAAATAATATTAGCATATTATGTAACCACATTAAAATAATAATAAATAAATAAATAAATAGATAAAAAATATTAATAATAATTCCTGATTTTAATTTCTTTCTACATTGTAAAGTTTTGCTGAAGGCGTCCAAAAACTGCATTAATCTCCTTTGAACAGTTGATATTGAGATGTTTCTGCTACTTCTGCTCTGTAAAGACTTCATAACGCCTCTAATCTGAGCTGCTGTTAATTGGTCATTTTTTCAGGCTGATAACTCTAAATGAACTTCTCGTCTGCAGCAGAGGTAGGTTTTGGTCTCGTCCTCCTGGGACGGCCTTCATGAGAGCCAGTTTCATTATGGTGCTTGACGGATTTTGCAAATGCACTTGACACAATACTGTTCTTGCAGGAACTATTACAGAAAGGCCGACCTCTGTGTCTTACAATAACAACTAACTGGTGTTTTTCTTGTTGTTACGTAATTACCTAATTCCATATGTGTTATTTTATAGTTTCGAAATCCACAGTATTGGTGTAGAATGTAGAAAATAAATCACTAAACAAAAACAAAGAAATTTGCAAGTGTTCTAAAACTTTTGAACAGTAGTGTATATATATATATATATATAGTACTGTACTGTACTGTATATTAATGTTATTATCTATCTAACTAGCTTTCTACCTATCCAACTGTTCTCTATCTGTTCTATCCGAAGCCCCGGCCAACAAGAGGCAGAATGCGGATACACTGTCTGGAAAATGTGGATAAAGCCTTGCAGTTTCTTAAAGAGCAGAGAGTTCATCTGGAAAATGTTGGATCTCACGATATTGTTGATGGGAACCATCGCCTTACACTCGGCCTCATCTGGACCATTATCCTTCGCTTCCAGGTAGGAGAATATTAGCAATGGTCACGGAAGGATCACATACTGTTGAGTTCAGAAGTTTACATATACCTTGGCTAAAGATTATGCGTCCCATTTTTTTTTTTTTGCAACTCCACAATTTTTTATGTGCCAAGTCAATTCTACTTTGTTTACATACAGCAAGTTTACTAACTGTTTAAAAAATAAAAATCAGAATTATGGCTTCTGATTAATCAAATCGCATTAGTAGACGTGCATTTAGCAAGGTGTATTAAAGGGCTGACCTTTAGATCCCAATGCATCTGATAGCCCTGGAAAAATCGACTCTCCAAGCCAAGACATCATAAAAAGTCAGGTTCCTCCTAGGGACAATTGTCTGAAGGTACCATTAGCATCTGTACAAATAATTGTATGCACATCTAAAAATATTGGGACCACAGAGACACTGTATCATTGGAGTAAGAGGTAAAAATTAACTCCCAGGGATGAATCAAATTAACATCAATATCATTAACATTAAATTAACATTTAAGATTATCCTGAAACCTCAGAGAACAACTGGTGTCAACATGTACTGAAGTATGTGCATCTATTATTTAAAAACTCGTTTACTGCCAAGACCTTAAAGGCTGTCATGTAATGAATGCTGGCATAACAAAGACAGATAGAAATTAGCAGGTGACCACCCGGACAAAGACCTAACCATAGGAAGATCATCTGCAAAATACTAAAGCAAGCCCTCAAGACATCATCCAGGTGCACTTCAGTCTTCCAGGAGGACAGCTGTCCTAAGCCTTTGGTGTATTTTGTGAAGTGGACTCCACAAAACCCTGACCTGAATTCCATAAAGTTTGTGAATTGAACTGAAAAAGAGTTTTTACACCTATTCCAGAAAAAGGAATTCCAGCAGAGTATAGACAGAAGCTTGTGAAACGCCATCAATTTTTTTTTATTTTAGCTCAAGCAGTTAAAAGGCAAAAGCACCAAATGCCAACAAGGTGTACAGTATAGATACTTTTGTCCCATTGAAAACCCGATATAGTAGAAAGAACGGTTTAGTGTGTTCACAAGGAGATTTTTTTTTTTAAATGGCTATAGTACAGTAATAGAGGGGGTTGATGCATTGGATGCATTCGATGATGCATTGCAAAGTAAATACAGTGGAAGCTTGGATTGCTTAAACCATAGACAGTGGAACCATAAACTTGGTTTATGAGCATTTTGCAAGGTGAGGAAAATTTTTAAATAAATTTTAACTTGATAAATGAGTGAGGTCTTGACATACAAATAGTAAGCATTCGCTTTGTCTGCCAGGAATCATGTGATCACACCTGAGCCAGTGTAGTGTTTATTATAACATTTTGTACGCGTGCGCGTAAACCACCCTGAATGACACCCTGGTTCACTAGTATCCATGATCCCTAAAAAGGTATAACCAATTTTATTTTAAAACTACATCTGCACCTGGGTGTTTTTCATCCATTCATTCATTCATTTTCTATACCGCTTAATCCTGTGTTCAGGGTCGCGGGGGACCTGGAGCCTATCCCAGGAGACTTCGGGCACTAGGCGGGGTACACCCTGGACAGGGTGCCAATCCATCGCAGGGCACACACACCTACACACACTCACACACCCAATCACACACTACGGGCAATTTAGGAACACCAATTAGCCTAACCTGCATATCTTTGGACTGTGGGAGGAAACCGGAGTACCCGGAGGAAACCCACCAAGCACGGGGAGAACATGCAAACTCCATGCACACAGAGACGGGAATCGAACCCAGACCCTGGAGGTGCAAGGCGACAGTGCTAACCACTACACCACCGCGCCGCCCTGGGTGTTTTTATTTTATTTATTTATTTTTACTGATTACAGTTAGTCACATCCAATTTTTAAATCGTTTAGACATCTTGACAGAATTTCTATATGGATTACATTCTTATTTATTTTAGGATATTTTCCCTTTCGGATCAAGAAATGTATGCTTTTAATAACCATCTTGTACATAGTATAGTTCTATAATATTTACTAATCCTCTATGATTAATCAATAGTCATTTTTGAGATCGTATTATGGAAGTTAATTCCATAGATTAGTTCACATAAGATCTGAGCAGATTTTGTTAGGTTTTTGTCAATTCTCAAAAGTGTCTCACAGTCCAGTGTGCTATAGTGCTAAGGGTGGATGGTAGATTTGTCTTTTCATTTTTTTTTAACCCTGCTGGGGACATTTGATCTCTGTTAAAATGCCATTCTGTTTCCTGCAGAGTCTGTGTGATCAATTGCTGTGGGTGTGCATGTGTGTTTCATGTACATGCATCCTTGCCCTTTTAACTGAATATACATCTGTGTGATAATAAACAGGTTTAAAATTGAACAAAAATAGGATAATTGTTGTAAGCCATTATAACAATAGAACAGTAATATTAGAAATGCAGATAAACCAATCTGCTAAGAGCCTTGATTATTTAAAAGGACTAGTGTTATTGCAGACAGTGTTTCATTAGTTACAGTACCAGGTGACTGTAAACATCAATAAAAGTTTGACTGAAAGATAAGTGATGAGGTTGTGGATTTAGGATTATAGTTGGAGTTATAAACTTTGGCAGAAAGTGTGGCAATATTCTTCCAAAATGTAACTTTTGGAATTTGGTAATTGGTAATTATTCTGAAATTTTGTGCCCATAAAAGTGTGTATTGCCGTACTTTTTTCCTTCTTCCTCTCCTCCTCATCAGTTTCTGTTCTGTTCTGTTTTCTTTTTTAACACATAATTTCTTTTTTTATATTCCTTGTTCTATTCCTTTATTCCTCTTCCTTTTTTATTCTGTCCTGTTATTTCATTTCAGGTAGCTTCTCTCTCCCTCTTCCGTGCTGCGTCCCCTCCCCTTCTGTGTGCTGGTTCAGTTTCTCTGCTCAGTCAGCAGGTCAAGTTTAAACACTGCAGCATAGAGAGGGAAAGTCTCAGGAAGACAGGCAGGGTGTCAGAAAGTAAAAAAGCATGGAAAAAGGGATGAAAGGATACAGAGGGAAGAGAAAGAGAAAAAAAGACAGAAAAGGAGCACTTCATACTAGGTAACAGCATTTGGGATTTTCAATAAGATTGTAGGTTTCAGGATTGAAGGTTCTTTGTTTATTTAAAATTTTTGGAAAATATGTTGATTACTTAGATTTGCACTGTTAAGCATTTGATTAAAACAGTAGTTTTGTTGTGTGATGATTAATAACTAATGCTCATGGTAATCATTGCATTGATTAGAAACGACATTTTTAGTTACCGATGTAGCTTGAGGGCAGGTTCCATGTGAGTATATTATTCATGAAGTGTAATATGGTGATACAGTTTGTAATGTTTTGACTCCTATCTGAATCAGGTTGTTTGGTACATGTTGTAGAGTGTTGTGGTTTCAGGTGAACCTCCTGTACCTAAAATGCACATTAGGGTGAGGTCAAACATGAGTATAGAGACAAACACGAGCAGTGGTGTCAAAAGTATTCACATTCATTACTTGAGTAGAAGTATAGATACTGGGGTTCAAAAATACTTCTTTAGAAGTTGAAGTATCAACCCAAGCTCTTTACTTAAGTAAAAGTTTAAAAGTACTGGTTTCAAAACTACTTAAAGTATAAAAGTAAAAGTACCGTTAGGGGCGACAAAAGCATTAAGGTCTCGCTTTCTGATCATGCAACGGGGGTGGGGGGGGTGGCGTTGTGCGTGTTCTGATCATGTGATGAGGGGGGGCGTTGTGCGCGTTCTGATCATGTGACGCGGGGAGGGGGCTTTGTGCGCGTTCTGATCATGTGACGGGGGGGGGGGGGGGTTGGGGGCGTTGTGCGCGTTCTTATCATGCGACCGGAGGGGTTGCGCGTTCTGATCATAAAAATAGAGTAACGAGGCTTTTAAAAAGTAAGGAGTAGAAAGTACAGATAATTGCTTAAAAATGTAAGGAGTAGAAGTAAAAAGTCGGCTGAAAAATAATTACTCCAGTAAAGTATAGATACCCAAAATTTCTACTTAAGTAAGGTAACGAAGTATTTGTACTTCGTTACTTGACACCTCTGAACACGAGTATACGTTTTAGTAGTTTCCATTCTCACAAAAAATATATATATACGTTAATCACACCACTGACGACTTTAGAATGACCATAAATTAGAGCGATGTGATTTCAATGTTTAATTTCAATATTTGCTTGTGAATTCAGTTTAGTGAAATTATGCGTCAGTTATCAATTAAGAATTGAGTAACACTTTTTAAATTATTTAAGTAAACGTCCATTGTAGTAAACTTCCATTACAGTATGATGCAGATTTTTTCCTTGCCACTGTCGCCGTCTTCCTCGGCTTGCTGATCAGGGACAGTCTTTCATACAAACTTAAATAATTCTTTTTATTGTGTAATAATATGCAAATAAAATTGAATTGAATTGAATTAACCACCTACCTATGTCTCACAGCTCTACCATGAATATACGATGAGATTACTCTGCCTGACTACATCATATCACTAGATATCATTTTTGTTCAGGCAACATGTTGTGCTTTTTTTAGAGGGACTTCTTATGTGTTATATAAACTCTCTACAAGTCTATACAAATAATAAATGTGCTGTGCATTGTGCTCTATGTGTGTGTTCTGAAATACTTTTCTGTTCCTGATTTTCTTTGACAGATCCAAGTGATTAAAATTGAAACAGAGGACAACAGGGAGACACGCTCAGCTAAAGATGCCCTGTTACTGTGGTGCCAAATGAAAACAGCAGGGTAAGACTCATTTTCCTCACAGGCAAGTTCATGTATGAAAGTTATCATACACACAGTGAATGTTTAAATGAATTAATTAAAGAACAGGATCACTTGCACACAGTAAAGGAACATTGCACTGTTTAAACAGAGTGTTAATCTGTTATTGAAAATCCCAAGTAAGGCTGATGCTGGAGTTGGCCTGAGAATAATTACAATTTCATTTATTTCTGCAAGAATTGAGTGGTGTGGAAACAAAATTGGATCCACTAGATTATAAAAATAGGATATTGAGTAGCCATGTGAACATTATGTAACACGTTAATGACAAAGAGATACAGATCAAATCTACAGTGGTATTTTTTTTTTTTAAGTTTAATGCTATTATTTAAAATAATAAATTTTATATAATTTAAAAATTAAGGGATGATGCTGATGACACTGTTGTAAGTAACCAGATTAAAAAAATGGTCATTAAACCAACACTTCCTTCCTGGTTTACGTACTACAGACAAACTCAACCGGACATACTACATTGAGTAATATACACTGTAGAGTATTCTTTAATACATTTAGTACACAGAAAGAATAATTCAAATGTGTGATAATGATATCAACTCTAATGTTATTGGAGAAAGGCATAGCAGTTATATGGACCAGCAAACCTAGAAATTCACAAATATAAGAAATTGTTAAAAATAGCCCATTTTTAACAAAACAGGGGGAATGTATGAAAAAACATAATTTAATAATTTATAATATAATAAACCAGTATTGCAAGTAACTAAAATGTATTCTGTATTTGTGCATTTAGGTATCCTGAAGTAAACATTCACAATTTTACCACATGCTGGAGAGATGGACTGGCTTTCAATGCCCTTATACATCGACACAGGTCAGGAAAAAATATGCAAAACATTGTACTGTAATATTCACTCACCATCCCGTTTAAGAGGCACACCTCTATATCTGCATCAATAACTCAATCCCGTGACAACAGTACAATCTAAAGCAGGACAAGAACTTTAGCTAATGTTCAACTTAAACATCATATTGGGGAAAAAAGTATGATCTCTACAACTTTAACCGTGGCATATACAGTGTGTATATATAAATATATATATATATGCGGCACGGTGGTGTAGTGGTTAGCACTGTCGCCTTGCACCTCCAGGGTCTGGGTTCGATTCCCCGGCCAGGCTCGATTCCCGTCTCTGTGTGCATGGAGTTTGCATGTTCTCCCCGTGCTTGGTGGGTTTCCTCCGGGTACTCCGGTTTCCTCCCACAGTCCAAAGATATGCAGGTTAGGCTAATTGGTGTTCCCAAATTGACCGTAGTGTGTGAATGAGTGTGTGAATGTGTGTGTGCCCTGCGATGGATTGGCACCCTGTCCAGGGTGTACCCTGCCTTGTGCCCTAAGTCTCCTGGGATAGGCTCCAGGTCCCCCGCGACCCTGAATAGAAGGATAAAGCGGTATAGAAAATGAATGAATGAATGAATATATATATATAATAGAGAGAGAGAGAGAGTATCAGATATACTAACTCATAAGTATTTCAGCACACACATAATATCAATAATTGGGGTGGATAAGCTGGATAAGCTACAACAGCAGAAAGCCACATCTGGTTCCTGTCAGCCAAGAAAATTAATCTGAGGATATAATGGCCACCCAAACTAGAGCTGAAGATTGAAAGACTAGTTGTGGCGAATCTGTACCCATAAGAGCTTGAGATTCTTGCTTTGGCTGATAGGAGTGGAACCTGATGTGACCTTCACATCAAGGCTTGATTGTGGTGTGTTCTGAAATGCGTTTCTGCTCACCATGGTTGTAAAGAGTGCTTATTTGAGTTTCAATGGTCTTCCTCTCGGCTCAGCCCAGTCTGGCTACAATTTTCTGATTTTCTGATTTTTTTATGTAAACTATTGAGACAGTTGTATATAAAACTCCCAGGAGACCAGCACTTTTTAAAATATTCAAACCTTCCCATCTGGATTTATTATTGTTCATGATTGGCACATGTTCCTCTTCAAGTAGTCAGTGAGTGTAATATCAAATCAAATCAAATCAAAATCAAATCAAATCAAATTTATTTGTCACATACACAGTCATACAGTATGAAATGCAGTGAAATGCTTTTTGCGACCACAGGGTCGCGACGGCAGCCATTTCCCAGGCGCCATCATAGAAAACAAGGAATCAGATACATTAGGATAACGAGGGTAAAAAAATCCCCTCCCAGACTGTCCTTCGGAGAGGGCAGTGTGGGATCAGGGGTACAAAAAACTACCTCAGCAGCAAGCACAGAAAAACATGTAACAAGACATCAACATTGCAACATTAAGGGTACAGGGATAAGAATGTCCAATGTAGGCAAACAGCTCCAGTCCCTGCAGCTAAAGAGCGCTGGTCCCGATTCCGTCTGCCCACACCGAGGGGAATAAGCACACGAAGGCGTTGGAAATGGGGAAGGTAGAGTGTCTATCTGTAGCTGTTCTGTGAGTGTGTGCGTGCATGTCAGTTTGTAAGCCTGTAACATCCCGTAATAGTCTGCGCCAGGTGACCTTGAAGGGGGAGGGGGGTAGATTCCAGAGCGTCTCGTTATCTTGGTCTTCGGGGAATTGTTATGTCTCCAGCCACTGCCTTGAAATGCAGTAGCTGGAAAGAAGGGCAGAAAAAAAAAAAAAAAAAAAAAAAAAAAAAAAAAATCCAAATTTCGATCAATACCTGCCAATTTCACAGATATTTAATGTCCATCACTGGTCTCCAGGTCCGTCCAAATTCCGTTGTATAGCTGCCAGTCTCCCCAAGATGGTATCCAATTTGCGGTCCATAACCACAGTCTGATTACTGACAGCTCTCGTCACCATTATTTCCCAGCCAGCCAGTCTCTTGGGGTTGAGACTGACTGCTTTTAAGATTTTTCGATATCCAAGTAATCCACCTAATCCAATCAGCAGAATCCCAGTTATCAGAGTTCCGAATAGGTAAATATCTTCAACGTCCTCCAGAGACAGTGCGGCCAGGCACACAATGCGCCACTTCTCCCAACCGTCCATCGTGTATCCAGCAGCAAACGTCCCATCAGGACAAGTAGGTTCCCCAGAACCCACACTTCTCGTCGAGAAGATCGTGTCAATTGCATTCAGAGACCACTTGATCAAATCCATTCCTTTTATTTCAAGAGCAAGACGAGGAGAGTCTCTGAATAGTATTTCACAAGACAGACAAGAGAAGCAAGCGGGGAGAGATAAGGGAGGGAAAGCAGATGCGACCGCCTTCGTCAAGAGCCAAGAGGGAAGACTTATATAATAGTTATCCCAATGTTTAATTCGGTAGGAACCTCTTAATTAGGCTGCATTTTTGGACACTGAGATAAAGGACAGTGGTCTCTATTTTGTATCAATACCAATGTGAAGGAGCACCAGGTTTGTTTGTTTTTTTGGAGAGAACAATCACAATATGTTGTTCATCATAAAAGGAAATATTGAACAGAATTAATAAAAAAAAAAAATAAATAAAATAAAATAAAATAAATATATATATATATACAGTGGTGTGAAAAACTATTTGCCCCCCTCCTGATTTCTTATTCTTTTGCATGTTTGTCACACAAAATGTTTCTGATCATCAAACACATTTAACTATTAGTCAAAGATAACACAAGTAAACACAAAATGCAGTTTTTAAATGAGGGGTTTTATTATTTAGGGAGAAAAAAAAATCCAAACCTACATGGCCCTGTGTGAAAAAGTAATTGTCCCCTGAACCTAATAACTGGTTGGGCCACCCTTAGCAGCAATAACTGCAATCAAGCGTTTGCGATAACTTGCAACGAGTCTTTTACAGTGCTCTGGAGGAATTTTGGCCCACTCATCTTTGCAGAATTGTTGTAATTCAGCTTTCTTTGAGGGTTTTCTAGCATGAACCGCCTTTTTAAGGTCATGCCACAACATCTCAATAGGATTCAGGTCAGGACTTTGACTAGGCCACTCCAAAGTCTTCATTTTGTTTTTCTTCAGTCATTCAGAGGTGGATTTGCTGGTGTGTTTTGGGTTATTGTCCTGCTGCAGCACCCAAGATCGCTTCAGCTTGAGTTGACGAACAGATGGCCGGACATTCTTCTTCAGGATTTTTTGGTAGACAGTAGACTTCATGGTTCCATCTATCACAGCAAGCCTTCCAGGTCCTGAAGCAGCAAAACAGCCCCAGACCATCACACTACCACCACCATATTTTACTGTTGGTATGATGTTCTTTTTCTGAAATGCTGTGTTACTTTTACGCCAGATGTAACGGGACACGCACCTTCCAAAAAGTTAAACTTTTGTCTCGTCGGTCCACAAGGTATTTTCCCAAAAGTCTTGGCAATCATTGAGATGTTTTTTAGCAAAATTGAGATGAGCCTTAATGTTCTTTTTGCTTAAAAGTGGTTTGCGCCTTGGAAATCTGCCATGCAGGCCGTTTTTGCCCAGTCTCTTTCTTATGGTGGAGTCGTGAACACTGACTTTAATTGAGGCAAGTGAGGCCTGCAGTTCTTTAGATGTTGTCCTGGGGTCTTTTGTGGCCTCTCGGATGAGTTGTCTCTGCGCTCTTGGGGTAATTTTGGTCGGCCGGCCACTCCTGGGAAGGTTCACCACTGTTCCATGTTTTTTGCCATTTGTGGATAATGGCTCTCACTGTGGTTCGCGGGAGTCCCAAAGCTTTAGAAATGGCTTTATAACCTTTACCAGACTGATAGATCTCAATTACTTTTGTTCTCATTTGTTCCTGAATTTCTTTGGATCTTGGCATGATGTCTAGCTTTTGAGGTGCTTTTGGTCTACTTCTCTGTGTCAGGTAGCTCCTATTTAAGTGATTTCTTGATTGAAACAGGTGTGGCAGTAATCAGGCCTGGGGGTGACTACAGAAATTGAACTCAGGTGTGATAAACCACAGTTAAGTTATTTTTTAACAAGGGGGGCAATCACTTTTTCACACAGGGCCATGTAGATTTGGAGTTTTTTTTCTCCCTTAATAACGTAAACCTTCATTTAAAAACTGCATTTTGTGTTCAATTATGTTATCTTTGACTAATAGTTAACGGTTTTTGATGAGCAGAAACATTTAAGTGTGACAAACATGCAAAAGAATAAGAAATCAGGAAGGGGGCAAATAGTTTTTCACACCACTGTATATATATATATATATATATATATATATATATATATATATATATATATATATATATGATTAATGTGGTGTTGGAACCATTACGATGGAACTGTCATAAACGATCATAATTATTTTATATACTGTAAATATTTTACTGTATTCCATTTTTATCAAATACACATGTTTAGTACATACACTATAGAAATGCGTTCCCCTTTCTTTTTCATTTATCAATCATCAATTTAATATGAATATCCTTCATGTTTCAGGCCTGATTTGATTGAGTTTCACAAGTTGACCAGATCGAATGCTACACACAATCTGCAGCAAGCCTTCAACATTGCTGAGCAGAGTCTTGGACTCACTAAACTTCTTGATCCAGAGGGTACAGTTTAATTATCCACATATAATACCCTGTTTTATATTTTCATGGAAAATATTAAACAACATTGTGCTTTTTCATTTTATTTTTCAATAATTAACATATTTTATCTCTTAGATGTGAACACTGAGAATCCTGATGAGAAGTCTATTATAACATATGTTGTATCCTACTACCACTACTTCTCCAAAATGAAAGCTCTTATAGTAGAGGGCAAAAGAATTGGGAAGGTGAGAGGAATAATATCCAGGACATTCCAGGATATATAATATGTCTTTCTCTTTATTTTATATGAACTTTAAAATATGTATTTTACAAATTCAATTTTACAGCTGATGAAAAGTTTTCAATCTTACATTTTATTTAAATTGCCCCCCTACATTTATAAATTTTGACATGTTTGATATGTGAATTGAGCCCATTAAGCTAACTGAGAAACGAATGGTTATGACTATAACCTTAGTTCCCTGAGGGAGAGGAACGAGGTACAACACATAATGTAGGGGATATCACGTCCTCTTGTGTCCTGGCTGAAGCCACCTATATTCACGCCGTAAAGGCAGTCAAACCTGTGGTGACGTTGATGTAGCCCCACCTATACCTATAAACCATCATCACCACGGGTGACTCCCAGTTCGACAGCCGCTCTTCGCCAAACTAAGCTGAGAGGCGGGGCAGCAATGTGTTGTACCTCATTCCTCTCCCTCAGGGAACAGAGGTTATAGTCATAACCATTCGTTCCCTTCCAGTCGATTCACTCCGTACAACACATAACGTATAGGACATATATTCATGCCTGCCGAGCATCTACCAAAGTTAGGAACAAGAACCTTGATAGCTACTCTACTACCTAATGGATCCCGCAGAGAGGACACAATGGGCCACCGAGGGGGCCGTTATGTCAAGACAACCGGACAAAGTGTGCAGTTAAGACCAACTGGCTGCCGCACAAATATCACCTACGGACTTGCCCTTAAACAGCGCCCAAGATGTTGCCATAGCTCTCCTTGAATGTGCCTTCACACCCTGAGGCAATGGGACACCTTTGCTGCTATGAGCTAATGAAATAGCTTCCACAATCCAATGGGAAAGCCGCTGTTTAGCAAGACAAACAATTGATCACATAAGTGCATATTCATTGTACGGTCCATGTAGACCTGTAGTGCACGTAGCAGGCACAAATTATGCAATTTTCCCTGCTCCTCAGAAGCAAAAGGAGGGGAGCAGAAGCTATGAAGGTCGAAGACCATAGAGCTATAATCAGTGGAGACAACCTTAGGTACATAGGCCGCGTTCGGCCATAGTGTAACCTTTAAACCATTAGCAGCAAACTGCGTACAAGATGAATGCACGGACATCACCCACTCGTTTAACAGACGCTAAAGCAAGAAGAAGTGCCGTCTATAGACTCAATTGGCTAACACTAACAGTAAATCCCATGATGGAACACTGGACCTCATAGGGGTCGCAGACGTCGTACTCCTCTTAAAAAACGTACTTCGGATGAGCACCCGGTGAACCTCCATCAAAACCAATATGACAGGCTGATATGGCCGCCAAGAATACTTTAATAGTACAGAAGGAAAGGCCTTTTTCTAACAGTTCTTGTAGAAAAGAAAAACCTACACCATGGAGCACTGAAATGGAAGAACAGTAAGTTTTTGACACCATTGCTCAAAAGCTTGCCATTATAAACATATAAACCTCTAGTACTGTAGATGAAGCCTGAGCACTTTACATTTACATTTAGGCATTTGGCAGACACTCTTATCCAGAGCGACTTACATTCTTATCTCATTACACATCTGAGCAGTTGAGGGTTAAGGGCCTTGCTCAAGGGCCCAACAGTGACAACTTGGTGGTTGTGGGATTTGAACCTGGGATCTTCCGAACCGTAGTCCAATGCCTTAACCACTGAGCTACCCCTGGCCCCACTTTGAATTGTCTTAATCACATTCGGAGGAAGCCCTTTAGCTATCAGAGTGGACCTTTCGAAAGCTAAGCATGCAAGTTCCACAGTTGGGGACGCGGGTGAACTGTGTGAATATACTGTAGGTGGCTTCAGCCAGGACACGAGAGGGCGTGATATCCTATACGTTATGTGTTGTACCGAGTGAATCGACTGAAAGGGAACAAATGTATGTTGCTCCATAATGGCTGTTTGATTATTGATATTCATGTGACATTAAAATAAATAAATAAATGAATAAACTTAAAATGATGAATCCGCAATGACGTGATGGTTTTTGTATGCAGGTGTTGGATAACGCTATAGAAGCAGAGAAGATCATTCTGCGTTATGAAGGTCTGGCCTCGGAACTGCTGGAGTGGATTGAAAAAACCATTAGCATCATTAGCAACCAGAAGTTTGCTAACTCGCTAACAGGAGTACAACAACAGCTGCAGGCCTTTACAACCTATTGCACCATTGAAAAGCCTATAAAGTATGTAGTCTATGTAGTTTAAAACATATTCAAACACACAAACATTAGCTTTAGTATTTAGCAATTTTAGCATACATTGATTTCACCAAATAGCAATTCTCATGCTAATCCTACAGCTAATGGTGATTATAGATAGTGTGGTCCTATTAGCACTTTCAATATTTTGCTTGTGAAATGTGAAAACCCTTTTTTGTTCTGGCAGGTTCCAGGAGAAAGGGAATCTTGAGGTGCTGCTCTTTACCATTCAAAGCAAACTCAGAGCCAACAACCAGAAGCCATATGTGCCTCATGATGGAAAACTTATTTCTGACATCAACAAGGTAGAACTAGTGAGGAAGAACAGTGGTAGTTTGTGATATTCCTCAAATCTAGTAATCTACTGTAGCTATCTGTCAATAGGTTAACAGCTACACCATTAGAGATCAGCAGTAACTGTCATATTTAGAGGTACATATCCACTCTTAATTCTGTGTTTTTTGTGTGTGCAAAAACATAATGAAAATCACCTGATCATAGTCTAAGTGTTAGTGCAAATAACACTTCAAACGAACTTCCAACGAACAACAACAAATATTTTTTTTTTGTGCAATAATTTAGTTTTTGTTTGGCTTTAATTATAAGAATTTTATTTGGGGGAAAAATGGAAGAAAAAAAAAAAAACATTTCGGCAGAAAATCCTCATACCGACTGTCAAGCACAGTGGTGGAGGGGTGATAATTTGGGCTTGCTTTGCAGCCATAAGACCTGCGCACCTTTCAGTCAGTGAGTCAACCAAGAACTCCTCTGTATATCAAAGAATTCTAGAGGCAAATATGAAGGCACCTGTCCGACAACTAAAGCTTGGGTGATCTGAAGCTCACCAATAAATCAGAATAGCTTAAAAATAAAAGAATCAGGAATGGCCTAATCAAAGTCCAGACCTCAACCCAGTTGAAATGCTGTGGCAGAGCTAAAGAAGAATGGGCCAAAATTCCTCCACAACGATGTGAATGACTGATACGTTCATACAAGAAATCAAGTTATTGCTGTAATGGTGGATCTACAATCTGGAGTATACTTAGTATTGCCCACATGTTTCTTTTTGGCTCATCTGAGATTGTATTTGTCTAATACTAAGACTCAATATGATCAGATGATTTGTATTATGTCCTTACACAAAAACAGAATTAAAAGAGAGAGTGCCAATTTTTGAACATGACTATGTTCCAATAGGAATCTAAAATAATAGTACACCGACCTCACTTGCTTTTTTTAAATTACCCTGGACTTGGGAGAAGAAAGGGAAAGAGAGAAGGCAAAGCAATGAACATTCCATTTATGATGGATATCTTTTTTTCTGTTTAAGGCGTGGGGAAGACTAGAGAAGGCAGAGCATGAAAGAGGTGTAGCTTTAAGGAAGGAGCTGATTCGTCAGGAGAAACTTGAGCTACTTGCACAGCGGTTTGATCACAAAACCACCATGAGGCAGGCGTGGCTTAATGAGAACCAGCGGCTTGTTTCTCAGGTAAATCAGCTCTCTGTCTATAACAATATAACAGGATTGTGGTATTGCCATTAATTTTATAGAATGGATAATGTTATATCAGTGGGAGTTTTAAACGAATATAACAGTCATATAACAATAAGTCATTGATACCAGCTGTAGATAATTTGATCTATGGGATTGGCTTAACGTGTCCTGTTTTTCTATAAGGATTTTGCTCTCTGTAATGAATTGTGCTGTTGAGGAGTAAACTGCAAAGTAGGTTTAAGCTATCACTGTACATGTGGCACCAGAGAGGCCCAAAATGGTAATAATACTTCTTAATTTCATCATGCATTTTTCTTTCAGGATAATTTTGGCTATGATCTGCCAGCAGTTGAGGCAGCAATGAAGAAACATGAAGCGATTGAAGCTGACATTTCGTCATATGAGGAGCGCATGAGTGCAGTGGTGGAGCTGGCCGTGGAGATGGAGAGTGAAGGATATTACGACATCCGACGCATTATGGCTCGGAAAGACAACATCCTAAAACAATGGAATCTGCTGAAAGAGCTTGTGACAGCGCGAAAGACTCGACTGGAGAAAAACCTAGCACTTCAAAAAACCTTCCAGGAGATGGTCTACATGATTGACTGGATGGAAGAGATGCAGGTGTGAGAGAAATTGTTCAAATATCACTTATAAAGAAACTTTATGATGATGGGCCTTTTCATATAGGTCTATTATAATGTAACAGTAATTTCGTATTATTCAATTATTTAACATAATTAATACCATTGTTTAGATATAACAAATCTTTTAATATGCATCATTTAAGATGAACATAAAATAGAAATAAATCTGAAATAGAATACCATGATTATTTAATAGCACATTGTCTATGTAACTGGTGTCTCTTTTGTCTGTAGAAGCAGTAGTAAAATGCTGTAGGTATTCCGGTTTAAAATGATCTTTTGTCTTGTACAGATGAAACTGCTCTCTAAAGACTTTGGGAAACACCTGCTTGAGGTTGAGGACCTTCTGCACAAACAAGCTCTACAGGAGGCGGACATCACCATACAGGCAGATCGTGTGCAAACGCTTAATGATTCTGCGCTTAAATTCACCACCATTGATGGTACTTTTGACCTGAGAGTCCTAGTAACATAAGATAAGAGGAATAATAACAACAATTGTCAGTTGCAAATTTAACAACCAAAACATAACACATATTAGGTATATTAGCTATTACATTTATGCTATACTGTGACAAACACTTTACACAGTATCATGACCACATTGCATAGTACTATCAGCTATTTGTGCAATGAACACTTAATGCAGTATTGTAATTGCACTGTATGGACAAAAGTATGTTGACACATGAACATCATACTCGTATTCCCCAAAGTGGTACCACAACCACAAAGGATGAGGCACACAGTTGTACCTGCCACAGACCTGTTGCAATATGACAATGCTCCTTTTCACAAAGTGAGGTCCATGAAGTCTTGTTTTGCCAAGATTGGGGTAGAAGAATTAGCCCATAGAGCACTCTGAGCCCAGAGGAGGTGGACAACCACCGCCGAAATGTTGTTGCACTCTGTAAATATACCTTACAGTATATACTTCATTCTTCATTCTTGTAAGCGAATCATGTGTATAGTGAGGTGGCAGAGGTTTCAGTGATGTAGCAGCAGTGCCCCTCAATTCAACCTCATTTGAAGCCTTTGGGATGAATAGGAAAGCTGACTGCACCCAGTCCTCCTAGCATGACATCAGTGTCTGATCTTAGTAATGCTCTTGTAAGTGGGAGAACAAATACCCAAAGCCAAGCTCTAAAATCTGAGTAAACAGCCTTCCCAGAAGAGTGGCGGTTATTATAACAATGAAGGGGCTAAATCTGGAATGGGATGTTCATATTAGTGTGGTTGGTCAGGTGTTCACATACTTTTGGCAACATAGTCTACTTCATATCGTGTCAGGAAAAAATCAGGCAATATCCTGAACACTGCACAATATGGTGATTAATATGCCAACAAATTTTTTAGCTTGTTAAACAACAATGTTGGCATACTGGAACAGGGTTAAGAAATGTCCAAGTATCCAAGTGTATGAGAGCGTTTACAAGATTGGGACCAAACAGCTGTGTGTCCATAAAAAACCCATTTGTGAGACTACTCAAAAAAGCTTACATTTCTTAGGGAGCATAAAGATTGGATTTTGGAGCAATGAATAAGGTCATGTGGTCCAGATTTATCCTATTCCAGAGTGATGGGCATGCCAGGGTAACAATGGAAGCACATGAAGAGATGCCTCCATCATACTGTATGTACAAATGTACAAGCCTTTACAGGCAGTGTTATGATCTGGGGTTGCTTCAGTTGGTCAGGTCAGCGGACTCCCTGAATGAATTGTCACTTTAAAAGGTCTTTCGAATGTTTGGACTTTATGAAGTGGTTTGCCGAAAAATTTTGATTTGTTGCTTAATATTACAACAATAAGAAAATATATCAGTAGATACTAGCTAGTACATAGTGTTTAGAACTGCTGACAATAATTCATATATATTGTTTTTATCATATCATACTGAACTAGCCAAAAACTGAATATATTAACATCTCCCACTTGGTCTTTTGTAGGATACCAGCCATGCGACCCTCAGGTGATCTGTAATCGTGTAAATCATGTAAGCACTTGTCTGGAGGAACTGAAACATCTGGCAGGTAAACGTCGTACTGAACTAGAGGATTCTCGTGAGCTCTGGGTTTTCTTCCAGGAAGTAGAAGAGTGTGAGTGCTGGATGCGTGAGAAGATCTCAATCTTGAACACACAAAGCTGCGGAAAAGACCTAAGCAGTGTTCTGAAACTTCTACAGAAGCACAAGAGCCTAGCTGGTGAGCTGTTAGCTCGACGTGCACTTCTCCAGCAGACGATGAAAAAAGGAAAACAAATCATCACGCAGAAACGATTGCACACAGCTGGGATTAATGACAAGTTGATGGAGGTGAAGGAAGATTGGAAAAGACTGGAGGATCAGGCTGCAATGAGACTTGGCCACCTGCAGGAGGCTCTAGATTTCTTTCAATTTAGCGCTGAAATGGATGACCAGCTAGCATGGCTTCAAGATGCCTACAGACTTGTCTCCAGTGACGATTTTGGTCACGATGAGTTTTCTACACAGTCGCTGCTCAAGAAGCATATCCGTGTCTGTGAGGAGGTGGACAAGCACTGCCAAAATGTTGTAGCACTCCGTAAACATGCAGTGTTACTGCCGCCTTATTATGGAGACCTAGAGGAAGTGAAGGAGAGGATACAAGAAGTGGAGCGTGTGTATAGTGAGGTGGCAGAGGTTGCGGTAATGCGGCAGCAATGGCTGAATGATGCTCTTTCTGTCTACTGCATGTTCAGTGAAGTCAACGCATGTGAGTTGTGGATTGACGAAAAGGAAAAATGGTTGGACAAAATGGATGTTCCTGAGAGACTTGAGGATGTTGAGGTGGTCGCTCACAGGTAGGAATGGGCCAATATAATCAAATTAACTTTTACCATCCACTTACAGCACACATACTCTCTCATTCAATTGGACTAATTTGGATGTCTTTGGACACCAAACACGGAGAGGACATGCAACCTCCATGTACACAGACTCTGGGGTGATTACACAATTATGTTAAAAGCAAAATACATTGAATGAGCAACATTTCAATGGTTGGAAACACCTTGCTGTTCAGAGAGGTCAGTGGGAAAATAGTCAACTGCCAAGAAGTGGGGTATAGTATCATCACTCATATAATAATGCATATAATCACTCTTTACAACTGTGGTAGGCAGAAAAGCAGCTCAGCTTGCACTTAACATCATACATTAGTTTAAGGACTACGAACGCAGAATATCGATCAAATCAAATTCCAGTCCTGTCAGCCAAGAATAGGAAACTGAGGCTATCGTGGGCTCAGACTCACCCAAGTAAGACAGTTGAGGAAGATTTTTTTTAAATCACCTGCCATTTTTCCAGTCTTTCGGATAATGCATCCACAACATGTAATTTCCTGTGTGCCCAAATGCACCAATACTGGACAGGAATGTTGTGGGATGAGATAGGGTTTTAATTTATACCTGCTGCATTCATTTGTAAGTGGTTACATCCAAGCAAGTGCTGGGTGAATGGTGATGTACATATATGTACCTTTCTATGTGTTAGGTTCGAGAGCCTGGACCAGGAGATGAACAGCTTGATGGGAAGGATCCTGGATGTCAATCTTATTGTTCAGCAGCTCTTGGATAGTAACCACCCCAGTTCCACTGAGGTCAGAGGGTGTCAGGATCACTTGAACAGCAGGTACAGTTCAATTCAATTAAATTGAACAATGGTCATTGTCTCAATGCAGCTTTACAATATTAAAAGAAAATTATGGAAATGTGTATGAGCGAGAAAAATGCGTATAGATCATAATGATCAGATTGTCCCTGATGAGCAAGCCAAGGGCGATGGCGACAGTGACATCTCCCTGAAACGGCAATAGGAGGAAACCTCGAGAGGAACCAGACTCAACAGGGAACCCATCCTCATTTGGTTGATAATAGGTAGCAATAATTATTTACAGACAATACTGTATGTTAGGCAGCTGGAAGTTTAATATAGCAGAAGATGTCCAAGTTAACATGGAGTCCAGTTTGGCACCATGATGGCACCAGGATGAGGCAGCAGATAGGGGGCCTGAATCACTGAGAGCTCAGGTGCAGCATTTGTAGATCCAAACCATTACAAAGCAGAATCCAGCAGGAGATGGTCCTTCTCTGGATGCCTCAGGATCCTTATAGGGTGGGCGTCTGTCTACTGGAGCTGGTATAATCTACAGATACCTCGGGACAGCAGTGCAGACATTTTATTTTAATTGCTAGGAATAACATACACATGTGTTTTGAACTTTATGACAGACCAAAGCATGTACAAGTGTAAATACACTACATCAGGTAGGGTATGTAATGCAGTAGTAATGGGAAAGGTGTGGGCTCATGGGAAATTAGTAATAAGATAAGCCAAGTTTCTAAAAAGTGAAGGATGAGATTTTTATATTATATGTTGCTGTGTGACCATGGATTTAAATATTACAATATTTTCCAGTCCTACAAGAAGAATTAATATCAAAACATGCGTAAAGATAATTAAGTAAAAGACAGGTGAACTGAACAACATTAGTCTTCAATAATACACTAGCAAACTGTTGACATGATCATGGGCATCCAAGTCTCACTCAAGTCAGCAGGGACTAAAGGCTATAGAAAAGCCAATACAGCATAAATCATCAAAAATGTCAGTGCTGGCAATGATCGAAAGTCAACAAAACATCTAGTGCACCACTGCATCATTGCATAAAAATGTCAACATTATGAAACTTTTCTTCCTAGCTTCCCTATTTCTCCCATATTTAGTTGTGGCCAATTTCCACCTGCCAGTTACATTTGACTGTTACAGTATCAACAGTTGGGTGTAACGTGTTACAAAGTAACGCGTTAGAGTACTTGGATACATTTTTTGATGTAACGAGTATTCTAACACGTTATGTCCGCCATTTAAGTTCTTTTGAAAAATGTAATCCGTTATTCAGACAATTTATGCAATCTGTGAGCTAGACAGCAGTCATTTCTAATCTGTGTGTGTGTGTGTGTGTGTGTGTGTGTGTGTGTGTGTGTGTGTGTGTGTGTGTGTGTGTGTGTGTGAAAGTCACAGCCCCCCTCTGTTATTCCTGCTGTTATACCCCTGTCTCACCTATGCGGTTTGACCATGCAAGGACCGACGCGCGGAAAGATGGAAACATAATCACAGCGCCAAAACTAGCAGTGAATCATGATGAACCGTACTTGAAATCGCGTAGGTGAGATAGGGGTATTAGTAGTTAACAGATTATGGGCCAAACTTCGTGGAGTGATGATGGTAGAATAATTATAAAGGTCTTTATAAAACAACATGCATGAGGAATCACAAAGAGATTGGCTAGTGATTGGCTAAAGATTGGCTAGTGTCACTCTGATTGACAGGAGAGAGAAGAGAAAGTGTAACAACATTTCTACCCATAAAGCACAACCAAATTTCCTCTTTTGGACATCTGGCTACAGATTATTAACAATATCAAGATTCGGATTTGCTATCTGATGATAGGTAGAAATAACCCAGAGGACTGTGTGAGAAAGCTAATATTATCATGTAAAAGTAATATGGTGTATTGTATTGTAATCTACTGTCTGTATTTACTATGTGGACATCTACTCAGATTGAACATCCTATTTAAGAACCACAGGTTGTTTTTATTTGTCAATGCCACCATGTGTGCAGACATACAGACGAATCGAAATACCGTTTCTCTTCTCCGTCATCAAGTATTTACATAATAAAAATATCAGCAGTTCATGCAATATAGAAAAAGATTTAGTTTCAAGGTAACAGCAGTGTACTTGTAATAAATAGATTTAAATAAACAGAGTGAATATATCTTGTAAGCATCTGAATGAATATACATCAGAGTAAGTGTAAACAGTTAATTTTTTTAATATACACTACCGTTCAAAAGTTTTAGATCACTTTCTAACTCCATGATGGTTCCTGATTTTTCTTTCTTTCTACATTGTAAAGTTTTGCTGAAGGCGTCCAAAAACTGCATGAATCTCCTTTGAACAGTTGATATTGAGATGTTTCTGCTACTTCTGCTCTGTAAAGACTTCATAACGCCTCTAATCTGAGCTGCTGGTAATTTTTCAGGTTGATAACTCTAAATGAACTTCTCGTCTGCAGCAGAGGGAGGTTTTGGTCTCGTCCTCCTGAGACGGCCTTCATGAGAGCCAGTTTCATTATGGTGCTTGACGGATTTTGCAAATGCACTTGACAATACTGTTCTTGCAGGAACTATTACAGAAAGGCCTCTGTATCTTAAAATAACAACTAACTGTTAATTAGTTAATTAATTTATAACAACTAACCTAATTCCATATGTGTTATTTTATAGTTTTGAAATCCTCAGTATTGTTGTAGAATGTAGAAAAAAAATCACTAAACAAAAACAAAGAAATTTGCAAGTGACCCCAAACTTTTGAACGATAGTGTACATTGAAATACTCTATATGTAAAAGTTCTGAGTGTAATGGCATTTGTAAAGTCCAAGACAGATAACAGCAGTATGACAGTTATGCAAAAAGACAGGGAAGTGTAAAAGTTTAAACAGTTTTGTGATTGAAAGAATTTGTACATGTAAAGATTTTTTAAGGTGTTTGTAAACAGGTCCGTGTGTTCAGAGTTTTGCAAAGAGTATAAAGTGTCTTATGTACGATGAAAGAAATGTGGGGTAAGCTTTAAGTTCAGCATCCTGACAACTTAATGGATGAAGATGTTTGAAAGCCTTTTGGAGCGAGCCTGGAGGCTCCGATACCTTCTTCCTGACGGCAGGAGGCTGAAGTGGAGATTGATGGGTGTGAACTATCTGCAGCGATGCTGATGGCTTTTATAGTGAGGTGGGTGTGGAGGATATCCACAAGGGAGGGCAGAGAGACACCGATGATCTTGAGTCTTTCAACAGGAGGCAGTGCAGCCGCCGTACTGTACAAGGCAGTGATGCAGTTGATTCTACGCTCATCGGCACTGGGAAAGCTTTCTACCTTTTTGGTGCTTAATGCACACAAGGTTGTGCTCTCAAGTGCGAAGATGAAATCATGTCTTTATGGACCTCACTTTATGGTCAGGTTTATCTGTCTTGCTTTAACAGGTTTAACAAGGAAAATCTAATTTTGTAAGCAATTCATACAGTAGTCTTTCTACAGTGTAAACAGTGTAAAAAAAGTTACCTATTTATTGCTTTCTTTAATTTGTTTTTTTTTTTCACGGCAAACCTATAAATGTGATGTGTGTGTGTGTGTGTGTTTGACCTTGGCAGAAATAGCTTCTATTACGGTGCTGCCATCTGCTGCAGTTGATACATACTGAGCTAAGATGAAGTCTGTTCAATACACCCTCTAAGACCCATTCACAATCACAATAATAATAATAATAATAATAATAATAATAATAATATCAAAAGAAAAATATTAGATTTGTATTATTTAAATGTTATATGACATTAAAATTATACAAATAATGCTTACAGCTACTATTAAGATAATTTGTTTGCTGTCACATTTGTATGTTGTCACACAATGGTTGTTAAATTTGACAAAATAGTGTCTGTTTAGGGTAAAAAAAAAATATATATAAATCAAACCAACAAGTTAATATTATGCCTGTTCATAGCTAATGTAGAAATGTTTTGAACAACACTGTTTTGGCAATATTATATCAGTAGCTAGAAGACTTAAATAATGTAGTACGGAGTTGCTTTTACAGTTTATAGAGTATAACCTAGTTTGCTTCTGAGAAAAGTCCTCTACAAGTCATACTATTGTTCTGTATATCTGTTACAGGTGGAATTGTATGGTAGAACTGGTTGAGCAGAAGAAGGATCATTTGAACTCAATCCTTCGCATTCAGAATTATTTACTTGAGTGCAGTGAAATTAAATCCCAAATTCAGGAAAAACGGAAAGCTATCGATGCTACGCAGTATTCAGGCAGCGACCTGGGCAGTGTCTTAGCGCTGCAGCGGCGTTTGTCCACCATGGAAGGAGCTCTTGCTGTTTTAGAGCCTAAACTCATTCATTTGCAACAGGAAGCAGAAGACCTTGCAACCTCTGAGCCACACAAAGCAGAGGAGATCTTGATTCCCTTCGAGGGTGTGAGTGTGGAGTGGGATGAATTGAAACGTACTCTTCAGGGCTGTGAGGATTCGCTGACTGTTGCTGGCAGGCTGCAGCAGTTCATTCAGGATTTGGATTCTTTCTTGACATGGATGGTGCAGAAGCAGACAGAGGCAGCATCTAACGACCTGCCTGAGTCTTTGGATGAGGCTGAGAGGCTCATAAACCTCCACGCAGCTCTTAACGAAGAAATTCGCAGCTATGAGGAAGATTTTGAGCGGCTGCAGGCCGTGAGGGAGTTGTTGGACTCAGAGGACACTCTACTAGCCAATGCTGCACTACACCAGTGGCTGCAGAAACTTAGTGCAGGCTGGAACAAGCTGCTACAGATGTGGGAGAGCAGGAGGGATGAGCTAGTCCAGGCACACATCTACCATCTTTTCATGAAAGATGTCAAGCAGGCTGAAGCCTTCCTCAACAACCAGGTGAGTGCACTCATGTAGATAATACACTGATCAGCCACAACACTAACACCACTGCCAGGTGAATTGAGTAAAATTATGCACGCCCAAGGCTCATCTATGTCTGTGGGGAGCAAAAGCTAGCCTGTCTGGTCTGATCCCACAGAACATCCAATGTGGCACAAACTTTTTAAAAAGTCAATGCTGGCCACAATAGAAAGATTAGCATACAGAGGTTAAGGTAGTTCATCCTTATTCCCCAGATGCATCCACATGATCCACTTTTTTACATTTTGTGTCCAAGTGTAGTGACTGGCCTCCATGAAGGAAAAAAAAAAGTTATAAAGGCTGTAGCAGTGCAGGGGATCAGTCTGTTTAGAGGGGTGATTCGGTGTGTGTGTCTGTGTGCCTGTGTGTGTGTGTCTGTGTGTGTGTGTCTGTGTGCCTGTGTGTGTCTATGTGCCTGTGTGTGTCTGTGTGTGTGTCTGCTCCTGCTTTTTTAATACCAGTTCTTTTCAAAGGTAAAGTGCAGATTAATTTTTTTATATGAATATTTTGGCCTGTGGAACAAATCACCAGATTTTCCATTATTTCTTATGGGGAAATTCACTTTGATATATGAGTGTTTTGATATACAAGAACACAAGTAACGCAATATTGCTTGCAATCCGAGATTTAACTGTACATAAAGTGATGTGGTAAATAAAAACAGGCTTACCATTAACAAAAACATGCATAATTAAGTCGACATTGTATTTACTGGAAGGGAAATGAAGGAAAAGGAAGGGAAGGGTAAGGAATTGACATGATCTTGGATTATTGATAAAGGGCTGTCTATGAAGAGGTTATCTGCATAGCAGAATGAAGTCTTTTTCTGATAAAAAAAAAAAAAAGACTACAGTATACTAAAGAGACATGTTGTGCTATGTTCCTTTGTACTGAAAAGTATTTTCTGAGCCAGTACTCCTGACTTGCAACCTCCTGTTGGTCCAGTGTTCCATTGATGCCTGTAACATACTGATGTTGGTTTGTCAAGTGAAACAATGACAACAATCTTTTCTGTAATGGAAGTACAGCACCTATGACACTTAATTGAATCTATAAATGAACCTTATACACATAAATATAAGCTACCTTTTAATAGTTCATTTTGTTATTTAATTTTCTATCCACATATCTTTTTTATTATACATACATTTTTAATTAATTATCCTGATTCATGGCGGCGCGGTGGTGTAGTGGTTAGCACTGTCGCCTTGCACCTCCAGGGTCTGGGTTCGAATCCCCGGCCAGGCTCGATTCCCGTCTCTGTGTGCATGGAGTTTGCATGTTCTCCCCGTGCTTGGTGGGTTTCCTCCGGGTTCTCCGGTTTCCTCCCACAGTCCAAAGATATGCAGGTTAGGCTAATTGGCGTTCCTAAATTGCCCGTAGTGTGTGATTGGGTGTGTGAGTGTGTGTATGTGTGTGTGCCCTGCGATGGATTGGCACCCTGTCCAGGGTGTACCCCGCCTAGTGTCCGAAGTCTGCTGGGATAGGCTCCAGGTCCCCCGCGACCCTGAACACAGGATTAAGCGGTATAGAAAATGAATGAATCCTGATTCATGCCATATTCATGAAATAGTTTTTTGCGGATTATAATAAAGATATAATGTTTTTTTCGTGTTCTGTTTTTTTCTTGTTAGGAGTCCTCATTGGCACATGTGGAACTCCCTACTACAGTGGAGACAGTGGAAGCCGCCATTAAGAAACACAAAGAGTTCAGCATGGCGATGGAGCTTAATCTGCACAGGATCAAAGCTGTAATTGAGGCAGGAGAAAGTCTCATCAGCCAGAACAACATCTACTCTGAGCGCATCCGAGATCGGGTGGATTTGCTCATTACCAGGTCAGACATGACTATAACCTTCTCTTACAAAGCATCAAAATTTGCTCAAAGTAGCAACCAATTGGGTGGCATAAAAAGAAAATCAGGCATTGTGTAAATCCTAATTGTATTCAAACTGGCAGCTCTTTTGTGAACATATTGTTCTGCTGTACTGCTGTACTTGAGAGAGAGCAGCTGCTCCATCATCTTCTGTACACCATAAACAATGCTCTCTTTAATACACACAACAAAGAAGCATATACATGCACACTCCAGTTTGCCTGA
This sequence comes from Channallabes apus, assembly GCA_030522415.1. Lineage (NCBI taxonomy): Eukaryota > Metazoa > Chordata > Actinopteri > Siluriformes > Clariidae > Channallabes > Channallabes apus. The sequence continues at coordinate 5,096,583 of CM060131.1, forward strand.
CTGACTGAGGAAGTGACAATAAAGAGTATGAAATCTATTTTCTATAGAACAGAATAGAAACTTCTTCACATAACCCTTTTTTGCATAATTATTATGTGCTTGGTTTGGTTTCTCAAATTATTTACAGTATAAAAGCTAATAATTATGGCAGATACATTTACAGTACAATACATTTTCTAAATACGTATCTGCTCCCTATCCCCCACGTTGAAGAATTTCATTTGAATGCTAAATTCTATAGAAATGCAAACTTTATCTTTCACTGGTTTGTTGATAGAAACTAGTCTGACCAAGCAGTCTGATTGGATGAGAGGCATTCTACAAGCAGTAATAATAGACAGTAACTGGGATGTTTAAGTACAGTATATGTATCACCCTGTATCACATGTGTTCTTATACCCGTTAATTACACTAAATGTCATGTGCCAGCAATTGTGAAAGTAGGTCGGTACTAAGGAGAGAGCAACTGCCTGTCAAAATCGACATTCAAAACCATAGCACTTTCAGCAAAAAAAATTTAAATCTGATAATGTTGTCATTTTAAACAGTAATTAATGATAAAAAGCAATAATAAACAATAATAGTTTAATAATTGCTTCCAAGTACATCCAAACCACGTCTGAACAATTCGTATTATTAATTTACTGCTACAAGGTTAACTAGCTCCTAACACAAGTCTGAAACCCATATCAGCTCTGCGACCCCTGAGTCAAGTGCCTTGGTGTGTGTGACAATGAATTGTACACCCTAGCGCACTACCTTTGCATTTAACACTCTTTGGGGTTCATCCCTTTATCGCAGAAAAGCGCACTAAATGTATATATAAAGAGAAACTTAAGAGATTTACGGGACTGTTCATCACCTCGATGTCTTATTCTCCTCACCTATTAGGTACATAGGGCAGGTACGAATGTAATACTACTTTCACTCCTAAGTACATTGTTAAGTACATTAACTTTCAGTCACTACCTGTAACTGTTGGTTGCTAGTTCTACCAGTCATGGAAGGATACAGTACAGTATGTGCTGGAGGAGCAAAATATCTGCTGATAAGTGGAACTGTTGGAACTGTTGTATAAAAACAATATCACACTCAAGGTCGTGTTGCTGTGCTGAAAATCTGCACTGTTGTGATCCGTTTGACACTTGGGCTGTGCCCTCGTGTCTGTGACCGTACTAATCTTCATTACAGCAGCATTCCCTCTCATGTGATATAGCCATTTACAGTTGTACTGTAGTTAAATCCTGACATTAGTAGAGTTAAAAATTTAGTAGTTGAACATAATGTGTTGTGCTTTGCATGTTTTATTTTTCTTGTGTTTGACTGGCAGGGGGAATCAGAACCGGGAAGTGGCGCAGCAGTGGCTCAGAAAACTGACTGATCAGTGGGAGCTGCAGAGGTTCTTGCAGGACTGCCATGAGGTACTGTGTGGTTTAAAAGTGGTTAAAAGTGCAACATGCGCATAGTAGCAATCAGTCCTGTTCACATCAGGTTATAAATCCAACTAAATTCACAATGTCCATTCACAATGAAGCAAACTGCATAAATGCACAAGGTACTTTATATGCAGCAGCACTATTGCTTCACAGCGGACCAATGTGCAAACTGTGTGAAGACAAAGCACCTGTACAGTAGACTACATTGCCGTTCAGCTCGTTAGAGACTTGAGCATTGGTGTCAAAAGTATTCACATTCATTACTTGAGTAGAAGTATAGATACTAGGGTTCAAAAATACTTCTTTAGAAGTTGAAGTATCAACCCAAGCTTTTTACTTAAGTAAAAGTTTAAAAGTACTGGATTCAAAACTACTTAAAGTATAAAAGTAAAAGTACCGTTAGGGGCGACAAAAGCTTTAAGGTCTCGCTTTCCGATCATGCAACGGGTGGGGGGGGGGGGGGGGGGGTTGGGCGGGGGAGGGGATGGCGTTGTGCGCGTTCTGATCATGTGACGAGTGGGGGGGGGGCGTTGTGCGCGTTCTAATCATGTGACGGGGGGGGGGGGGGTGAGTTGAGCGCGTTCTTATCAAGCGACCGGGGGGGGTTGCGCGTTCTGATCATAAAAATAGAGTAATGAGGCTGTTTTTAAAAAGTAAGGAGTAGAAAGTACAGATAATTGCTTAAAAATGTAAGGAGTAGAAGTAAAAAGTCGGCTGAAAAATAATTACTCCAGTAAAGTATAGATACCCAAAATTTCTACTTAAGTAAGGTAACGAAGTATTTGTACTTCGTTACTTGACACCTCTGGACTTGAGCTATATCCCTACACCTCAAAGAAGGCATGCATCTGGGCAAGAAATACTACAATTGTTTGCTGTTTATTGTGATAATTTGAAATGTTCTGATTTGGAATCTGTAATCTACCTTTAGAATAATTGAATGGATTCATGCACTGCTGCAACTGTCCTCTTTCTGTTTCATGTCTCTCTTAGCTTAGCATCTGAGCTCACTATTACTAATATGGTCACTCAGTCACTGATCTCCATTTTTCAAATAAAATACGCTCCAAACTCTGTAACAATATGCTCATTAACTAATCCATCACTGCATTTCGGATCTTGTCATCAGCAGCATTTTTATAATTTGTGTTGCTTGTAACGCACCATGTTTGGAGTCTTGTCCACAATATTTTCCCTTGCCATTGTTCTCCTGTTCCACACATCATAATGTGCAGCTACACATTTAATCTAGTAAGTCATTTTCCTTTTCAAGATCAGAGTACATGTGTAGTACAGTACAGATTCAAGCCCTCTAGTGGCTGTATGGATGGCATTTTTAACCCATTATCCTGTTAGTGAACAGGACAGTTCAGTTGTCCTTGATATCTCGCCCAATATATTAATATTTCCTAAGAATAAATTCCTTTTATAGAAATTATGTGATATATTCAAGGGTGTGGTTAATCCTCCAGCACTGCTCAGTGAATAAATCCTTCCCAACAGTGTTTGACAGGTGGTATTTCTGGTTAGTCACCTTGTGAACCAGTGTAAGCATATATTTAATAATCACTTATTTGCCTAAATATATATAAATGTCAAAACATACATACTGTATATACATGCACTGTCTAATATCCACCCAAATTTCTTGATGGTTTTGTACAGGGCCATGTTATGCTACTGTATATAGAAACTGTGTAAATTGTTTTAACTCTTGCAGACTTCAGCTGTTCTTCAAGCAAATTCTTTTCAGTTCTTGTAGTATGTTGCTCATTTCAACTTTTAACACTAGAAGCGCCGAGCACGGTCATTTTGACCGCAAGGGGGAAAAAAAAAACTTCACACTCGATCAAAATCCAGGACCTAAACTATTTGCTTTGGGTGAAAGCGCCATCAAGCGATCATTGTGTGTCAGCAACAGCTTCCCATTCAAAACAATCCCAGTCAAAACGACCGTGAACCGCGTTATAAGTAGGTCACACTGGCCCGGCGCTTCTAGTGTTAAGCAAGTTGGTACCGATCTTAAAACTTGAAAACAAACAGCAGTAAACCATGTGATGACATAAACCAAGGCAACATTCCAGAAGTGTTTCAATGTCTACCAAGCACTTGAGTACGACTCAGGGTCTTCGACATATCTGGCTAAATAGAATGCATCCTTGCACATTTGCAATTCAGGCTCCTCACCACTGTAGTAAATCAAAGTCAAAGTGGCCTTTATTGTCTTTTCAACCATATACAGTAGTCCAGTACACAGTTTAACAAAACAACAGTACTCCAGGACATGGTGCTACATAAAACAACACAGACTTACATACGACTACACATAACTAAAAACAATTATACTAGGAACTCTGAAAGATATAAAGTGCATACTGTAAGTGCACAAGACAGTAACAGTGTGCAAGACAAGACAATCTGCACGACAATGGGTACACTTTAAAAAACAGTGCAGCATCAACCAGTACAGTAAGTTCTGATGAAGTTCTGATCACCTTGCACCTCCAGGATCTGGGTTCGATTCCTGGCCAGGCTCGATTCCCGTCTCTGCATGCATGGAGTTTGCATGTTCTCCCCGTGCTTGGTGGGTTTCCTCCGTGTACACTGGTTTCCTCCCACAGTCCAAAGACATGTAGGTTAGGCCAATTGGCATTCCCAAATTGGCCAGTGTGTGTGTAAAAGAGCATGTAAGTTTGTATGTGTGTGTGTGTGTGCATTGCGATGGATTGACACCCTGTCCAGGTGTACCCCCTCCTTGTGCCCTAGGCCTCCTGGGATAGGCTCCAGGTCAGCGTGATGCTGAATACAGGATAAAGCGGTATAGACGATGAGTGAGTGAGTGAGTGATGAGTATAAACATGACATGCTGCTAGGCAGCTATAATGCAGATCAATAAAGTACACTGTCATTTGTGTTTTAGCATCCAGTTCAAGAATGTGAAAAAAGAGAAACCACTGAGATCATCTCAGATTTTTCTGACATTACCAGTCAACAGTTTCCCACACGAGACCTCAGCAGAGCTTGTGCATGATCTCTTTTGGTACCAAACTGCTTGTGAAAACTTTTTTGAAGCCACCTACAGTAAAAGTCTCTCCAAATTCTTTCACAACTATTTCGAGTTCTGGCTGGACTTTCAAGCCTTTCTAGCCACTTATTTTCAGGGTCTCTTGGAAACATTATAGAATGGATTAGCCACTCGCGAGCCTCCATCCTTCGACACCTAGAGTCAAGTTATGACTTGGACCCAATAGTATAAGTTTTTCCAGGAGCAGCACTGGATGGGCAAGCACCTTGATCTGAGCCCTGAAACAGTCAACCCAAACCTGTCCTACTTTAACTTGACCAACATGCCAAAAGATTACCACTTTATGTCACTCATGGCTCCAGGAACATAATCCTGGTATTTATTTGTTGATCCTATCTATCATCGTTTTTGGGTCCCAATTCTCCAAGATCTCCCTAAAGTGTATCCGAGACCCCTTTCCCACAACCGAACCTGTTGACTCCTCAGTTTCCGGAGATTATTGGGATCTCAAGGAGAGTTCTTTAAGCAGAAGGATCAGATGTTGCCTCCTTATTGGTCATTTGACTGTACCATTAACATATTAATTGGTATGGACCCACAGAGCTAATCTGAAAATGTCTTAGAAATTGCAGGCATGGAAACATCCTGGGAGTAGTGTAACTGCGCAGATATCTGTTCAGGCAGAGCCACGGGCAGCATGGACCTTCTGTTGATACTAAGCCATGGTCAGGTAGACCAAGAAAAATTTCACCCATTATTGCCAGAAGAATTGTTTAAAATGCAAAGAAAAATCCACAAACAACTTGAGAAGAGAAATTGAGAGAAATTGTGTTGTTTCAAGAAGCACAACAAGGAGGTAGTTGAGTACAAATGACCTGCATGGTCGAGATGCCAGGCAAATGCCGTTATTGTACCCATGCCACAAAAAGGCCCGCTTGCAGTACACCAGACAGCATCTAAACAAGCCTCACAGCTAGTAGTCATTTGGAGTGATGTGACCAAAATTGAAATTTATGTTTGGAGAGAAGCCAACAAAACCTATGGTGAAAAGTACACCATCCCCACTGTAAAGCATGGTGGTGGGTCTCTTATGGTTTGGGGATGTGTAAGTTCCAGTTTCACAGGAATGTTAGTCAGAAGTGATGGCAAGATGCATGCAGCATGTTATCAGAAAATACTGACCAACAATTTGCAAGAAGAATGGGCAGCTGTACCATCTGATCTCATGCACAATTATTACAAGTGACCTCATGCCATCATTGATGCTAAAGGGGGAAATGCACAATTTTAATAACTAAAGGCATGCAAACTTTTAAAAAGGGGTTATGTTATGTTTTTTACTGTAGATTGTGCCATTCTGTTATGCCTTACACAAGAACCCTATAAGAGCCCTATAAGAAATAAAATACATCTGTTTTGCCTTCTCACTTATGTTTTCTTGAAAAAAATGGAACACCTCTTGCAAATTCTCCCAAGGTATTACTTTTGAGGTAACTTTTGAGCACAACTGTAAGTCTGCTGCATTCACTGTGACTCTGCAGTGTGTGGAATGTTCTTTTATTTAATTTTGGGTCTCGTGTAAAAGGCCAAGGAGAAACATCTTTGATTTTTTTGTTAAATATTTGCTTTGAAACCCAGTGGCTACTACTATTTCACTGATTGGGATCAGATTTGGGAGACAATTCCATCAAAAAAATTGCCTCCAATTATCTCTCTAATTCCCACCATGATTCGCAGCATTGAATTTCTATTAGTACAGTGGAGCTAGTAAAGTTATGTTGCTTGAAACACTTCACCTTCACCAAGAAGGATGAGCGCATGCACAACCAGTTTTCCGACCTGAGACTTCATTGGGGCAATCCTGTTATTCACTGGGAAAATTGGTGAGTATCCGTAGAGACGTCTGCAGCCTGTTGTACATAGGAACTTCTGTTCCCTGTTGGAATAGAAAAGAGCTAGCACCAGATCAAGAAGCTTGGTATTGGAGGCCATACTTTAGAGAAACTCGGCATGGCAAGGGTTCATCTCCAAATGTCCACTGAATGCTTGTCCCCAACTGACATCCATCCTTTATCTTATATATGGCATGTGCATAAAATGACTTTATGCACACATTGACATTCTGGCCTAAACCCCACTGGGTTTGCAAATGTCATACCTTTCTCTCTTTTACTGCACATCATATTATTCATGCAATTTGTTTCAAGTCAGTTTGTCACACAATTTATTGCAGTCACAAGATAGCAAATAATCGCCATAAAATAATGGTGCCTATGTGGGTCGTAAGCTTTTTATCCAACTTTTAATTCACGGTTTTGATTTGTCATATAATTTAAATAGTAGCAAAAATGTGGGTTAATTCAGTGTGCTCTCATACAAGTTTAAAGATCATGTAATTAAATAAACACCGTTTTTAGTCCCAAAGTGTTTAATTCTCTTCAATTTCTTCCATTCTTCCATCCCTTTAAGAATCACTCCCATTGAGAGGAGAGTTTAGCATCACTGCATACGTCGTGTCCCCTCCCTCCCTCTCTCTCTCTCTCTCTCACACACACACACACACATTCAAATACACATCATATGGCTCACTCTCTCCCCCTCCTTCTCCTTGCCTCTCTGTTTCTCTCCATCTGTTTTTACCTCACACTGTTCTCGGATGCTGCATCAGAGAAAAAACTGGGTCTTGGGGCTGAGCTCGCTATCATAGAAAATGGACTGAACAAAGAGAGTGAAAGATGATTAGAGGTGGAGAAGAAGGTAGAGAAGAAGAGGAGGCACACGAAGAAGGAAAAATAATCTCCATTCATATCGGAGCATCAATGTTGGAGCATAAATGGATCACAGGAGCATGTCTGAAAGAGAAGCGGAATATAAATAATTGTCTCAGATCCTCTACTCTACATCAGGCCTCTCCCACTTTTCCCTGACTGTTTTCTTCTCCGTAATCCGTCAGAAAGATGACTGGATTCAGCCTCTAGATCTTCTTTTATCCCCCTTTTTCTCTACTCTCCTATGGATCCACATTCGTCTGTTTTTCACTGCTCACGCAGACAGTTGACTTTAACTCTGTGCTACGTTTTCTGAGGGGTTTTGATATTGCATCCAACATCAGGTCTTCCTGGTGTGTGTGTGTGTATGTTTATACATTCTATTATTACAGTATATGTGTGTGTGTGTGTGTGTGTGTGTACGTGAGTGTTTGTGTGTTATAGTTGTATGCTTATTCTAAATGTGCTTGTAAGATAGAAAATCTGTGTGTTTGTGTATATTTATGCCTGAGTGTGTATGCAGGCAGATTGCTGCTGGTAAATCTTCTTGTGAGATGTCAAGACTTTTGGAAACCTCATTTTGTGTAATGTAGTCATGCTCTTTTCTATACATTTCCTAAATTGGTGAACAAACCATTTTTGGGTTGTTTTCAGTTTGTTTGCAGTTTGGTAAGCATTTAAATTATTCTTAATGTTTTACTGTAAAGTAATTGGATAACATTCTGGAAAATAAATATGAAGAACAGACACAAATTCAACCAACAGTGTCTGTTAATAAATCGTTTAAACCAATGACTCTATCACTGCAGATTTTTTAAACATACCTTACCGGCGTTTTTGTAAGTGATAAGTGCAGGTGATAGGGAAGAAAAGCTAAAACAGTACATGTGTCTGTGTGTGTGTTCCAGCTGGGTGACTGGGTGATGGAGAAGATGCTAACGGCACGTGATTCAACTTGTGATGACACACAGCAGCTCCATAAGAAATGGCTGAAGCACCAAACATTTATGGCTGAACTCACACAGAACAAAGACTGGCTCGACAAAATTCAGAAGGTGGGAACTGTGCGTGTGCAAAAAAAAAAGAAAAAAAAAAAGGATGTTTAAAAGTCGGGTCCAGTTTGTGTTGACAAAACAAAGATTTTTTGAACAAATGCTTTACTGTAAGTTTTTTTTCCCACACTTTCAGACAAATGATCAACCCATAATCATTTCCAGTACAATACTCTGCAGGTATGAAACTGTTGGGTCTATTTAAAACTTTTGTTGCATTGAAAATTTTCCGTCATTTGGAATAAATGTCAATATCAGTTCTTATGATTATGATTGTCAAGCGGGGATTTGTGAAGAATGAAGACCTACTGTATCACCGATTGACATTTACAGATGACAGCACAGTATAAGGATGAGACTCTTAACTGCGGGAAAACATTTGAATGGAGCAAACATTTTAAATAGTTTTAAACGGTTTGCATATCTGTAAATGATAATCCTGACCAAGTTGTGATCATTTGGCGAGTGGAATACCTGATCCTTGTCACCAACTTGCAGAAGAGACGCCTCTATCTGTTGGAATGGTAGGCAGAATTATTCACAAACTCCACTACAGGAACTCAGCTGGGATTTATTGGCCTCATTCTTTAGGGCTCAGATTAAATAGGTTTCTGGGAGGCCAGCATTTCAGACAAGGAGACAATCTGATCATGGCTCCAGTATACTGAGAAAACTTTCTACCTTGATGGTATTCAATCACAAGTCAAACACAGAGATGAGTACATTTGTGTAACAGGTGAGAAATAATGGTAGTTTTTCCTCTCATAACTGTGTGCTGTTATTCTGCAAAATCAAGAGTCCCGGTTTGACTCGAATGCCCCATCGTATTTTGGTAAGTTTTGGTGGTATATTTGCCTGTAAATTGCTTAACTGCTAATCAAATCCTTACGGTGGCATTTCTTTGTTCCGTATGTGGCCCTGATCATTATGGCCAAACAGTTCAGTTTTTGATTCATCTGACCAGGGAACTCTCCTCCATTATGCTAGTGATCACATTTAAAACATGGTTGTTAGTTTAGTTTGTTGTTCCCTAAAGAAAAGTGTTTGTGCAGTTCCTAGATTTTTGCATTTGCATACAATTGCTTATTCAAATGTTTGAGGAACTTTTAAATGTTTGGAAATTGGTCCAAAGGAGGAGCTGGACTTGGATTTCCCACTGGTAAAAAAACATAATGGCCATAAAATACAGCCATAAGTGCACTCACAGTTGAGCCTACTTTAAACATCCTCCATAAACCTTTGCAGGAGGTGGATGGTCTTAAATAATTTTTAGGGTGATATCTCAAGAACAAGTGTTTGAATGTTTACATTATTTACATGCATTGATAATTTTGATCACATTAACTCATTAGATTTTGGAATTATTATTATTCATTCAACGGCATGGCTGATTGTCTGAAACAAAGTAGTTGTCCTTATATTCAATATCTTCCATGCTGTTTGAAGGAAATTTCAACTATATATCTTAAGGATATGTTGATGGAAATGGTATTAGACCATGTTGTGCTGCAACAATCCATGGAAGTGTTAAGAGCTATGTCTCTATTGCATAATTCACCTGATTTTGATGTAAATATTTTCAAATTAACCAACGTTAATTTTAGTTCTAGGTTGTAATAAGAAAATATGTACTGCTTCATGGAGGCTTATGCAAGATTTCATTGGAGGACCCACCTGCTCATAATAACGGTTCAGTCTTACCATCATGACCTCATCTTTAGTAAACTACAGATATAAAGACATTACAACTATTCAAACATCCAGATACTAAATAAATATGTAATTGCATGCAGATGATGTTTTGTTCCAGAACTGAAATTCCCCAAATCATCTTTTACAGTTTTTCTAACCCGATATTTCTTACTCTTTGCTCCCTTCCTGCTATATAAACCAGTTACCAGAAATAGCCCAGTACTGCACTGTGAGCTGTGAGTCTCTCAAACTGCTCTACTTCAGAATCTGTTTCGCCTTCTCTCAGTACAGAAACATACAAGATGAAATTAGTGTAACATACTCTGACATAATCTTGTTGTGCAACAGGGTTATAATCATCCTACAAATGTTAATTTATGTAACGGTGTTGCTTTAAAATTTCTCTAATGGAGCTGGAGATATGTTCTTCATAGCCTTTTTCAGTACAGAAACTGTAAAACTCCTCCTAATTGTCACATTCTGCTAGATGTTGGACTGTGGGCTTGGTGTGGAGGCATAGATGCAGAGGGGATGCAGTGAAACACAAGGGTCTTTAATAATAATAAACAAAAACCAAACATGAACAAAGGAAGTTGGCGGGAACATTGGAGCATACTATAACAAACTCATAAGAAACTAAAACATACACAGACTAGGGATTGCACAAACTGATATACAATACAGACATGGGATACAAACTGGACGAGACAAGACACACTAAACAGACTAGAGGACTAAACACAAGGGACTACACATGCAAGGGATAAACACACACAAGACAGGCTTGGCTAGGCCTACTACCTGTTCTGCACATTAGCTGCTGAGCTAGCTAGTAACTAATCAGACTGATGGCTAAACAGGCTAGTAGCCTGAGACCCAAAGGATGAACAGACAAGGTACACAGCAGACTAGGTATGAAACAGACTAAGAACTCTAATGGTTAGTGGCTAAACGGGTTAGTAGCTAAACAGACTAAGAGCTAATCAGACGAGGAGACTAGACAGACTAGGATCTAAACATGTTAGTAGCACCCTCATTAGTATTTGTACAGACTAAGATCTAGACATGCAAAGGAGGTTTCTCACACAAAAGGGTAAACACAAAAGGCTAATTCTCCTAGAGGCTAATCCTGCTAGGAGACACAGACACAGCAACATACTAAATTAAAACAAATATAAACTTAACTTAAAAGCTCCAGAAACCAAAAGACCAACTATAATTAAACCAACTGAAACAGAATCAGATAAAACAAAACCCACTTAACAGAACTGAAATTAAATGAATGCTCGACCCAGTTTCCCAGAACAAACAGGTATTTATAACAATGCTAATGAGCTTCCTCAGTTCAGGTGAGCATCCGCGTCACCTGACTGAGGAGCCTTCTGGGAAACTGAGTCTACGAACAAATTACAAACTAACAAAAAAAAACGAATAAACACTGCCCTCTAGTGGGCAACCCTCACAGTACCCCCCCCCATTAAAAACGCTCCCCCGGGGCGCTAACGGAGGTCCTGGGTACCCTTCCCCATGTCCCGGGTCATTCCACCCGACTGCGACGCCGACGAGCAGACTCCGAGGTGGGTGGGAGGGTGGGCGAGTTTAAATTGCCGCCGAAGCCAGGCGTCGGATGCAGCAGCGGCCTGCACCCGAGGCTGGGTGGCGGAGGCAGCAATGGCTCGTCCTCGGGGCTGAGCAGCAGTGAGCTCCCAACGTCGTCGGGTGGCGGAGGCAGCATTGGACCGATGCCATTGGCCGGGCGGCGGAGGCAGTGCCGGATCGATGGTGTAGGCCGGGCGTTGGAGGCAGTACTGTGTCGCTCTTGCAGATGGAGCGATGCCTGCAGCACTGAGTCACCGTCCAAGTTGGGTGGCCGATGCAGCACTGTGTTGTCCTCACGCTGGGTGGCCTCTACAGTACTGTGGCCTCCTTTGACACCGGGTGGCGATGGAAGCATGCTCTCGATGTCTGGCGGTGGCGGTTCGCTGTCACTGCAGCCGTGGCGGCTGCGAACGAAGCTAGAGAGCGTGGTGAGGGTTTTCCCTGGCGAGGTCCTGGCTGGGCTCTGGGGACATGGAGCCTCCACTGAGGCTTCGCTGGCGAAAACTGGAGCCTCCACTGAGGCTTCGCTGGCGAAAACTGGAGCCTCCACTGAGGCTTCGCTGGCGAAAACTGGAGCCTCCACTGAGGCTTCGCTGGCGAAAACTGGAGCCTCCACTGAGGCTTCGCTGGCGAAAACTGGAGCCTCCACTGAGGCTTCGCTGGCGAAAACTGGAGCCTCCACTGAGGCTTCGCTGGCGAAAACTGGAGCCTCCACTGAGGCTTCGCTGGCGAAAACTGGAGCCTCCAGTTCAGTCCCCTGGTTTGACATGTGGCAAGCTGACCGGTGTTATGGTCCCAGCCCCCCCAAAAAATTTTCTCCCGGGGTGGCCCCTCTGCTATGCCTCTTGTATGGTCGAGCATTCTGTCACGTTCTGCTAGATGTTGGACTGTGGGCTTGGTGTGGAGGCATAGACGCAGAGGGGATGCAGTGAAACACAAGAGTCTTTAATAATAATAAACAAAAACCAAACATGAACAAAGGAAGTCGGCGGGAACATTGGAGCATACTATAACAAACTCATAAGAAACTAAAACATACACAGACTAGGGATTGCACAAACTGATATACAATACAAGACACACTAAACAGACTAGAGGAATAAACACAAGGGATTACACATGCAAGGGATAAACACACACAAGACAGGCTTGGCTAGGCCTACTACCTGTTCTGCACATTAGCTGCTAAGCTAGCTAGTAACTAATCAGACTAATGGCTAAACAGGTTAGTAGCCTGAGACCCAAGGGATGAACAGACAAGGTACACAGCAGACTAGGTATGAAACGGACTAAGAACTCTAAAGGTTAGTGGCTAAACGGGTTAGTAGCTAAACAGATAAGAGCTAATCAGACGAGGAGACTAGACAAACTCGAAGACTAGACAGACTAGGATCTAGTGTTAGTAGCACACTCATTAGTATTTGTACAGACTAAGATCTAGACATGCAAAGGAAGTTTCTCACACAAAAGGGTAAACACAAAAGGCTAATTCTCCTAGAGGCTAATCCTGCTAGGAGACACAGACACAGCAACATTAAGACAAATATAAACTTAACTTAAAAGCTCCAGAAACCAAAAGGCCAACTATAATTAAACCAACTGAAACAGAATCAGATAAAACAAAACCCACTTAACAGAACTGAAATTAAATTAATGCTCGACCCAGTTTCCCAGAACAAACAGGTATTTATAACAATGCTAATGAGCTTCCTCAGTTCAGGTGAGCATCCGCGTCACCTGATTGAGGAGCCTTCTGGGAAACTGAGTCTACGAACAAAACTACAAACTAATAAACACTGCCCTCTAGTGGGCAACCCTCTCACTAATAACATACAGTATATTGTCTTGCCAAAAAAAATCACCATTTCTGAAGGGACAAATTGTGGCCTGCATCAAGTACAGAAAACATGACAATTGCTGGTATTACAGTAGGTTAATAATCATCCAATGCATTGTTATAACCTGAAAAAATTGGGGTGATCTGTCAACTTTGTGAAAGAAATGTGGTCAGAAAAATTTTTATCGGAGTTCATTTAAATGCTTGGGGAAGTTGTATCATAAAAAAACAACAACAGTAGAAGTCATTACTGTTTAATAGTGAAATTAAGAGCATTTTCACATACACAATGTGACGAGAACTCATAGGATTCGGCTACTATTACTATCAAGCATAAAGATACTATCAAGCATAAATGATTCAAAGCATAGACTTTGAATCATTAGAAAATGTTGTATTGTCTGATGAGTCCAGATTGACCCTATTACAGAGTGATGGGTGGATGAGGATAAGATACAGTAAGAAGCATGTGTCGCAATGCACCCATTATGCGTAGTGCCCCCTGTATAAACCCTTAGAGCCATTATTGTGATCTGGGGTTACTTCAGTTGGTCAGCAACGTTATGTGGCAATAAAATGAAGTAAGCTGATGACCTGAATGTCCAGGTTATCACAACAATGGATATTTTCTTCCCTTAGGTCATGGGCATAGATCAGGACTCAAATTGTGAAAATTGGTTTTAGGAGCATGAGGATCAATAAAGCTGAACAATAATTAAAATGTGTGACATTTTTTGTCCAAACAGTGTGTAATGAGTGACGATCACAGTTTGATAGGAATATTTTGGCTTTATCCCCCATGTGTGTGTGTGTGTGTGTTTGGGGGGGGGGTGTCATTAACACTTTCTTCATGTGTTAAAGCCATTTTATTCTCTGAACTGTTCAGGAGGTCAACAGGAGGAAGTGATATGAGCAGTGGCGGCTGGTGCAAAATTTTCCTGGGGGGACGCAAACAAAATTTAAATGAAACTATTAATAATTGCCTGAAATAGACGAATGTAAGCTCGGATTGCTGCTTAATTAGAAGATCAGGTCGATCTGGTCCAAGCTCTTTAACTTGTTTTTTCTTCGTCCAGATGCCTTGCGAAGGGCAAAGAAATTACAGAATTTTCTCCCATATTTAAGAAAAAATGATGAGAATGTCAATCACTATTCAATACATTATCTAACAATCTGCTGACTCATTGAGAATGGTCCAATCACATGAGCCCAAATATTTAAAAACAATATTGATTCGCTAAGAACAAAAGTGGGAGGGTTGGGGGCGCACAGTGCCTCGCCCCAAGGATGATTTGAAAACATCCAATTAGAGCTCAGCCTCAAGTCACATGTTGTTCAAGAATTTACATGCCTACATAGACACTCATTTGTCTGGCACCCTGCGTACATGAATGTAATACAGTTTAGATTTTTATAAACTGTAAATTATATAAAAAAATACAGGAGAATATTGTGACTAAATGGTTTTATTTTAATATTAAAATAAATAATTAGTATGTTAAATAATTACTTGCTAAAATAGCATTCTTCTCTGCCTAACTTTAAGGGGGCGGCGCTCTGGCGCCCCTTATTGGCTGCCCGCCACTGGATATGAGTACTGTAAATGGCAGTGGAAGAGTGGGTTGCTGTAATTTTTATTTTTTATTTTTAGCACTATGTTCCGAATCACGTTGTGTTAATTATAGAAACAAGCATATCTCTTCCATATTTCTCATTTTTCCTCTATTACTTATCTTTTTCTCTTGCTCTTTCTTTCTTTTTTCTTGCACAGCCTCTCTTTCCAACACTAATTTAAGGCAATTTGCTGAAATTTTTTAACACATCGTGCTATTTAGCCTTGAGGCAGTTTTCATTGCCATCTTGTTGATAACTAAGCGTACTCTTTAATTTTCATGTCAATGTGAAATTTGACTTATGTTACTAGTATAAAGGATTTTAATCCCCCTTTCCACCACACCTCTCTGTCTCCTCTTTCTTCTCCCCACTTCTTTTTCTCAGGAAGGTGAGCGGCTGATGGTGGAGAAGCCAGAGCTGAGCTCCATGGTTCAGCAGAAGCTTAGTGAGATTCGTGAGTGTTGGCTAGAGCTGGAAAACTTGACGCAGGTCAAAGCACTGCAGCTGTTTGAGAATGACCGTGCTCAGCAAATCACTCAAAATTATGCTCGACTGAATGAACGTGTGCAACAGCTGGAACTGCAGCTACACCACTGCGACCAAGGCCACGACCTCACCTCCGTCAACAAGCAGATCAAAAAGCTCCAGGTCTTATTTCAGCACTGCACTCACAGCTTAGATGCTGTTATCATTCCCTTTTAATTAACATTAGCATGGGTTTCACTTGAATATTCTTCATTAGCGTTTTGTTTTAACTAGCCCTGCAACAACTAATCAAAAACTTAATAAAAAAGAGCAGTTCATAGGAGATATTATTTATAATATATTTTATTACAGATTCATAAGAGCAGTGGTTCCCAAACTTTCAAGCCCGCGACCCCTAATTGAAGATCGACAAGATCTCGCGACCCCCACTATCAAAAACAAGCAATAAACATAACAAGCTGTTCACAGTATTTTGACTACATTTACTAAACATCAAAATAATTTTGGCTTACCTTTCAATGGGAAGGGTGTACTTGTTTTTGGCAGCACAAAAGCTTCATTCGTGGCCTGATGGTGGATACAGCTACCCGCATATCATCTTCTACATCATGACGTGAGCTGTATTTAATTTTTATATATGTAACAGCGGAAAAATACTGCTCACACAAATGTGTAGATCCACATTGAAGCAGTACATCCACTGCTGCACGGAACAACTCGTGTATTCGGTTGTTACGGCAACTTAGTGAATAATGATACTGCACTTTATGAATTCTTCCTCATATTTCCGACGTTTCCTACTTTGGTCTGACGGGGTCTTGCCCTTTTGCTTGGTCGATGTACACGGTTCCGAATGTCCTTAACATTTTTAGATTTGCGAATAACAAATTTATCCATCTCGGCAGTTGCGGTTTTCACATGCAGTTGTGCGCTGTAGCAATAACTAGTGAGCCAGTCGCTGCACAGTGATGTCATATCTTTGAGTCGCGAAATTATTATTTTTTAACACTCAATTTAAACACTCACACTCAATCAGTAATATCTTTACAAATCAGAAAATATTTATTTATAGCATTTACTTGTAATACTGAAAAGTGTGTATTATAATCACAAAAAAAATATTTTTTAATCCCTCTCGCGACCCCTTGAAATTATTCCCCCAGTTTGGGAACCACTGCATTAGAGTATGGTAGAAAGCACCCTCTGGTGTCACTTTGTTTAGATGATAACACATTTTATTGGAAATCTCAGAGGACATTTCAATGTGTACTACTTTGGCCAACAATTTGGGTTAAAAGGCTGGCAAAAAATAATGATTAGATTGCCATGATTTTGTCTTATTAAGTTGTTCATTATTTAAGTTACAGTATACAAACGTATTAGGTGATTAAATGATGCCATGAAATATTATTAATTGAGTAATTGGTAATTGAAATTTTTAACTGTCCAGTTGAACAAAAAAAGATAATAAACGGAAACTGAAAAATTAATGAATCAATGTATCAAAATACTAATCAGAATGTTCATTCTTTGCAGGACTAGTTTCAACAATCCTGTTTTTTTTTAATTTGTTTTTTTTTGTAATGAATTTTAATTTCTGATTGGTTTTAATCTAATGCACAGTTTCCTATGAGTTAATGATGTTCTTTAAATTGATATGGCTGGTTGTTGGTTTTTCTCTGACAGCATGGCACTGCTTTACAGCTAATCTGAGTTCAGTTTGAGTTTCATTCCACCATCCACATCCATCCATCAGTCAATCCATCGGTGGTATTGTAGCTTCTCTGATTTTTTTTTTGTCCTGTTTCTTTTCACCTCTCTTTCTTTCAACACTCTTTCCTTTCATTCTCACTTTTCTTTTTTGTTTACTTCTTCAATTTTCTTTTTCTAATTAGGTCTACCCTACTTTGGCGCATACATCCACTAAAAATTTACACACAATGTCTTGACTTTATACTTGAAAATATATAGAAAAGGGTGTGCGTTCATAAGCACAAGTCGTACTTGAGTTACAGTACTTGATCCATAACTTCACAAGTTATTAGACTGTATGTTCAGGTTGTTTTTTGTTGAAACATCAATTTTCTTTCCAGATATTTTTTATTTTTTTTTTACTTTAGAAAGTAACTTTTCCTTCATTACCTTCATTCAAAGATGAACATTAACTTAATCTATTTGAATTTTTTTACATACAAAGTGAAGTTTGCATACACAAGTTTGACAGTAATTCGTGACATTGACTTTTAATTCCTTGAATTTGAATTAAACATTTAGTGTAGCTTTCCAGTGGTTTCTCACAATATGGTTAAACCTTGGAAGCTGGCTTGTACAGTATATCAAAGCACATGTATGTCAATGCAAATTTCCCCATAAGAAATGATGGAAACTCAGATGATTAGTTTCACAGCCCAAAATATTCATTATTTATTCATTCATATTAAAGTAATTAATATAAAACATAAAGTAAAAATGAAACAAATTAACCAGCACTTTATTTTTTAAAAGAATCCTGTAGCCATGTTCCCGTTAGTGTGTGTTTGTGCGTGCACAAGTGTGTACAGTATGTATGTGTGTGCATGCGTGTGTGTGAAGCTGTAGAGAAGTAAGACGAGAGGAGGGAGGAGGATACTGTGTAGGACGACTCCCTCCCTTCCTCCTCCCTCCCTCCCCAACAAACATTGGTTCGACGGCGATGGTGTGTCCCTGGCCAAAACCAGTCGCAGTAGGATGACATTAATTGGTAAAAAATATGTGACACCAAACATTTCCTAAAATGCATTCAGATACGTTTGTACACAAACAAATCAAGACCTCGCTCGTTTAAAATGTATTAAAAAATTTTGCTCGTCTTGCAAGATGTTCACATACCAAGTTACTCGCGATCCAAGGTTCCACTGTACTTTAATCATTCCTCATGACATAGTAAATGTTACTGTTTGAATGCTTTATACTGTAATGACTTCTGATGAAAAGAAACTATATCAAAATTAACTTGATAACTATGTGAGGTCATGAAAAACACTCAAGATTTGTAAAGAAAAAATATATGTAAAACCTTGGCTTCAATTGTAGATATTCATTTTATGTTTTTAATAATTATAATTCATTAGATGTTATGTGTGTAAGTGTGAAGTGGATGTATGCATTAGACATTTAATATTATTAAATATTAAATAACAGTATTAAATAACAAAAACAATATGCCCAAATACGTATTTCCCTTCACGGGAAGCTACCTGATAGGTAAGGACATCTTTTGCAGGTTTTTGCATTGATGCATTCATTACATTACCGAGTTAATGTTAATGAACTAATGAGCTAGCATGATTGGCTAGTCGTGCTCTGATTTACAGGGTAAAGAATAAAGCAGACCTTGAATTTGAGAGAGCAGGACAATTCTGCTTTCTTGGAATAAGTAGGACATAAGGCTTTTCATCTTTCATCTGCCAACTTACAATCCCTTATTTTCCCTTCTATTTATTTTATTTTATTTACATTTTTGTTTTCCCTTTCATAATAAACTTTTATAGACTATTTCTTTATTTTCTCTTTCTCTATTTGATTCCTACCTGACATCTTTCTTTCTTTCTTTTCCTGTCCTGTCTTAGCATTAGCATTTTCTTTGCACTAGCTTCTTTTTCACACTAATGAGCTGTTATCATTAGCAGTATATTCTTAGCTAAGTAAAAAAAAAGTCTTATGCTGTTTCTTTGTTTGGTCTAAGATGATGGAACGACAAATGGAGGAGTGGTGTAATGAAGTGTGTGATCTGCAAGTGCAGTCCTCCTCTCTCCCTGAGGAGTATGTGATGACAGATGCTGTGTCTGAGCATCAGGCTGAAGTAGAGTCACGGATTGTACGTCTCATCGAGCCTCTGAAGGAGAGACGAAGGATCCTGCTTGCCTCGAAAGAGGTGCACCAAGTGCGCCGTGACCTACAGGATGAAATAGTGAGTATAAATTTTTTTAGAATGTTCCTAAAATGACATTTTGCTTTTACAGTATTGAGCTAATGTGTACGTAAAATATGGAGAGCGAGTGAGCATTTGCAGAAGGTGCATTATTGTGTGTTTACAGGTCCTTCTCAAAAAATTTGCATATTGTGATAAAGTTCATTATTTTCTGTAATGTACTGATAAACATTAGACTTTCATATATTTTAGATTCATTGCACATAACTGAAGTAGTTCAAGCCTTTTATTGTTTTAATATTGATGATTGTGGCATACAGCTCATGAAAACCCAAAATCCCTATCTCAAAAAATTAGCATGTTTCATCCGACCAATAAAAGAAAAGTGTTTTTAATACAAAAAAAGTCAACCTTCAAATAATTATGTTCAGTTATGCACTCAATACTTGGTCGGGAATCCTTTTGCAGATTCTTGTCTTGTGTCTCTCAACTTTCTCTTCACAATATCCCACAGATTCTCTATGGGGTTCAGGTCAGGAGAGTTGGCAGGCCAATTGAGCACAGTAATACCATGGTCAGTAAACCATTTACCAGTGGTTTTGGCACTGTGAGCAGGTACCAGGTCGTGGTGAAAAATGAAATCTTCATCTCCATAAAGCTTTTCAGCAGATGGAAGCATGAAGTGCTCCAAAATCTCCTGATAGCTAGCTGCATTGACCCTGCCCTTGATAAAACACAGTGGACCAACACCAGCAGCTGACATGGCACCCCAGACCATCACTGACTGTGGGTACTTGACACTGGACTTCAGGCATTTTGGCATTTCCCTCTCCCCAGTCTTCCTCCAGACTCTGGCACCTTGATTTCCGAATGACATGCAAAATCTGCAACCTGTAGCCCATTTCCTGCACACGCCTGTACACGGTGGCTCTGGATGTTTCTACTCCAGACTCAGTCCACTGCTTCCGCAGGTCCCCCAAGGTCTGGAATCGGTCCTTCTCCACAATCTTCCTCAGGGCCCGGTCACCTCTTCTCGTTGTGCAGCGTTTTCTGCCACACTTTTTCCTTCCCACAGACTTCCCACTGAGGTACCTTGATACAGCACTCTGGGAACAGCCTATTCGTTCAGAAATGTCTTTCTGTGTCTTACCCTCTTGCTTGAGGGTGTCAATGATGGCCTTCTGGACAGCAGTCAGGTCGGCAGTCTTACCCATGATTGCGGTTTTGAGTAATGAACCAGGCTGGGAGTTTTTAAAAGCCTCAGGAATCTTTTGCAGGTGTTTAGAGTTAATTAGTTGATTCAGATGATTAGGTTAATAGCTCGTTTAGAGAACCTTTTCATGATATGCTAATGTTTTGAGATTTGGATTTTGGGTTTTCATGAGCTGTATGCCACAATCATCAATATTAAAACAATAAAAGGCTTGAACTACTTCCGTTGTGTGTAATGAATCTAAAATATATGAAAGTCTAATGTTAATCAGTACATTACAGAAAATAATGAACTTCATCACAATATGCTAATTTTTTGTGAAGGACCTGTATGTGATTTCCAGAATGTTTGATGTTGTTCCTCTCCTCTCTCTATTACCATATTAGCAGAGGTGGAAAGAGTAATAAAATGTTGTACTTAAGTAAAAGTACTGTTACTTTGGTGAACTTTTACTGAAGTACAAGTAAAGTTACCCTCATAAAAATCTACTCAAGTAAAAGTAAAAAGTAGCTCATTAAAAATTTACTCAGAGTAAACGTTACTGAGTTACAGTACAGTACATTGCATTACTTTGCAAAGTTACTGAGTTACTTTTTTTTTTTTAACAGCGGGGGTGGGATGGGGGATGGAACACACTTGCATAATAAATCTGTTCCCTTTGTTGTGCTTGAAATCAAAATGGTCACTTAAATACTGTATGACCAGGGGTTTGCTTCATAAGAATTTGTTGGCATTTCACTTTCAGCTGTGTCTGTATCACTGGCATCTGTTTTGTCTCCATCGTTCTTGTGAATTTAGCACGTTTGTTCTCCACGCCCATCAATCAATCAGTGCAGTGGTTTCCGGGGGGCAATTTCTGTGGTATTATCTGTATTATTTTTCATTTTCATTCCTAAATTTTTTACTCAGTAGCAAATATGATTTAAAATGTAGTGAAGTACAATACTTTAAACAAAACATACTTAAGTAAAAGTAAAATTACAAAGAAAATCTACTTAATTACAGTAATGCGAGTAAATGTAATTCATTACTTTCCACCTCTGCATATTAGTTTTGGAATTTTATTAAACAGAGCAACATATTTTGTCCGGTCTTGTTTTAAACTTTTTTTTTAGCTTTAAGTGAAGAAAAACTTCACTTAAAAAACTTAAGAAAATGGCAGAAAAACTATTCTCCAGTGGCTCCATATCGACTTGATAACAATAGATGATAGCACAGTTGTTGGGACCCTCTTTTTTAGGATTTCCAAACTAAACAAAGTTGCAATAAGAAAACTGTCAGTGAGAATTCCCATGAAGTTGAAAAGAAGCTCTATTTAAACGCCTGGCTCTTTTGTTAGTCCTGTTTGCTTCTGTTGAGTGTGTTTAGATTGGTGTTACTCACCATACGGCACCAGATATAGTACTAGTCAAACCTTTGGACAAATTTTTTATTAATCTGCTACATTCTAAAACAATACTGGATTTTTTTTAAAACTATGAAGTAACACATATGGCATTAGGTTAGGAAAACATCAACAGTCAGTTATATTAAGACAAAGGTCAGCTGTTCGAGAATAGTTCTTGCAAGAACATTATTGTCAAATGTATTTTCAAAACCAATCAACCACCATGATGAACCACCATGGTTCTCATGAAGACCATTCCAGTAAAGCTAGACCAAAAGCAATTAACACACCTCAGATTTTAGCCATTATGAAGGTTATATGCAGCATACTGTATGTAGCAAGCACATCTCAATATCAACTGTTCAAAGGAATTTATTGCATATTTTGGATGCCTCTGGCATTGAATTAGGTGTATTCAAACGTTTAACTGGTAGTGTACATCACGTTACATGAAATGATGACCATTCATTAAGTAAGGACTGCCATAAATGGTTTATTTCCTCTTGCACCATAGGGATATGACAACTATTGCAATTTCTAAATGTTGATGGTTGCATTTGATGTGAAATATCTGCAAGAGAAGTTAGTTCCTCTTATACTGTAGTTCCTCTTACAATGTGTAGAAAATTTTTTCCCCATTTTTGGTGTCTGAAGTTTGCTTGTTTAGTTTTATGTAATAAAACTTTACCCTCTGATTTAGCATTCTTAATATCAAGTTATAAATGATTTATTTTGTATGTGAATCAACATATACTGTACATTTATACGTTTTTCAGCTGTGGGTGCAAGAGCGACTTCCCCATGCTACATTACAGGAAACTGGGAGTAGTTTACAGGCTGTGCAACAGCTCATGAAGAAAAATCAGGTAAGACTCCACATCTCTTGTCCCGTGTAGCCTGTACTTATGAAGATTGCTGTATTAAATGCAGAAGCAAGGCAGTTTGCTTAATTTCAATTATCATTACAAGGCCAAATTTGAGCCGTTTTTAAATTTAGCTTAAAAGGACAGACTTTCACATACAGTAGCAGCACAAACCCTCACATTGCAGCTTCCACCTGATCAAAAAAAAAATGCTAGTATTTAATTTTGTATAGCGGTGTATCACATTAGCAGGCATCAGCACATTCCTAGCACATCATTTTCTCTCCTCCAGAACCTGCAAAGGGAACTAGAGAGCCACCGGGGGCATGTGGAAGAGGTGATGGAGCGAGCAAGTATGTTCTCGCCGGTGCGCACAACTGAGGCGGAGTGTGTGAGCGCACTAATGGAGGACCTGCACAGCCTATGGGGGGCATTGTGGGCTGAGACAGAACGTAAACAGCTGCACTTAGACTCCATGTATCAGGCTCAACAGTACTACAGCGACATTACAGAGGTGGAGGCGTGGCTTAGCGAACAGGAGCTGCATATGATGAATGAGGAGAAAGGAAAGGTAGCACAGGAGCAATGGATGGAGACACACTGTACATACAGCAAAAGTCTTAGGCACCATATTATATGCTGTACCAATTATGTTTAGCATGTCTGCATAATTATGTACAAAATCATTCAGTATTTCAATATATAACTTAAAAAAATTCGGAATAAATAACATTACGGGAGAATATATGCATGGCTTTAAAGAAAAAATATATAGTACAAGACAGACCAGTTTTCAGATGGAAACAACAAACCTAATGTACACTCCTGGGATTTGTATAAAAATAGAAAGTGTGATAAAGTCACCAGAAGAACTTATATTTTCCAGCATGCTCAGTAAAACCTAACAACTATTTTACTTATAGTACTGTGCAAAAGTCTTGGGTACATACAAAAATATGGCAGAAGCAAAAGATGCTTTTGAAAACATAGAAAGAAACTTCTATAAAGAGTAATAAAATAAACAGTCAATATTTGAAGTGAAAACTCATTGCTTAAAATCAGGAGATTTAGATTTGTGCAGTTTTATAAGAAAATAGTTCTTAGGTTTTACTGAGCTCGTTTCCATCTAAAGACTGGTCTATCTTGTACTTATTCTTTTCTTTATCTTTCTTTACAGCCATGCATATATTCTCCTGTAATGTTATTTATTTACAAATTTTTAAGTTATATATGGAAGTACTGAATGATTTTGTGTACATACTTATGCAGACATGATAAACATAACAAAATTGGTACAGCATATAATATGTGCCTATGAATTTTGCACAGTACTGTACATTTCACACACAGTACCAAAATACATTTTATATTAACATAGTATACTATGTTAACATAATACTGTAATAATAATGATATTAATATTAATAATAATAATAATAATACTATCAAATAAAATTGTGTGCATGTACAGTATGCTGTTGGTGTTGGATGTCTGCACATATACATTTATCGTGCAGTGTCTAATATTTGAGTTTGTGATAAGATTAAGTCACCTTTTTTGACAACCTTACTTATTATCAAGCAAACATCACCATTGAGTTGTCTGAACACTCAATGCTACTGCTTATTAGTCTCATACACATGTGCCAATGCTATCCATTCTACTTTGTCAGTACCACTGCTATGCTGGAAATGTTCCATTTGTAACACCTTGATTTTCTGTCAGGATGAATTGAGTACTCTGCACCTGCTGAAAAAACAGTTGTCTCTGGAGCAGACGATTGAGGATTATGCTGAAACTATAGGACTTTTGTCACAACAGTGCAGACAACTACTGGAGCATGGCCATCCTGACAGGTTTGTGTTTTCATGAGTAATTTATTGAATTTGAATAAAATAAATCTTAAATGGGATCAAACACCTTTTGATCCCATTTACTGTAAGAGACGCATTAAGAGATGGTGTGATATCAGGTAACATAAAATGCCTTACTGGTCAAGTGTGTACCATGAACACAACACGCAGACAGAGGATTGTTAAACCCCATTAAGGGCATTATGTGATAGTGTAATGGAGTAGAATAGGTGAAGGAGACTGTGTAGGATCTGGTTTATTATGCTGGTTGATATTGCATAATGTGGCCCTTCACCTAAAATACAGTACGTTGTTGTCAGATATATGCAGCTCTGGCAATGCGTCTTTTCAAACTACTGTTCACTCAATGTCAGCATGCAATATTAGCTAAGAAAATTACAGTAAGTCTCCAAATGATGCAAATTCACAACCCTAATTCTTATTCCTTTTAATTCCCCATTGCCATTGTTGAGAGAGTAATATAAAACTTGTTCTTCAGCCTGGCCTTCACATAGGTGCATATGTATTTTTGGCTTGGGTTGATGGTGGTGTCATTCATGATGAAGTATCAGTGCATTGAGAACAATAGGGACTGAAGGCTGATCGCATAGAATGTTTAACGGAAAAATAATTGATGGAGAGATTTGTATGTGTTTCATTCGCAGTGAACAGATCAGTAAACGTCAGTCTCAAATCGACCGGCTCTACGTGTCTTTGAAGGACTTGGTGGACGAGAGGAAGTGCCGTTTAGAGCAGCAGTACTGGCTCTTTCAGCTCCACAGGGAGGTGGAAGAACTGGAACAGTGGATTGCTGAGCGAGAGATCTCAGCCAGCTCCACTGAACTTGGCCAGGACTATGAACATGTCACGGTAAGACAGCAAGATATTGTTCATCCAAATCAGTTCTCATAAATTAGTCAGATTATTAGTCACTTATAAAGAAACGAATTGGCTGAAGATAAAGAATAAAGCTTTGAAGAATGATTAACTGACTCAGAATCACATATCCCTAAAAATGTGGCCAACTAATGATCAGGGTCAAGGCAAAATGCATTACAAATATGAGATATACACAAAGAGCCTTGGGTGTAACAGCCACCCAGCTTTTTTTTTGAGGGGGGATTTTCTCCCTAATCTAGTCATATTCAACTCCTCCCCGTCACTAGGGGACTCCCACATTAAGGCTACTACTAACAGTCAGTCAGGGAGGCCCGAAGTCTATTACGCGTTTCCTCCGAACCATTTGATGTAATGAAAGATAAAATGTTTTGCCTCAAGACCTAAGAAAAGAATTTCTGTTTTGTGTTTGGCGGCATGGTGGTTTAGTGGTTAGCTCTGTCACCTTGCACCTCCAGGATCCGTGTTCAATTCCCGACCAGATTCGATTCTTTCCTCTGTGTGTATGGAGTTTGCATGTTCTCCCCATGCTTAGAAGGTTTCCTCCAGGCACCCTGGTTTCCTCCCACAGTCCAAAGTTGTGCAGATTAGGCTAACTGGTGTTCCCAAATTGCCTGTTATGTTTGAATGAGCATTTGAGTGTGTGTATGTGTGTATGTGTGCGTATGTTTGATGGATTGTGTCTAGCTCTCTGTCATCAGCATGTGCTTGATATAAAATGCTGTACTGGATACTGGAACCAAGTGGGAGTTAAGGGAAATCTTGGAAGTCAAGGCAAAAACTGAAGACCAAGAACATTTTCAGATACAGTAGAACAGTGCATATGCTGGGCAGAAAGGCAAAGCAAAATCTCCACATGACACTAAAGACCAGTAGGAAGTGACTTGGAAATGATGGGCCACTCGGCAGCACTGGACAAACAAGATCTGCTGGAGGAGTCTTCAGAAGGAAACATTACATGCAACCTTATAATAAACAATATTAAGATAACCAGAGCCATTTTGGAAACAAGTGCTATCTAATGATTACAGGAAAAAAAAATACTCTTTTGCAAACAATGGTATAGCATAAGAGCAAAAGTTGATGTACAGTAATCAAAATACTGATTTACAGTTGATAAATTAAGTCCTATAACGATGTTGAATTATCTTCATTTGATTATTTTATTTAGATTTTGCAGGAAAAGTTCACTGAGTTTGCCACTGAGACAGGAAGTGTGGGGCAGGAGCGCGTGATGGCTGTTAATCAGATGGTGGATGAGTTGATTGATTATGGCCATGCGGATGCCGCCATCATCGCTGAGTGGAAGGACGCAGTGAATGAATCGTGGGCTGAAATGATGGAGCTGATGGAAACCAGAGGACAAATGCTTGCCGCATCACACCAGCTTCACAAATTCTTTTCCGACTGCAGAGAGGTGTGTCACCAATGTCTCAATTGTCACTAGTAGACGCCTAGTGTTTTGCTACTGTAGCTGTTTTTCAGTAAATTCACTGAATGTTCAAAAAAAATGCATATGTATATTTTTATCATTACATGTGCAAATGCTTGTTATGGATAAGCAACAGAAATTGTGTAAATACTTTTGTGTGCTGCAGGTGATAGCACAGATATCTGATAAACACCGGCGATTACCAGAAGTGCGAGGGCAGCCGGATGTCACATCAAACACTGGCACACTTCAGAGACTTATGAACACATTTGAACAGGACATTCAGTTATTAGTTGGGCAGGTGAGCCCAAGAATAGTTTTAATTTTCTGGGATTTAGTGCACATCAAATGCAAAATACTGGCCTGCTGTGTGTGCAAAATGCATCTGTACCCACTAACAACTAACTATGTGTTTGTGTATGTGCAATTATGTTCCTCAGGTGAGACAGTTACAGGAGAGTGCTGCTCAGCTCCGTACTGTTTACGCAGGAGAGAAGGCAGAAGCCATTGCCATGCAGGAATATGAAGTGATGCAATCGTGGAAGGAGCTGATCATGTCATGCGAGGAATGCCGTGTGCAAATAACCACAGCATCAGACAAACTGCGATTTTTCAGCGTAGTGCGTGACCAGTTGTTGTGGATGGATAGCATCATCTGTCAGATAGGAGCTGGAGAAAAACCCAGGTGCAGCACACAAATTCAACTACTGTACATGCAATAAAAATAGGAAAATATTGCAATGTTATTAATCATCCATGATTAACCAGATTTAGGTTTTTCCTCCATCCTCTAAACACCATCTTTCCAACCAGTATTGTACTGAAAAACTTGGAAGTAGCCAACATACAGTAGATAGTCCAAGTTTTTTTGAGATTATGAAATTATGTTTAACAGCATTGCTTAAAGTGAATGTTAAGTTATTGGTCATGTTAAATATTTCCATTACTTTCAAAGTCTTCTACTTTTATTAGCTACTTTAACATTGTTGCTTTGATTAAAGACTAAATAACCAAATGTCAAAAACTAAAACAGAGGTTACAATGCAAGATGTGATGAAGGGTTTGAGTTGAGAGATATGGGTTACAATGGGAGATGTGATGAAGGGTTTGAGTTGAGAGATATGGAATACTGGGTGGATCCGGAGCGCAGCAGGCAGCTGGAGCCGGTAGGTGACAGGATTGATGCGATGAGTGATGCAATATGGGCCGACGAATCTGGGGGAGAGTTTTCTGGACTCGGTGCGGAGGTGTAGGTTTTTTGTAGACAGCCATACTTTGTCACCTACGTGGTACAATCGTCCCGGTGGGTGTCGACGGCGATGTTGGATGGCGTAGCGGGTGTTGGCTCGTTGGATGGCTGCGTTGGCTAAGCGCCATATCCGTCGACACCTGCGGACCAACTGTTGGGCCGAAGGTACAGGTTGGAAACCATGGCACACCTCAAATGGGCTTAGCTTGGTGGCAGTGGAGACATGAAGGTTGTGTGAAAGCTCCGCCCAAGTGAGGTGGCGGGCCCAGGAGTGCTGACGATCTGCCACAAAACACCTCAGGTAGCGCTCCAGTTGTTGGTTGGTCTGCTCCGTCTGACCATTGTTCTGAGGATGGTAACCAGACGAGAGACTACAGGTGGAGTTGATCAGACGGCAGAAGGCTTTCCAGAACCGGGCAGTGAACTGGGGCCCTCTGTCCAAGACGATGTCCTTGGGGAACCCATGCAGTCAGACTACATGCTCTAGTATCAACTCGGCTGCCTGTTTAGCTGACGGGAGTCCGGAAAGGGCCACCAAGTGCACAGCTTTGGAGAAACGATCCACAATGGTTAAAATGATGTCCTTCCCCTCTGAAGCCAGCAGGCCCGTGATAAAGTCAACGGCAATGTGCGTCCAGGGCCTGCGGGGAAGCGGGAGTGGATGGAGTTCCCCGGGTGTCGGTTGGTTTGCGTCCTTGGCCTGGGCGCACACTGGGCACGCCTGAACGGACTCGTTAATATCCTTGGCCATGGATGGCCACCAGAAGGCACGTCGGATGAACTGGAAGGAGTGTTGTGTGCCTGGATGTCCGGAGATGGGAGTGGAGTGGCCCCACTGGATAACCTCAGTTCTCATGGTGTTTGGAACATAGAGTTGTCCAGGCGGCACACCTGCCGGTTCGTCCTCCGCAGTCTGTGCCTGGCGAACCCTGGTCTCCAGTTCCCAACGGAATGGGGCGATGATTTTTGATGATGGTAGGACAGGCGCGGGGTCTGGTGAAACCAGGGTGCCTGGAGGAAACCTTCTAAGCATGGGGAGAACATGCAAACTCCATACACACAGAGGAAAGAATCGAATCTGGTCGGGAATTGAACACGGATCCTGGAGGTGCAAGGTGACAGAGCTAACCACTAAACCACCGGTAGGACAGATGGAAATTGTTTTGTTCGAAGAACAATGCCCACCACGCCTGTCGGGGGTTCAGCTGCTTGACGTTACGGATGGTGATGAGGTTCTGATGATCGGTCCCGATGAGGAATGGTTCTCTGGCGCCCTGGAGCCAGTGTCGCCATTCTTCCAATGCCCACTTTATGGCCAGCAGTTCGCGGTCCCCTACCACGTATCGCTGCTGAGTGGAATCAAATTTTTTGGAAAAGAAACTGCAAGGGTGCAGCTTCTCATCTGGACCTCGTTGTGACAGGATGGCCCCGGCGCCCACATCCGAGGCGTCCACTTCCACAACGAATGGTTGGTTTGCATCCGGATGAAGGAGAATGGGGGCAGTGGTGAATCGGTGGCAGAGTTCATGGAAGGCGGATATGGCCGTAGGGTTGACCTGGAAGTGATGGGACGAAGGTCGGGTCAGAGCGGTTAAGGGGGCCGCAACTGTACTGTAGCCCCGGATAAAGCGACGGTAGATGTTCGCAAACCCGAGAAACCGTTGAAGCTGCTTGAGGGTCTTGGGTAAGGGCCAATGACTCACAGCCTCTAGTTTCTGCGGGTCCATGGCCACACCCTGGGGCGAGATAACAAAACCCAGGAACGTGGTGGAGTGCTCGTGGAAAGCACACTTCTCCAACTTGCAGTACAGTTGGTGGCCGATTAATCTCTTTAGTACCGCTCTGACGCGTTGGATGTGTTCGGTAAGGCTGTGTGAGTAGATGAGTATGTCGTCTAGGTAGACGAATACCCATCGGCCGAGCATGTCTCTGAGGACGTCATTAATAAACTGTTGGAAAGCTGCTGGTGCGTTGCAAAGTCCGAAAGGTATTACAAGGCTTTCATAGTGTCCTGTGGGGGTGATGAAGGCCGTTTTCCACTCATCGCACTCTCTGATACGCACCAAGTTGTAGGCACTCCGGAGGTCCAACTTAGTGAAAATGGTGGCACCAGAGAGAGCGTCCAGGGCAGAGTTGGTAAGCGGCAAAGGATGTCGGTTCTTAATGGTTATGTTGTTGAGCCCCCGATAGTCGACACATGGGCGTAGGTCGCCGCCTTTTTTCTTCACGAAGAAGAACCCAACGGCGGCAGGCGATGAGGATGGTCGGATGGTGCCGTTACGTAGGGCCGAAGATACATATTCCTCCATCGCCTGAGTCTCGGAGGTGGACAAGGAGTAGAGATGGCCGCGGGGAGGAGTGGAGCCCGGCTGAAGATCAATCGCTAGGTCGTAGGGGCGATGAGGCGGTAGGTGAGTCGCCCGTCGCTTACAAAACGCTTCAGCCAGGATGGCGTTGATGTCGACGTCGGGGGCCTCGGACTCCCTAGAGCACGTCCCAGCCGAGGCCCGTAGGCAGCATTCTGAACAGGTCGGGCCCCATTGTAAGATCCTGTTTTGGGTCCAGGAAATTAGCGAATCGTGTTGGAGGAGCCACGGGTGTCCGAGTGTGATTGGTGGTGATGAGATGGAGGTGAGGTGAAACTGGACCGATTCGTGGTGTTGGCCAATGATGAGGGTGATGGGTTGAGTCTGGGTGGTGATGGGGCTGGAGGAGAGAGGCCGACCATCGACTGATGTAATTTGAACAGGCTGGGATAACGCTTCAAACTCCACTTCCAGTTTTTTGGCATAAGATGAGTCAATGAAGTTACCTGCAGCACCGGAGTCGATGAATGCAGTACTTCTGACCCGTTTGTGGCCAAACTGGATGTGTACCTGTACCATGAGACGAGAGACGCTAGGTGTGGTAGCAGAGAGGTGGAGGTGGCCCGGTGAGCTGCTCCCAATACTCACCGGGCTTGGGCGTTTCCCTGGCGACGTGGGCAGATGGCTCTGTGGTGCTCTGCCGACCCACAATAGGCATAGAGTCCTTCTCTAAAGCGTCGTTCTCGTTCTGCAGCGGTCAGGGATGCGCGCCCTAATTGCATGGGTTCCCCGGCTCCGGTGTCAACCACGGCAGTAGGTGGAGAACCAACATGTCCCTGAGTGGTGTAGATAGCTGGATTCGATGGACATGGAGTGGTGGAGGCGAAGGTGGGTGTTGGCGGCAAGGTTCTAGGGGCTGGCTTCGGACGAGAGAGGAGGCGTTGGTCGATCCGAAGGGCGAGTTGGATCAGTCCCTCCAGTGTGGCAGGAAGCTCTCGCCCGGCTAGTTCGTCCTTAATCCTCGAAGTCAGTCCCTCATAGTAGGAGGTCCGGAGCGCTGCATCGCCCCAGGTGGTCTGAACAGCGAGAGTGCGGAACTCGGTAATGTAGCGACTCACGGACGACTGTCGGTCTCCACCTCGCCCGCAGCGTGTTCAAAAGTGAGCCGGAGTTGACGTGTGAACTCGTTGTATGAGTGGGCGGTGTCTGTGTCTGCTTTGAGAACAGCAACGTCTTGGACGCTCCGGCGAAGAGTAGCGATCTCTTCGGTTAGCCTATTGACTAGCAAGGCATGCCAATCCACCACGCGCAGAGGCGTGCGTGGTCCTCTGGGTTCACCGCAATAGGCTCAGTCATTCTGTCATAGATGAACTAACCTCTGTGACCAGAATACGTAGCTTAGCGGTTAGCCCAATGTAGCGTGGATGGTGAACCCAAACGCGGTGATAGGCGAGTGGATAGGATAACCACGCGATTTATTCTAAGGACTCTCCCGAAAGAGGAGCAAGGGAAAAACACAAATTTAACCCGCGTCCTAAAATACATACTCAAAGATCAGAAAGTAAAAACCCAAGAATTGGTGAGTACTCACAGTTTTGTAGACGGACAATCTGAACCGACATGGGCCGAAACTCAATGACTGAGCGTCGTACTGAGGTTTGTTTACTCCTCTTATACTTCCTGGTTCGCGACCGCATTACTTCCGGGTCCTAGTGCCGGTCGCGTATTTGGTGTGCATGACAGCAGTCACTCAGATATGATTACTAAAGGCTTTCCATTCTCAAAACCCAAAGGATAAAAAATTATAATAAATAAATCACAAAATACTGGAACACATCAACTAAACTGGTACAAAACATGACTGCGAAACAAGACTGGGAACCAGTCAAGGACACCATGTAATGTTTTAATTCTGAAGCTTAAGATTTTAGTATGCTCATGTCTCAAAAATGGGTCTTTTCGTTCTTAGAGTTTGAATTATCTTTTGTTGTTTCCAGGGATGTCTCGTCTGTTGAGGTGCTCATGAATTACCATCAGAGCCTGAAAAGTGAAGTGGACGCTCGAAATAAGAGCATGGTGCAGTGTATTGAGATGGGAAAGACACTGCTGGCTACACGAAACCCAGCTTCAGAAGAGGTACTGTAAAATGATCAGGTTTAAAACATTATAATATATATTTTATAATGAGACAATTCCTAATTTTGGATATGAGTAATAAATCAATAAAAAAAACAGTTTGATTAAGACCTCAGCTTAATTATCTAATTCACATGCACATCATAGACACTCAGCTGTGGTGTTGTTTGACGTTCTGCTCAACATGCTCATAAAATGATCAACATTCTCATAAAAAGTTCACTTTAATTGCTTGAGTTAGGTGTGAGGCATGACTATGATGAAAATATTGTCACCAGTACCAATTTTTAAGGATCTAAGCATTTATGCTAATGGGTAATATAAGCTAATTAAATATTACACTTCACTCATATGATGAGCTGTATCTTGAGGTGACTCAACAATATGCAAGGTGCGCATAAAGTTGTTTCCTGATTTTAGACAAGCAAAAAAAATAATTAGCCTACCTAAAGCCTTACATCTAGTATACTTTTTAACCCCTTAATGATCATTGAGAACATCAGTGTCATCAGACATCATATTGTTAAATTTTTTGAAAAGCATTTTATTTACAGTACATTCTTATTGCTATCAAGTAATCTGTGTCATGTGACAGCGGACAGCAGATTGTTGGATTATCTGGAATAAAACAATAATAAAATTGAATTTCTAGCCTATCATTCACGAGTTAAAATACATGATGTAAATTGAGCATGTGGTCAAACCCAATTGCCAGTGCCTTTCTTAGAACGTTCAATATAAGCACAGCCAGTTATTTCAAAGAAAGATATAAAATCTTTTTAACACTGGGTATGGTGTCTGTCGTACCACTGACTGTACATGTGGATTGTATGTGGATTTGAAAATAAATAGGTATGGTAAGAGCTGTGCATAATATGTGTATTTTGTAAAGGAGGGCATTTTGTGAAGGGGCATTGTTGTCAATATTTTCCTTAAAAAATAACAAAAAGAAATAAAAAATTAAGGGTTCCATTTTGCATAGTCTCTTATTACTGTAGGGATAATATTTACAATATAATTGTATATCTAACTTGTAATACTGTACGTATTAAGATTATATTATTTATAACATTATTTTTGTAATTTATGTTTTAGAAACGTATTATATTTGGGTGTGACCACATTTGACATTCTGACTTGTCAAAAATGTTTGAATGTCACTCAGCTCTGAGAGATTTTGGACACTTGAATAAGTTTTGGGATACGAATGGTACCAAATGTTTGAACATAATTTTGCCTTGTATTTTCAACTTAAAATTTGTATAGCTGATCTGTTTGAGGACAAGGAAGAATGCATAAAAATTTTATTGCAGTTTTTTTTTTTTTATTGATCCTTAAATTTGGGTACTTCTATCAGCCTAAGGGCGTATCAGTCTGGCACGAGTCTGAGGTGTAGTGGTTATGTTTTTCAGATTAAAGAGAAACTGGAGAAAGTTCTGGCCAAACAGAGAGAGCTGACAGAAAAATGGGATAAACACTGGGAGGAACTACAGCACAGTAAGTCATCACACTGTGGAGCGATAATAATAAATCCTAGTGTAATATGCATGAATAACATGTATAATATGAGTAAATTCTTTATCTTCACTGCTCTGTAATTGTGTTTTTCTTTATTTACTTGTTTCTTTCCGCTCAACTCTATCTAACCTCAACTCTCTGACTCTCTTTGTTCCTGTTTCTCTGTGTTTCTCCTATCAGTGTTAGAAGTTCATCAGTTTGCTCAGGAGGCAGTGGTCGCTGAGTCCTGGCTCTCATCTCAGGAGGCATTCCTGGTCAGTCAGGAACTTGGTAGCAGTGTAGATGAAGTAGAGCAGCTCATTCGCCGGCACGAGTCCTTCAGGAAAGCAGCTGTAGCCTGGGAAGAAAGATTCAGCTCATTACGCCGCCTCACTACGGTGAGGTCAAAGAAAGACAACAAAATGACAATTGCTTGTATGATGTTGTATATACTGATATTGTTTAGTAAAAAACAAACTAACTAGCATAATGTTGATATTACATAAGCTAATAGACCACAGTGAGAGTCCTCCCTGGTGTTTGATTTGGTTACTGTTTGTGCAGGGTCACACATGTTCTCATGGTTTCATGTTTTCCCTCCACTTTTCCATCAATTATTTGAATTGCCAATATGAATTATGAATATTATATTGGCATTTAATGAATAAAAAAGCTTTAGATGTCTACATAAACTTCCTCAATACTGTATCTTAGATGGGCTCTTTTTGTAATGGTCCCTCGTTCCTTAGCGCATGAGTATGGATCATGCAGTTTCTAATAATTTAAGAAGATAACAACATTACCATTTCTTTTCCGTGCAGGTAGAAAAGATGAAGGCTGAGCAAAGTAAGCTGCCTCCCACTCCTTTGCTGGGTCGTAAGGTTTTTCTGGACCCTCAAGATTCATCTCCAGCACGCAGCAGACCTTCATCACTTCACAAACAGACCATTTATGAACAGGGGGACTATTGGGGAGAGCGAAACATGGGTCAACCATCTCCACCACCTGCATCTAGGAGACTTGGCACTACAGTCTTAAACTGTACACCAATTGTTAGTGGACCAGGCACATCATCCCGAATCCAGGAGGCAAGAAACAGCGGTCTCCTGGGGATCGCTGCAGGTCTTGGAGTGCCCACAGAACTTAAAAGCACTCTGATAAAACCAGTGCGTGAGCCAGTGCGCCCCTTAATAGATGTTAATGTAATGGCGGAAGTAGTGCTTCAGGAGCCAGGATGCAGTGGAGGCAGTCGGTCTGAATTGCAAGTGGAGCAGCAACGCCCTCATGGGAAGGACTTTCGTATGGAACGTCAGCTTTCTAACGAACAGCTGATTCAGGCGAGAAGAGATGAGCTTCCACAGGAAGTATGGAGGGAAAGGGCAGAAAGAGAGAGGAGACTAGAGAGACAGACGTCCAGCGAACAGGAAGTATATGAAACTAGGAGAAAAGATCGACATCGGCTTGAGAGACAAGAAAGCAGCGAACATGAAAGGGAACCATCAGATAAACGATCAGGAGGAGGAGGGTGAGACAGCGGTGTATTACATTTCGGTATCACCAGAGTTGCTCATCCTGTCGGTCTGCATTTTGATGGACTTGGCAGTATCTGATTTCAGCAGCATCATCGTAGATTACTTTTAGCTCACTGTGTACAAACCGTTTGTTCTCTCCCGTTAGAATTGTTCTTCTTCTCTACTTACAAACACAACTGTGTTTTTTAATCTGTCATTGCTTTTTATATTCTTTCAAGGATTAACACAAGTAGCTAGTTGCTTTTTCTGAGCTGCTTATACTGTATGAACCCTTATATATGGCAAAAGGTTTCCAGTTAGAATTTGGTTAATTTAGTTAATTAGTTAATATATTTATTAATTCCTTTGTCAATTCATTGCAGGGAGAAACGGTCTACCTTAGCTGAAATTGTGGAACAGCTTCAAGAAAGAGAAGCAGCCCAGGTGAATTCACAGCCTCTTACTTTTTTCCCCTACATATCAATAGGAAAACCTACTGAGAATCATATGGCCACAGCTAACTGCATAAAATCATGCATATACAGGTCAGTAGTTTCACTCTTGCATCAAACATCAGAATCTGACCTCAGTGACTTCACCAGGATGGTGAAATTGGTATTTCAGAAAGAAGAATAATGTGGGGGAAGAAAAAAC
Organism: Channallabes apus; assembly: GCA_030522415.1. NCBI lineage: Eukaryota > Metazoa > Chordata > Actinopteri > Siluriformes > Clariidae > Channallabes > Channallabes apus. The sequence goes on from CM060131.1 coordinate 5,133,001, forward strand.
AAAAGCCTGAAAATTTGAGAAACTTTGCTCAGTAGACACATTTTGTTGATGAGAGAAATCAGTCGAAAATTGCCAGCTGGCCTCAGAACAAGAATCTGAGGCCACTGGTTTTGGAGAGTCTATGTGTGTGTGTTCAAAGATGCTTTTTCTGATCACTGTTGTAAAGAGAGTTGTAAACATTGTGTATTAATACTGAAGGCATTAGAATTTGTGCAAACCAGATGGGATGGCATGTCGCTGCAAAATGCTGTGGTTGCCAAACTGGTAAAATGTAGTTTAGTCTCACGAAAAGTGAATTTTGTAACAAAAAGTGTCCCCACTGGAACCACACAATGGGAACCACACATTCAGAAACTGTACATTCACCCTTTCTGTGTCTAACAAAGACACAACAGTTAAAAGCAAAAATCTCAATTTGGACTCATAAGACCAAAGGACAATTTCACCTATCTAATGTCCATTCCTTAAGTTCCTTGGACTTTGAAAGTTTCTTCTGCTTGTTGTTCTTATAAAGTAAGAGGCTGAGAAAATACAATACGTCTTAAACGCAGAGAAGCATTTTTGTGGGCTCTAATCTGAGGTGCTGGTAACTCTTATAATAATTTTTATAATATTATTATAATAATAATTATTATTATAATAAACTTATTCTCTGCAGCAGAGGTATATCTTGGTCTTTCCTGAGACAGTCCTCATGAGAGGCAGTTTCATTTTGGCGTTGGATGGTTTTGGCGACTGTATTTGTGGATACATTTAAAGTTCTCGAGATTTTTCAGCTTGACTGACCTTCATTTCTTAAGTAAAATCTTTTTTCTTCACTTAAGGAGTGTTTTTTTTTTTACATTATATGAATTTGTACAGTAGTTGTAGTAGCACTAATAGGGTTATTGAATCTTCCTCTGCATAAGACAACTGATCTTCTAAAACACATTAAGAAGTCAAATAATGTCACAGATTAATTGAAATCTATTCTAGGCAATTACAGTACCTTGTGAATATGGTAAGAGATGAGAGAATGCTATGAGGGTGCCAAGCTTTCATCAAAGCTAAATATAGCTTCTTTGAACATTTTAAAATGTAAATAATATTCTAGGCTGTTTAACACTTTTTGTTTACTACATAATGTCATATTTGTTCTTTGATACTGTAGTTTGGATGTCTTCAGTATTAATGTACAATGTTGAAAATGATAAAAAAGAAAGAAAAACCATTGAAGGAGAAGGTGTGACCAAACTTTTGTAATTTAATTTTCTTAGAATTGTGTGCATAGATAATTATTTTTGTCATTATCCTTATCTCCCTATTATTATTAAATTAAATGTTGAGGGTAGCATGGTTATGGGCTAGAATATGTTATAATAAAGTATAAATCATCTAATCAACATGAATTAAAATGTGATTAAAATCTTAGGCTCGAGGAGAGGTTCCTCGCCTTCCAAACGGACTTCCAGAAAAGTCATCACGGGCGGACCGACCACGAGCTCGAGACCGTCCAAAACCACGGAGACGGCCACGGCCCAAAGATGGGGCACAAGGCGATACCCGACGTTCACGCTCTGCTCCTGCTCAGAGCACCTCTTCTGTCCCCCAGCCACCATCCCATCATGCTCAGCATGAGGGCTTCCTCTTCCGCAAGTTAGATATAGAGAGCCAGAAGAAAAGCTCCAACAGGTGGGGTCCTTTTAACCTAAACCCTGTGGCATGCGCATAACGTAGCATGCTACTGACCTTGCTCTAGTTGTGCCAGTAAGGGCTTAGCATGATTATTGTATGCTAACATCAAAAACAGCATCCACTAGTGCACCAGTGCTTGGTAGTTTGTCATTTTTCCTTAAGCATTTGCAGTCAACACAAAGTAGTTTAAAATATATATATATATTTTCTATTTGTCTGAGCTGTCATTTATTTTGAACAGCCTGAGTTAGTTTTTTTTAAAAAAAAAGAAAAAGTATCTTAATTAAAAAAAAAAAAGTAAGCTATTATTTTTTACTTGTATTGATTCGAGGTTCTGTAACTATTTTTCCCTCACTAATGGTATTAAATAGTGTGCCATTAGCACAGCTTGCATCTTGCATGACCTCTTGATGCTAGCTGCTAGCATCTTTTGGCAGAAGACCGACACCTGCTGTCTTTTTTTGAATCCACAGCTTATAAGGTATGGTACAGAGTGAATCTTGGCAGTTCCCACCCGTTCCCCCTGAGGCCAAGCAGCATGTGTGATCATTTCACTCTCTAGCCTTATACAAATTCAGAAAGGCTGCCTTTTACTTTTATGCCTGTACACATAAAATGATATACATGCATAGTAAGTGCTGCTTGGAGGTTCTTTTTCCATCCAGATGTTTTCTAAATTTTCAAAAAAGCCACTGAGCTCCCATTAAATGATATTTCATACCAGTCAAATACCCGTTTCTTTTGTGGCTATGAACAAGTGGTATTTATTATGCTTTATTATTTAGACTTGAGTATGTCCCATTGATCAATCCCATTATTATTCTGATATGAAAATTCATTAGTATGCATAAGAAGCCTTTTTGCTTTTTTGTTTTTGCCCAATATCAGTATTTTATTACTGTAGGTTGCTTAGAAATGCTAGATCTTGTAGGTATATTGTTCTAAGCTCTCAGTCTACACTCACACACACACTGATGGCAAGGTTAAGGGAGGAACTGGAAACATCAGTTAAAAAGTCCTGACCATATAAAATGATCATCCAAGATCATAAAATATATACCCATTGCGAAACACTGCTATCTTTGGACATCCTGGATATCAGTTTACAGTCAGCGTCAAAACAGATGGATGGAAAAGTCCATAGGAACGTGCTCTCTCACTGCAGCCAATTTTACCTTAGCATTAACTTTACTAATAAATCACCAATACTCGAGGAATTAATCGAACTTCTCTTCCTTGTTTGTTTTATGCTCCTGGCTGATATCCTGCCTCTCCACAAAGGTAAGTCACAAAAGTGCAGCACTGTGACATGGTGGGTTCTTTTTATTCACAGCAGCCTGATCGCTCTGTTAAGGATTTATCCTTTGCTCTTTCAGCAGGTGAGTAAAAGTTAGATAAACAATTTGATGCTAACTGTAGCTTCTTTTTTTTTTTTTTTTTTTTTACGTTTTACAGCAGATCTTGGGTGAATCTGTACTGTGTACTGAATAAGGGTGAAGTTGGTTTCTTCAAGGATGCAAAGAACATAACATCTACGTACAACAATGAGCCACGTCTCACTATGAGCAACTGCTCCTGTGACATCAACCTTGGATACAAGAAGAAGAAAAACGTCTTTACACTTAAGTAAACAATTTACAATGCAAAAAAATAATAGAATTTTTTATTTTTTATTATTAATATAAAATAAAATTTGAAATAAAAATGAAAAGGAAGGTAAAATGGCATAAAAAGGGGAAAAACATTGTGATATAAAAGTAATGTATAAGTACAGTACAGTGGCTTGCAAAAGTAATCGGCCCCCTGTAACTTTTCCACATTTTGTCACATTACAGCCACAAACATGAATCAATTTTATTGGAATTCCACGTGAAAGACCAATACAAAGTGGTGTACACATGAGAAGTGGAACGAAAATCATACATGATTCCAAACATTTTTTTTTTTACAAATAAATAACTGCAAAGTGGGATGTGCGTAATTATTCAGCCCCCTTTGGTCTGAGTGCAGTCAGTTGCCCATAGACATTGCCTGATGAGTGCTAATGACTAAATAGAGTGCACCTGTGTGTAATCTAATGTCAGTACAAATACAGCTGCTCTGTGACGGCCTCAGAGGTTGTCTAAGAGAATATTGGGAGCAACAATGCCATGAAGTCCAAAGAACACACCAGACAGGTCAGGGATAAAGTTATTGAGAAATTTAAAGCAGGCTTAGGCTACAAAAAGATTTCCAAAGCCTTGAACATCCCACGGAGCCACTGTTCAAGCGATCATTCAGAAATGGAAGGAGTATGGCACAACTGTGAACCTACCAAGACAAGGCCGTCCACCTAAACTCACAGGCTGAACAAGGAGAGCACTGATCAGAAATGCAGCCAAGAGGCCCATGGTGACTCTGGACGAGCTGCAGAGATCTACAGCTCAGGTGGGGGAATCTGTCCATAGGACAACTATTAGTCGTGCCCTGCACAAAGTTGGCCTTTATGGATGAGTGGCAAGAAGAAAGCCATTGTTAACAGAAAACCATAATAAGTCCCGTTTGCAGTTTGCCACAAGCCATGTGGGGGACACAGCAAACATGTGGAAGAAGGTGCTCTGGTCAGATGAGACCAAAATGTAATATTTTGGCCAAAATGCAAAACACTATGTGTGGTGAAAAACTAACACTGCACATCACTCTGAACACACCATCCCCACTGTCAAATATGGTGGTGGCAGCATCATGCTCTGGGGGTGCTTCTCTTCAGCAGGGACAGGGAAGCTGGTCAGAGTTGATGGGAAGATGGATGGAGCCAAATACAGGGCAATCTTGGAAGAAAACCTCTGCAAAAGACTTGAGACTGGGGCGGAGGTTCACCTTCCAGCAGGACAACGACCCTAAACATAAAGCCAGGGCAACAATGGAATGGCTTAAAACAAAACATATCCATGTGTTAGAATGTCCCAGTCAAAGTCCATATCTAAATCCAATCGAGAATCTGTGGCAAGATCTGAAAAGTGCTGTCCATCTAATCTGACTGAGCTGGAGCTGTTTTGCAAAGAAGAATGGACAAGGATTTCAGTCTCTAGATGTGCAAAGCTGGTAGAGACATACCCTAAAAGACTGGCAGCTGTAATTGCAGCAAAAGGTGGTTCTACAAAGTATTGACTCAGGGGGCTGAATAATTACGTACACCCCACTTTTCAGTTATTTATTTGTAAAAAATGTTTGGAATCATGTATGATTTTTGTTCCACTTCTCACGTGTACACCACTTTGTATTGGTCTTTCACGTGGAATTCCAATAAAATTGATTCATGTTTGTGGCTGTAATGTGACAAAATGTGGAAAAGTTCAAGGGGGCCGAATACTTTTGCAAGCCACTGTTAATAATATAAAAATATATGTAAAATATATTTTTGAAAAATATTTTTTAAAATAGTAAAATAAAATGAATAAAAATGAAATAGAAAATATAATGTTTTAAGGAAGAATACGTTTTTTTAGATAAGACTAATAGAATAAAATTTTATTTTATATTATTTTACTTTAATAGGTAAAGTTATTTAAAAATAAATATCTGAATCTGAATATGTGAATAAGATTTGTACAGTATATATTTGTAATTAACAAATGATATTTTTGAAATCCTAGAACTAAAGATGGAAGTGAGTTCCTGTTCCATGCTAAAGATGAGGTAAGACTGTGTCCAAAATTTCACCCTGTCCGCTATTTGTTGCACTATTTTGGTTATGTTATGAGAATGTCCAATGTATAGTACTTTTGGAATCTTGCAATGTAATCCAATTTGTAATTACTACACTTTCCTAAATTAGATATTAGAAATAAGAAATTCTTCTTTTTCCTTTTTCATGCTTCATCAAACTAAAATATATATTCATATTGTATCACATGATGGCAGTGAGGGTAACAAGAACAAGAAGCTATGTCTAAATAAGCACAGTGGTAAACAGACTGCTAGACTGGAATAATGTATAGTGTATGGGAAGGTGATGATTGTGAGGGTCATCCGGTCTATATGGCTTGGTATTCTTGTGGCCAATACGGAACTAAAAGCTCAAAGTTATTGATTTTTTCAGAAATCGTTCAGAAATTAAGCATTTTTTTAATTTATTTTCATTCATCTATAGAGAATAGAAAATGTTACGATGTAGATCAGTTTAATGAGTAGCATGAAGAGGGCTCAACTTGAGGGGGAATGGCAGCCAATATTGTGTCTTTGGTTTAAAAAATATAATAATACAATTCAAGATTAACAATCACACATATATGAACATATTGGGATTTCTTGGTGTCAGAATACAAAACCCAATTCCAATGAAGTTTGCTTATGAAGTAAATATAAGCAGAATACAATGACCTGCAAATCCTTGTTGACACATAATCAAGATGGAAACACCACAAAGACAAGATATGCAATGTTCAAACTCTTAAAGCTGATTTTCTCTTGCGAATATTCACTCGTTTGGAATTTGATGCCTGCAAAACGTTCCAAAAGAGCTGGTACAGGGGTATTTTGACCACTGTGTTACATCACCTTTCCTTTTAACAAACACTCAATAAGTGTTTGGAAACTGAAGACACTAATTGTTGAAGCCTTATACTGTAGATGGATTTTTTTTCCCATTCTTGCTTGATGTATGTAGTAGCTCAAGTGTCTGGGTTCTGCGTTGTTGTACAGTATTTTGCACTGCATAATGCGCTACACATTTTCAATAGGAAACAGGACTGCAAGCTGGCCTGTCTAGTACCAGCACTCTTTTACTATGAAGTTACAACACGTGCAGAATGTGGCCTGGCATTGTCTTGCTGAAATAAGCAGGGACCCCACTGAAAAAGACGTTGCTTGAATGGCAGCATATTTTGCTCCAAAACCAGTATGTACCCTTAAGCATCAGTGGTGCCTTCACAGATGTGCAAGTTACTCATGCTTTGGGCACTAACATACCCCCATAACATCACTTGCTGATAGCATGATTTCCAAAAACAATTTGAAATGTGGACTCATCAGACTTCAGCACACTTTTACACTTTATATAAAAAAAATTTGCAGTTGTACATTGTGGAACATTGTTCCTAAACTGTTGGACTATTTGCTCACACAGTTGCTCACAAAGTGGTGAACCGTGCCCCATCCTTGCTTGTGAATGACTCAGCCTTTCGGGATCCTCCTTTTATCCTGACCCTCACCTGTTTCCAATTACAGTGGTGTGAAAAACTATTTGCCCCCTTCCTGATTTCTTATTCTTTTGCATGTTTGTCACACTTAAATGTTTCTGCTCATCAAAAACCGTTAACTATTAGTCAAAGATAACATAATTGAACACAAAATGCAGTTTTTAAATGAAGGTTTATGTTATTAAGGGAGAAAAAAACCTCCAAATCTACATGGCCCTGTGTGAAAAAGTGATTGCCCCCCTTGTTAAAAAATAACTTAACTGTGGTTTATCACACCTGAGTTCAATTTCTGTAGTCACCCCCAGGCCTGATTACTGCCACACCTGTTTCAATCAAGAAATCACTTAAATAGGAGCTACCTGACACAGAGAAGTAGACCAAAAGCACCTCAAAAGCTAGACATCATGCCAAGGTCGAAAGAAATTCAGGAACAAATGAGAACAAAAGTAATTGAGATCTATCAGTCTGGTAAAGGTTATAAAGCCATTTCTAAAGCTTTGGGACTCCAGCGAACCACAGTGAGAGCCATTATCCACAAATGGCAAAAACATGGAACAGTGGTGAACCTTCCCAGGAGTGGCCGGCCGACCAAAATTACCCCAAGAGCGCAGAGACAACTCATCCAAGAGGCCACAAAAGACCCCAGGACAACATCTAAAGAACTGCAGGCCTCACTTGCCTCAATTAAGGTCAGTGTTCACGACTCCACCATAAGAAAGAGACTGGGCAAAAACGGCCTGCATGGCAGATTTCCAAGGTGCAAACCACTTTTAAGCAAAAAGAACATTAAGGCTCGTCTCAATTTTGCTAAAAAACATCTCAATGATTGCCAAGACTTTTGGGAAAATACCTTGTCGACCGACGAGACAAAAGTTTAACTTTTTGGAAGTTGCGTGTCGCGTTACATCTGGCGTAAAAGTAACACTGCATTTCGGAAAAAGTACATCATACCAACAGTAAAATATGGTGGTGGTAGTGTGATGGTCTGGGGTTGTTTTGCTGCTTCAGGACCTGGAAGGCTTGCTGTGATAGATGGAACCATGAATTCTACTGTCTACCAAAAAATCCTGAAGGAGAATGTCCGGCCATCTGTTCGTCAACTCAAGCTGAAGCGATCTTGGGTGCTGCAGCAGGACAATGACCCAAAACACACCAGCAAATCCACCTCTGAATGGCTGAAGAAAAACAAAATGAAGACTTTGGAGTGGCCTAGTCAAAGTCCTGACCTGAATCCTATTGAGATGTTGTGGCATGACCTTAAAAAGGCGGTTCATGCTAGAAAACCCTCAAATAAAGCTGAATTACAACAATTCTGCAAAGATGAGTGGGCCAAAATTCTTCCAGAGCGCTGTAAAAGACTCGTCGCAAGTTATCGCAAACGCTTGATTGCAGTTATTGCTGCTAAGGGTGGCCCAACCAGTTATTAGGTTCAGGGGGCAATTACTTTTTCACACAGGGCCATGTAGGTTTGGATTTTTTTTCCTCTCTAAATAATAAAACCCCTCATTTAAAAACTGCATTTTGTGTTTACTTGTGTTATCTTTGACTAATAGTTAAATGTGTTTGATGATCAGAAACATTTTGTGTGACAAACATGCAAAAGAATCAGAAATCATGAGGGGGGCAAATAGTTTTTCACACCACTGTAACTTGACTACCTGTGGAATGTTCTGAACAGGTGTTTTTGGAGCATTCCCAACTTTCCCAGACTTTATTGCCCTTGTTTGCTAAAGACAAATACAGTGGCTTGCAAAAGTATTCGGCCCCCTTGAACTTTTCCACATTTTGTCACATTACAGCCACAAACATGAATCAATTTTATTGGAATTCCACGTGAAAGACCAGTACAAAGTGGTGTACACGTGAGAAGTGGAACGAAAATCATACGATTCCAAAATTTTTTTTACAAATAAATAACTGAAACGTGGGGTGTTCGTACTTATTCAGCCCCCTGAGTCAATACTTTGTAGAACCACCTTTTGCTGCAATTATAGCTGCCAGTCTTTTAGGGTATGTCTCTACCAGCTTTGCACATCTAGAGACTGAAATCCTCGCCCATTCTTCTTTGCAAAACAGCTCCAGCTCAGTCAGATTAGATGGACAGCGTTTGTGAGCAGCAGTTTTCAGATCTTGCCACAGATTCTCGATTTGATTTAGATCTGGACTTGGACTGGGCCATTCTAACACATGGATATGTTTTGTTTTAAACCATTCCATTGTTGCCCTGGCTTTATGTTTAGGGTTGTTGTCCAGCTGGAAGGTGAACCTCCACCCCAGTCTCAAGTCTTTTGCAGAGGTTTTCTTCCAAGATTGGCCTGTATTTGGCTCCATCCTCCTTCCCATCAACTCTGACCAGCTTCCCTGTCCCTGCTGAAGAGAAGCACCCCCAGAGCATGATGCTGCCACCACCATATTTGACAGTGGGGATGGTGTGTTCAGAGTGATGTGCAGTGTTTGTTTTCCGCCACACATAGTGTTTTGAATTTTGGCCAAAAAGTTCCATTTTGGTCTCATCTGACCAGAGCACCTTCTTCCACATGTTTGCTGTGCAAACGGGACTTCTTATGGTTTTCTGTTAACAATGGCTTCCGTCTTGCCACACTTCCGTAAAGGCCAACTTTGTGCAGGGCACGACTAATAGTTGTCCTATGGACAGATTCCCCCACCTGAGCTGTAGATCTCTGCAGCTCGTCCAGAGTCACCATGGGCCTCTTGGCTGCATTTCTGATCAGCGCTCTCCTTGTTTGGCCTGTGAGTTTAGGTGGACGGCCTTGTCTTGGTAGGTTTACAGTTGTGCCATACTCCTTCCATTTCTGAATGATCGCTTGAACAGTGGCTCCGTGGGATGTTAAAGGCTTTGGAAATCTTTTTGTAGCCTAAGCCTGCTTTAAATTTCTCAATAACTTTATCCCTGACCTATCCCTGATTGGTCTTCATGGTGTTGATGCTCACAATATTTTCTTAGACAACCTCTGAGGCCGTCACAGAGCAGCTGTATTTGTACTGAGATTAGATTACACACAGGTGCACTCTATTTAGTCATTAGCACTCATCAGGCAATGTCTATGGGCAACTGACTGCACTCAGGCCAAAGGGGGCTGAATAATTACGCACACCTCAGTTTTCAGTTATTTATTTGTAAAAAACGTTTGGAATCATGTATAATTTTCATTCCACTTCTCACGTGTACACCACTTTGTATTGGTCTTTCACGTGGAATTCCAATGAAATTGATTCATGTTTGTGGCTGTAATGTGACAAAATGTGGAAAAGTTCAAAGGGGCTGAATACTTTTGCAAGCCACTGTAAGTTTATCAGTTTAAACATTTCATATCTTGTCTTTCTGGTTTTAAATTGAATATGGGTTAACATGAATTTGCATGATATTGTATTCAGTTTTTATTTACACAATGACCCAACTTCATTGGAAGCTGGATTTTTTTTTTGCTTGCATACTGAAAAAAACTAAACAAATAACATAATGTTAAAGGGGTAAAAAGAAAATAGGTAGGTTGCGTAGGTATGCACACACTTTTATATTGTTTTAAGTCATATTACTGTACTCTGAATAATCACTTCCCAACTGATGTTTAGAAGTAGATATCATCAACACCTGTCAGCAATGAAATAAATTTGATCAATTATAAAAGAAAAAAGTGAGGAACCATAGTGGCACGTAGAACAGGAGATTCCTCAAAAGTGGAAAAAAGGCAAAAGAAAAACACATCAGGGATACCAAGTCTACCAAGAGACCTACAGTATGGCAACATTAAATGAAATATAGAAATATATCATGTGACAATGTATACCATCTCTTGCATTCTTCACATGATTAGGCCCTGGGGTAGGATGTCTAGACAAAAACTCTTTCTCCCAGAATAATAAATTAAAAACACCCAAGCCTAACTACATTTGACAAACCCATGTGGCAAAATGTATGACCTGACCAAGCAAAAAATACCCTTTTATGTTTATTTCTAAAATATATGTTTAGTACAAAATCAAGAAAGCTCTTCCATATACAGTACAGTATCCATGTTGCTAAAGCATTGTAGTGGCAGCAGCATCATGTTATTGGGCAGCCTCTTTTTCAAGTGGGAATAATGCATAGTCCCAAATACAGTACCAATGTATTTTGTTGCAAAAACTGCTGACCTCCATTAGAAAGCTGAAAAAAATATTCACCTTCCCAAAGCACAAATCCAAGTCAATGAGAAAATGGCTTCCAAAGAATCAGATTAAAAAGTTTTGGAATGGAGTGGAATATAATTGCAAATCAAGATGTTCTACGTTAGTAGACTCTTACTCATAACAACAAGAAGAAAAAAAGACATGGAAACATATTCTTTAACAAAGTGTTACGTAAATAAGAAGGGTGCACTCCAGTATATACATTACACATTATTGTTAGTTTTTTTTTCTTCCCAGAAACACTTCTATGTTTTATAACCAGACAGGAATATTTAAATGCATGAATTGTCATTGCAAAAAGCTCAACATAAATGTCTTATCAGGCAGTTATTTTGGTTCGTAAAAGTTCACATTAGACAAGCTAACCATATCTAATAATTTTGTACAAACGAAATTGATGCTGACTGTAAAAAACATAAAGTTTTAGATTAGGCTTGGTTTGCTTTATAGGTGTCATTTTAAAACAATGCTAAGCTGAGCTAAAATTCTGTTCTTTTTTTTGTAATGCAGGACGATATGAAAGGCTGGATCTCGAGTATCTCTGCGAGTATAAGCGAACATGAGGAAATCGCTAAATGGGGACAATCTCATCCAACTACCTCATCTACAGACGAGGGCACACGGAGGGAAGGCAGCCGAGCCGAGAAATCAGACAGGGCCGATCGGGGGTCCGAACGCTCAGACAAGGGAGAGAAAATGGAGAAAAAGAGTGGAAAAAAGAAATAAAGACTCACCTTCCTGACAGTTTGCATTGTGTCATACTGCAGCAAATAGAAGTCTGATGTCACACCAAAATTAAGGCGAAATGGAGCTGCTCTGATTTCCATCCACGTGGATTTACCTAGAAGGATTAAAGCAACTCCTGGTGGCCTCTAGAGTTTTTTAGCACCAATACATGAAAAGCGGTTCTCTGACAGGCCAAACAAAGATTAATGCAAGAGATGTTACACTGAGCTCATTATAGTTTGTTTTTCTAATTTATACAGTTTATGAATGTTTTTATTTATTCACGTCCATTATGAAATGTCTAGAAGTTGTACGTTAAAGCACATGGACTCGCATTACGATCTAATATTCACTTTGACACACTACTGCTAGACATTTTAATCTTTGTTCAATGTCAGTGTCTGTTCACTTCTGACCTACTGATGAGAATGAAAATATGCCAAATGTTGATTTGCTCTTTTATATCAATAAGTTATTTAATGATTCTTTTTTAAAGCTTCATGACACTTTGTACATCATAACAGCACTGATTGTGTGATTATTCAAGCATGAATTATATATTGGCCTAAAGTTACAGACTGAGAAACTAGAAGTATGTATGAAATAAAGTAAAGACAATTACCATGCAGGGGACTGTAAAGCCTGAAGTCTGTCTTCCAATGCTGCTTTTAACGCCCACGTAAACATCATGAGTGTGTATTTGTGCATTTGGGGATGGAAAAAGTGTGGAGGTCACATTTCCTTCAGTGTTGAGAACAATGTAGCTGAAGTGTTTTTTTTTTTTTTGGGGGGGGGGGGGATTTCCACACTGTTAGACTTTATGCAGTCATAATGGCTTGTCATTCAGCTGGTTTGCTAACTAATAGGAGATTAGAAAAAACAAAAGTGTGGTTTCCCTGAACATTTACACGCTCAGTCTCATTGATCACATTCTGTTTAGAAGTTATTGCCTAGTTAAATACCCTATAAGGATAGCTTGCTAACTAGCCAAACAGTAACTGAAGAACTATTAATAAATTTCTTTGCAGTTTGAATAATTTCTTTCCTTTGGTCTACTTAAGCTTTTTTTAACTGGTTAGCAAATAACTAGTCACCATGCTAACAGGTAACTGACTAGCAGAGTAAAGTAACATGCTTCCTTTAGCTATTGTGTACAAATTATAGGGATAAAAATCTAAACACAGACAATCAAATGTTAGAGTTTACAGTTTTATAGTTTACACTTAACATCCATCATTTGACAAAAAAAAAAAAGAAAGAAAAAAGTGACAAAAGAAAACATATCCGAGAGTGCAGTAATGCCCTCTGTGAAAATTGTGGCCCTTCAGTATGGAATATTTTCTAATTAAATGTAATCTAAAAAGCCTCACTTATCAGCCAGGGATGTGAAAGATTTTATGGGCGCGTTAAAATCAGGATTGGAACAGAGGTGTGTATTTTTTGCCTCCTTATTTTTGACAATAAGCCAGAGCATTGATGAAATGCCCTTTTCCTGTTCCAGTGGAATAAGGAAGTGACTAAATTCCTTACAAAGGTCGTTGCTTCCTGTTTCAGTGTTTACAGGGATAAAAAATGTCATGTCTGTGTCTCCCTAAAGTCCACGTAATGTATGTTCAGACTGGAACAATAAGCTGTGTGTGTGTGTGCTTACATCATCCAGGTAATGAGAACTCAGGCATTTGATTTTAAACCCCGTAGTCTTCCTTGTGTCACGCTCACGCGTGTGTGTGTGTGTGTTTTTCTGTGTTAAATGTGCACATCAATATTTTTATTAAACTGTTGCAGTATTCAGGCACTGCATGAGAATAAATTGTTTCTTAGTACATGTATTGCCTTTGCTTCTCATTTTGTTTGGACTGCTGATTTTATTTTTATGTTGATTATCGAGAGTCTCGGTAATCCAAAGTGGGTGTATCATGATTGTCACTTAACTAGATAGTAAGTAGGTAAGTTGTAAGAAAAGTGAGATGTGGTACAGTGTCCTGTAGTATCCCATGTAGTAGATTCAATGGATCTGCTTAATTTGCTTGATTTAATTGAATCATGTGTTAATAATCACGAGATGTGTTGGAGTATGAAAATCCCACTACTTTAGTCCTCTGTACTGCCAAATCCAGTGTCTTCCTGATCCAACACATTTAAAATAAATCAAATGTATCCTCACACAGGAATACTGTAGATTATGACATATTTCACAATTCAACATGCACAAACATTATCTACTTATATTTAAACTTTCATGCATATTGGCTTCATATCTTGTCATCTTAGTTGGTAAATAGTATATTTTTCATAATTTTTCAATTGTATGGCTTTCCCATAAATTTTCTTTTATAAAATTCCGTAAAATTCCATTTTCTTTCCTATAAAAATTCTAAGTTCTATAAATAGGTCTGATGATCATGTTTAATTTGTAGCAATATGTGATGAAAGATAATATACTATATGTGGCACAGTTGACCACACAGTGTCTCCTTTGTAATGTTTTGATTCCCTAATGATCCAGATGCAGCTATGAATCTCAGCATCTGTGGGTTTCAGGTAATTGTCTTATTCTGAAGTCAATTGAGATGCTCCCATCATGTGATGGAGAAAACCTTGTTCATGGCAGAAAAGTATCTTATAATTAGATTTATGAAAGATTAAGGGTGCATGTGATTGATAAATAGAACATGTTTGTTGTAATGTTACAGTCACTGTATATCTTCTAATTTTGGCAAATAACTGAAATGCACCTGTAAAGACATTTAAATTTTCATTAGATATTTTCCTTCCAAATTTGAATACATTGGTCTTTCTATTATTTGTCTATGGCATATTTAAGTATATTAAAATACATATATACATTCATTCATTCATTCATTCATTTTCTATACCGCTTAATCCTGTGTTCAGGGTCGCGGGGGACTTGGAGCCTATCCCAGGAGACTTCGGGCACTAGGCGGGGTACACCCTGGACAGGGTTACATATATACATGTACATACAAAATAGATATTTTAAAAATAATTATGTTGATTTATATTTTTACATAATCACTTGTTTAAATTAAATATTAAATTCCTTAAAATAGGAATTCCTTCAACCATAAAATTCATTGTTAATGATTGGAAACAGGTAAGAAATGCATTAGTCAGAGCCAAGAGGCCAAAGTTATTCTAAAGAAATGAAAGAGCTGGAGAGGTCTGATCCTGGGATGGAGAAGGGAGAAGCTGTCCAAAGTCCACACACTGCACTAAAGCTGAAAGAGCGGTGAGAGATATAAATTTCTTTTGAGAGTTTGCCAAAAGACATGTTGGAGATTTAGCAAACATACAAAATAGGTTATTTGTTGTGATGAGACCAAAAATTTGAAAAGGTCTATATTTGGCACTGTATCCTGTCTTTCAAGCTTGGGTTTTCTGCCAAATATAGCACTTTAAAAAAATTTATCTTATCGCAACAGATACTCAAGGATTTGTTAATGAGCTAGATTGTGAGTCAAAATTTATCCACACTAGTTATAACTTCTGTTGGCTCCCAAGTTACTGTGCTTGTCTGATCGTTTTACATCAGTTCATTTGTTACTGCGGTGATATACTCATTAAAGTGGTAAAGCCTAAACTTTCGGATTAAATGCCGAGGACTTCTATCCAAGGGCGTTGTAATATTGCACGACAAGGCATGTCTACACTCTTTTGTCCATACTGTCGACACTCTGCAAAAACATTTGGGAGGTGTTCACGCATCGTCCCTATAGTCCTGATCTTGCTCCATTGGGCTTTCACATGTTTGGACCCCTGAAACCAGCCCTACAAATACGAAGTTTTTCCCCCTCTGATGAATCTACAGCCAGAGTGCGGATAATTTTTGACTCACCCCCGTACAGTACTGTAATAACGTGAGAGCAGGAAATTAACATTTACAGTATGCGTGTTCTGAATGTTACACCTGTTGTTTCACAAAGTGACCATTGGGTGTCAGTGTTGAACAAAAAGCGACCATGAAGGCGGAAGTCTAAGGCAAACCGGAAGTTATTTTCGAGGCGCTTTCGGGAGATGGGAGGATTATAGATTTAGTTTGTTAATCGTTTTGTAGCAGATTTTACGTTATGGGGAACCGTTAATTTGTAAGAAACTGTATTAAATGACGCTGCCATGGCGCGAGCGGCTGGAGATATTATTCATTTAAACGTCGGAGGAAAGAGGTGAGGTCGCCAAACTTTCTGGCTGTGTGCATTTGAAAGATATGTTTCTTATTTTTTTAATTATATTTTTCTTTAAAAAAAAAAAATTAAAAAATCTTGCGTTTGAGTGTTATTTTGAGTTGTACACAGAGATGTAATATTTATTCTGTTTACTAATGTCACAAGACGATTGTTATCAAAGCCATATTTAGCATTTCAGCTAGTTACAAGTATTGGCGAAAACCTATCTGTCTGTCTATCTGTACATGTACTTATTTAATTAATTTCATGAGCACTGTTTTGTTTCCTCTGGCACAAGAATCCTCTCAGCTGAAACAGCAGTAACATACCTCTTTATAACCGAGTCTTAATTAATGAATGATTGTAATTTCAGGTTCAGTACCTCCAAGCAGACTTTGACATGGGTACCCGACTCCTTTTTCTCAAGGTTAGACCACTTACCCTTTTTATTTAACGACATTCAAACACATAATCTGAGCTGACTGAGATAAATATACCAAGGCACTGTTATTCCTTTCTTTCTCTCAGCCTTTTGAGTGGCCGGATATCTACCTTAAAGGATGAAACTGGAGCGGTATGATGTTTGCTTTTCCTTTAGTAAACCATCAAAATCAATATTTAGGTTTCTGTTGTTCCTCTTATAATATATTTGTTCCCCTCTTGTTCTAGATTTTTATCGATCGTGATCCTTCACTTTTTGCACCTATTCTGAATTTCCTGCGCACCAAAGAACTGCATCCCAGGTGATTATGCACTCTGGATTGTCTTTACGTCTACATATCTTATGTCTGTTGTTCATGAGTCAGGCTTTTGAATGTCTTTTTTTCTTTTTCTTTCACATGCATATTTAATGTGTCCATGTATTTTTAAATCGATGTCTGCATCTTTTACAGGTCTACGGATGTAAATTTACTGATGCATGAAGCTGAGTTCTATGGAATCACACCATTAGGTGAGAATATTAGAAAGACTTTATGGTGCATTACTTAACACATTTTGTTGAATGATATTTCTCAAACATTATCATGCTAGAATTATTTCTTTAAAAAAAAAAAAAAAAAAAAGTCCTGCTAAGGATGTCTAAGTGGCACAGTGGTCAAAATATTTTTGGTGTCACCTTAAATTTAGGTCCCAGGCAGTGGATAGGGATTGGAAAGTAATTTAGGATTACAATCTGTGTTAAAAAGGGAACGATGGAAACTAGTCCAACCAGTCAAAAGTTTGAACACACCTTCTAATTGCATCGTCTTTCCTGATTTTTCTTTCTACATTGTAAAACAATTCTTAAGGCATCTAAAGTATGCAATAATCTCCTTTGACAGTTGATATTGAGATGTTTCTTCTACTTCTGCTCTATAAAGCCTTTATAACAGCTCCAGTCTAAGGTGCCGTTAATTGGTGAATTTCTTTTGTCTGGTAACTCTAAATGAACTCTCCAGAGATGCATTTAGGTCTTGGCTTCCTAGGATGATCTTCACGAGAACCAGTTTCATTATCGGTTGTGATTGGGATTTACAAATGCACTTGACAATACTGTTCTTAAAAGAACTATCTTAAAGTAACAGCTAATTGTTGTATGTATGTAGAATGTAGAAAAGAAATATTTTTTGTCTGGTACTGTACAGTACATGTTTTCCCCGGAGAAAAATGAGCAAGTGAGTTTGAGCAAGCAATCTAGAAATTTCAATTGCATATGATGATTGTTCACAAAGTTATCAAACGTGATATACTAGTTTTGAATAACATTTCTTCTTTAAATTTTTTTGTCTTTAGTACGTAAACTGCAGCTGTGTGATGAACTAGATCGTTCATCATGTGGCACAGTGCTGTTTAATGGCTATCTGCCTCCTCCAGGTGAGATATATGCACGCACACACACATGAAAGTTGCTTTTTCCAGGAATAAATCCAAAAATAGCAAGATGTTTCAAGTCCAAATTATACCACAGAGAAAACAGCTGTAGGTTATTGTGTGATGTGCTTTATTGCCATTTTTTTTAGTTCGTTTCTGTAGATTGAGTTATAGCCCACAAATCTGAGTGTAGTTTTTCTTTTTTTATCTATCCATATGTCAACTATTTGTCAACACAATAGCAAATTTAATCAACCCAAATCAATTAGCTGGCATATGGCATAAATGCCCTTTTTATTTGGGGAAAAACCCTTCATATGGTCACCAAAAAATTCTTGACCTACCTCTACATTTATATAATCTTACTTCCTTATGGAAAAAGCAACATTACAAACACGTTGGAAATAACATTACATTAAAAATTAGTGATCTCTTTAAGTACCCAGATCATCCACATCAGGCCATGCTTTATCACCCGAGTATAAAGTCATTTGAGGCATTTAAACTTAAACCTCATCTTTGATTTTTGTCTGGTCTGACTGCTCTCCACAGTAACATTTTCAGGAAAATAAAAGCTGATATTAGTAACAATAGCTAATTCTGTTTGTACTGTCCTGTTATCCATGCATCTTAATAATAATAATAACATTATTGTCTTTAAGTTGGTAATCTTTGTTTGGTGCTTAATACAAATGAGGGGAAAATGTATTCAATTATGTATTGCAATTCTTTTGTGACTAACTCCAAACTAATATTTTTAATACAAATTTTCATGTATATATGTAGGATAAAATGTTGATTGAAACAAAATCAGACAAAACATGATAATCATGTGATGCAGGAGCATCATGGACATTTTGGCAGCTTGTTTAAGTTTTCAAATGGAATTATTTTCATTTCGCAGTTATCTAAAAACACTGTTTGTTGAATTGGCCACTTACGTGATTTGATCTATGCAAACATGTGGTAATATGAGGCTTTAACATACCACCATGCATGTAACATATTGCTTAAATTTAGCAGAATAGTAGCTGAAAAGATTTAGTCTACGTTTTTAATGTTTCTGTACCTATAACTGAGTCATGTTTTATGTCTATCAGTGTATCCTGTGAAACGCAGGAACAGACACAGCGTTGCCGGCTCTCAGTTCATGACTGGCCGAGCTGTCCCTCTCGAGAGAGCCACGGTCCGACGCAGCAACACAATGCCACCCAACCTGGGAAATTCGGGCATGCTGGCAAAAGCTGCTACAGATGAGAAAATATCAGGTATTTCCTTCCTTCCTCTAGTGTGGTGACAATCACTAATTAATTATCATGAGCGCTGCTGTTTTGATACAGTTTTATTTTATAATCTCATCCAAAAGCATAGTAGATAATACTTGTAATAAAACTAACAATAGGAATGCTAGAATGTCTTGTCAATCAGGAATACCCAAATCCATGATGCAGTTTGGTTCAGAGTGTTCAATTGGCTATATAGTGATTTCTATATGTGATTTAAGACACATACACAGTGAGCTGCTAATTGTGAGATGTTTGTGATAGTGTTTATATGGCATGTTGATTAAAATGCTGTATTTTTTAGGTCCAGGCTCAGATCCAGGAATGGTTCGGATCATATGTGGGCATCACAACTGGATTGCTGTGGCTTATGCACAGTTTGTCGTTTGTTACAGGTAAATTCATGTAATTAGAAAATAGTCCGATATTTGAAAAAAAAAACGATTTGTAATAATTAAAAACAATAACTGAATTTGTTTAAATGGTTCTCCATTTTCCCAGTCCTTCCATGTCCGATGTCACAAGCTTCACTTTCCTTTATTAAAACTACTTCTTAAAGATTATTGCCTGACATACTGCAACAGTGATCATCTTCATGTTGAATTTTATTTTTATAGGCTGCAGTCAAGTCATATTTTTCTTTCAAAGTCTGTGTGTCTTCTCTTAGGAATAGTGCTGAGTTATATGTTAATCTTAATATCATTACAACTTGCATCATAAAAATTATTTGCTGTTATATCATCCACACCCCCACTGGTTTTGTTGTCGTTTAAGCAATTATTTTTGCCAATTAATGTGAAATTTAACAATAATACAGGATATATTATGGCAATATACATACTGGGTGAGATGGATAACTCCAGTGCAACATATCTTGTTTGAGCAGCTATAATGAGGAAATTGTCTATAATTAGATATGGTTGAATAAATATTAATCGCCAAAAATGAACTGTAAGTACGCCCCTTGTGGTGTACAAGTTTTAGATATGGAGATATTCCCTGTGGAGATGTGTGCAAATCAGGTTAATAGAATAATGATTTATCATCCTTTATGCAAAACGATATTTAAAAAAAAAAAAGTCAGAATTAAATCCTTTCTCCTCCCTCTTTTTTCCTATTTTTTTTTTTAGGGTTAAAGAGTCCACAGGGTGGCAGCAAGTTTTTTCGAGCCCCAAACTGGACTGGATCATTGATCGCGTTGCACTCAATGCTAAAGTTATGGGCGGATCACTAGCAGACAATGACAAGATGGTCGCGGTGGCATCTGGAACAGAGATCATATTGTGGACTGTCTGTCCCGATGGAAACGGAAATGAGATTGGTAATGATTTAATTTTATGGTTTAGAGTTAGAGAGAGAGTCCCATAGTTGCTGTAATAATTCCTACTTAGCATTGCCAGGTCACAGCAGCCACCATGACCACTGTGTATAATAACAGAGTGACACAGACTATCCTACTGTGAGCACATGCAGAAAGCGCAGCAACACACTGGTTATGGTGGAGGCCAAGTCTGAGGCGTTTTTCTCATTTTTAAATGGAGTAATGGTGTGCATTTGATGCACCCTGAGTAGATTTTAATTCTAAGAAAACTACCTTTTCTTTATCAGAGAGTTAAATTTGTCCAGGTTCGTCTCCATTTGCCCATGCTTGTAAGAATGCCTTTGTAATAAGTATTACTAACATTAATATATTATGTACAAAGAATATCACATTTAATATTAATTTCTGATATAGGAAAATATCGGTGACCCAAAATATCTTTTTTTTTTTTTTTTTTTTTTTCTTTTTTTTTTTCCCCCCACAGGTGTGTTTAGCTTAAGTGTGCCCGTTGAGGCTCTGTTCTTTGTGGGGAATCAGCTTATCGCTACGAGCCACACAGGGAAAGTGGGTGTGTGGAATGCTGTAACAAAACACTGGCAGGTTGGTTAGAGCTCTGATTTCATCAAAGTAGATGCAGATCAGTGTCCTGATGTGCCATGTTTTCATGTGGCAATAAACCGCTAATTTGTTGTTTGTGAGTACGTGGAGACATAATGTCGAACAGTCACTGTTGTGTATTTTTTTTTTTGTCTGTTTGTCAGGCAGATTTTGTTTGCATCTGGTGTGACTGCTGCTTTAATATGACTGTAATCTTTATTCAGTAGCATTGGGTGGATTTTCTATTTATTACTATTTATTTCGGAATGTTCCTCAATGTAAAGTGTTTTCTTTTTTCTGGATGTACATGTCTGTAGAATCAGGATGTGGTTCCCATCAACAGTTATGACACAGCAGGCTCCTTCCTCATCCTCGGCTGTAATAACGGATCCATCTACTACATTGGTGAATATCGATACTTATTTGATATTAGTGAGATAACAAAACAGCTAAGACCAGAACTATGTTGGTTAGTATTATCTCTAGATGGCTTCACATATTATTCCTGCAAGTTAATCTAAAATGTAATAATCAAAACAAAACAAAAAAAAATGAGAGGGAACCAAGGATGTGTCTTTTTTAAGAGATATGAGAGTCAAATGATATTTGCATTACCTAATGTATTAACGATGTGTCTATGTTTGAATGAGCAATTAACAGTAAGTTAACGCACAGTCTTGGTTTGTAGCATATATAAAAATGCAGATTGATTTTGAAAAGGTCAGTGCTGGATGTCGCCACAAAGATTGCTCAGCTCGCTAAATCGCAGTGATTAACGTGTCCACTGCATTTAGAACTATTGGAAAGAATTACATAAATAGAACAATAGAGAGACAAAAATACCCCCTGAAAGCTTGTCAGAACAGCGTTGTGTTGTGAATTATTTCGCGATTGCCCCGGGCATTGGTCATTCTTTGACTTTCTGGAGGGTTTTGCATTCTTATACAATGTTTTACTTTACATTCTGTTTAAAGTCATAAAAAAACAGTATGACATACAGTATGTCTAATTTTGATTGGTTTGTGTTTCTCAGATGTACAGAAGTTTCCATTAAGGATGAAGGATAATGATTTGCTGGTGACGGAGTTGTACCGAGATCCCAGCGAAGATGCAATTACAGCACTTAGTGTCTATCTTACACCTAAAACAAGTAAGACGCAAACAAGCATCCCAGTGAAAACTTAACATTTTGGTTGAATATAAAAATGTATAGCAATTGTCAGTTTAAAAGTGTGTTGTAATCTAGTTGACCCTTTAATCTAGACTGTAACTTCATTATATAATAACACAATTATTCTAGTGTACTGTATTGAATGAAATGTATTGATGATCCTGGGCTCTCTTATCATGCTATTGTTGATGTATGGAGTCTCACTTGAAAAAGACTACAGTAATTTACTTTATGGGTCAGTGGTGAAATTGTGCTCACTGTTTTCTGTTTTCTTTCCCTTTACTGAAATCTTAATTTTAATCAATGTTAGTGGACCGGCATATGTTGTTTAAACACATAAAACTTAAATGTGGGTTAACAGACCAGGTATCTGCATTCATGTCAAAGTCGATTTGACTAGAAAGAAGACATGCCAACCTATACACATGCTGCATAGAGGATCTTAACTAGTACACTAGTATGAGTTGGGACTTAAAAATACTCTACCCTGCTTCCATCTTACATGTTCTCAGCTCAACATAATTTCGCTTTTTAAAATATGTTGTGTATTCATTTTCTCTTAAGTGGTATGTAGAATGCTTTGAGTAAAGTAATGTGGAAATAAAATCAATAAAGGCATGTCTAACTTGGCGAACATTACAAAGTATAAATTTAATATCAGTTGTAATATCATAAATATTTCATAATCTTCACTGGATTCAAGCAAATGATTTGCAAAAGGACTATATATTGTGTTTTCATAACGACTGTCGTGTGTGTGTGTGACAGGTGACAGTGGAAACTGGATTGAGATTGCCTATGGCACGAGCTCAGGAGCAGTGCGTGTGATTGTTCAGCATCCCGAGACAGTTGGCTCAGGGCCACAGCTTTTTCAGACATTTAGTGTTCATCGGAGTCCTGTTACTAAAATAATGCTGTCAGAGAAACACCTCATTTCAGGTACAGTAGCATGCACACACATGGTTGTCCTTTGCATCCCATAAAATTTTATTTGTGGAAAGTGTCTAACAGTATTACAATGTTAGTAAATGTGTAACAGTATAAAAATGTAAGATCGGAGTACAGCATATGATGAGATACTGCTATGGTAATACGAGATGGTCACATTAGATAGATGTTGGGTTAAAAAATATATTGTTGTAAAGTTTTTCTAAAGTTGCGTAGTAGAATAAGCGAGTTGCTCGGTCTGTCCTCTGTGCTTCGGTAAGCTTTTCTGGCGCAAGGAGAGACTCAAGCGCACACACATGTTGTCTGTCAGAAAGGTCTCTCTTTATTAACAGCAAAAGATGAGGTTTTTATATGTTTGCCCAAACGCCTGTGCCATCGACATGTTACTACAAAGAACATGAACCCTTGTAAATGTCCAGGTGAGATCCTGAAGAATCAAAGGAGAGGAAGATAGAGAGGTGTCCGTCCAGAGACCGATCACAAGATGTTGGCTCGAGTTAGGAGGAGAGGGGGAAGGAGACAGAGGGAGATGGAAAGAGAGAGGGGGAGAGAGAGATACATAAAGAGAGTATGGGAAGGTGAGCGTGGGAACGTTCACACCTTTAAGAACAGATGCAAGAGGAGACAGGAAGATAGCAGCAGGAAAGATTTAACACGTTAATATCAGATCTATGAGGAAGAGAGCAAGAGAGTAGGAATGACTCCTTTATATATAAAATTATTCTAACAATTGTACACATTGATATGTTAAAATAACTTAACATGGATCTTTTAAATGCTTAATACCAGTATTTAAATTAGAAATCATTTTAGACATCTAGAAATAATAAATATAGAAATAACTAGGTCATGTTAGTATTCAGCTGAGACAGTTTGGCTACAGACACAAACTCTGGAAAAGTTAAGAACTTGCTAGTTATAATTAATTTGTTATAAAAACAAGAAATGAATGTGTCGACACTTGACAAAGAAAGCTTACAGAGGGAACACTCCATGAAACTTTTGTTCTTAAGTGTATGTTCAAATTTGCTTTATTTTGTTCTAATAGTCGTGTCTAAAGAGGTGTGTGTGTGTGTGTGTGTGTGTGTGTGTATTTATTTATTTATTTATTTATTATCCTAATTTTTTAAAATAAACTGTGTATATCATGCGTGTGTGTAGTCTGTGCAGATAATAACCATGTGCGTACCTGGACTGTAACACGGTTCCGAGGAATGATTTCCACCCAGCCAGGCTCCACCCCTCTCAGCTCATTTAAAATCCTCTCACTGGATGATATCGATGGACATGCAGGCTGCAGTGCTGGCACTGAGATTGGTAAGCAGCTCTACAGGAACAAAAGTTACCCCATGGTGTGGTTATGCCAAAGACCGTCGACTTGAAAACCTGAAATATCTCCTAACTGGTCTTTGTTTGGAGTAACACCGAGTTATGTTCTGAAAGAGAGGGAGAGATTTTACCTTCAACATGGACACTACTATGTTCTCAGCTTTCCAACTTCCCTTAGTCTGTTTTTGACAGCATCATGAGGTGATAATTGAGATGGTTTACACAGTGCTAAACGGGTGGTTAGCAGTTACTTTATGATGGTTAGATTATCATCATGACCCAGGGTCAAACTAAATAAAAATGTCTTGATAGCTGATTTCATTTCAGTTTTCAGGTTTATTTCAAATTTGGTCAAACTGCTCTTTTAACAATGACATCCATACTGCCTACGCTCTATGTAGAACTCTTGTTGTCAGATACTGTATATATATATATACTCAGCAAAAAAAGAAATGTCCTCTGACTTACAAATGTTTACACATTAAGTTTACTGAAAGTAAAAACAGTTGTATGAACACTAAGAGTCAACACCATAAGACATAAACTAAAAATGTTTCACAATGAGTCCCTGAATGAAGGGAGGCTCAAAATCAGTCAGTACCAGTCAGTATCTGGTGGCCACCAGCTGCTTGAAGTACTGCAGTGCATCTCCTCCTCATGGACTGGACCAGATTTGTCATTCCTTGCTGTGAGATGGAGGGATTGTGTGTTCCTGGTGTGACTCGGGCAGTTGTTGTGACACGTTGTTGTTACACGTGGTCTTCCACTGCGAGGATGATCACTTGTCCTTCCTGTCTCCCTGTAACGCTGTCTTAGGCGTCTCACAGTGCGGACATGGCGATTTGTTGCCCTATAGCCACATCAGCAGTCCTCATGCCTTCCTGCAGCATGCCTAATGCACGTTCACGCAGATGAGCAGCGACCCTGGGCATCTTTCTTTGGGTGTTTTTCACAGTCGGTAGACAAGTCTCTTTAGTGTCCTGCGTTTTTAGAACTGTGACCTTAAATGCCTACTTTCTGTACGCTGTTAAGGTCTTAACGACCATTCCACAGGTGCATGTTAATTAATTGATTATGGTTAATTGAACATGCATGGAAAATATTGTTTAAACCCTTTACAATGAAGAACTGTAAAGTTATTTGGATTTTTACAACATTATTGTTGAAATACACAATCCTGAAAAAGGGGCGTTTCTTTTTTTGCTGAGTATATTTTTATGTTTCTCAGGTCCATATGGAGAAAGAGATGAGCAGCAAGTGTTTATTCAGCGTGTCGTTCCTGACACCGATAAACTCTATGTACGATTGTCTTCTAATGGCAAAAGGTAGGTAGTTTAATGAAAACTACCAATCAGTTATTTTCATTTAAATTGAAAAGGGAAAAGAAGCAACCAGTTATCCTTGATGAAATTATAAAATAATCAGTTTGTGCTATAAAGAGGAATGCTAAATTTAGAAGAAAGTTTGAACTTATTAAGGTACAGCACAGTGCAGATGATCAAATGAAAAATGGTGCGTGTATACACACAGGGTGTGTGAGGTGCGCTCTGTGGACGGGACTTCCATCACAGCTTTTGTGGTTCACGAGTGTGAGGGGTCAAGCCGCATCGGGTCTCGGCCACGCCGCTTCCTGTTCAGTGGCCATGCCAATGGCAGCATTCAGATGTGGGACCTGACAACAGGCATGGAGATTGCAGCCAAGGTGGACATCAAAGGTATGTGAATTATTTGGTTTTGTACTTCCTCAGCACAGGATGATTATGAAGGGAAAGAAAGATTAAGGTAAAAAAAATGTTACATTGGAGAAGAGTATTTTTATGATCTTTTAGATGTATAGTTTGTAAATTGTAGACAGGGTAGAAATAAGAAGTGAAAAAATAAATTTGTATGAAAAACAAGGACATTTAAAAAGTATGAACATTTTGTTAGTTAATTTCAAAATGAAAATTCCAATTTTAAAATCTAAAATATTTTTATTATAAATTAGTAATGTGTCATTTTTTTAAAATATATTGTGTTTGTGTGCATGTAGCACTAGGAGGCCCTACTGAGGAAGAGCTGTTGGAGTTGTTGGACCAGTGTGACTTGGCACTGACCAGAACACCAGAAATGAGTCCTGCTACATCACTCACACACTCGTCTCGCAACTCTACCTGCAGGTATCAGTCACTCACTCACGTAAAAAAAAGGGAGATTCAGATTCATTTTCAGTAAATGGAGTTGATTATATAATTTTTGCATTATTTATGTATTAAATAAACTCCCAGTGTAAACTGGTTCCAGTAGGAACATTTTAGAAATACTTCTTAACTCACAATTCCTTCTAATCTTTCTTTTTTTCCCTTTTTCTCAGTTTTTTTTATTCTTTCCTTCTAGCTGCTTTGCTTCTTTCCTTGCTTCCATCCTTTTATGATTGGATAAACATGCTAAGTCAGAGATTTATTCAGGAGAATAGATTATACACTGCTGAAATGTTTCTCCCTCTTCCTTCTGTTCTAGTCTGCAGTCCCAGTCAAGTGAGAATGCTCGTGCTGGTGCACCTGGGGTTCGTGGTGTCAATCTTCCACGACCTCAGCCACCATTTCTAAGATCGCGTGATATTCCTAGTCCTCTTGGCCTCAGCATGAGCTCTCTGAGCAGCAACGTAAGTGAGCGCGAGAGAGAGCGACACCAGGACAGAGAAAGAGACCGAGATGGCATGTTTGCCCCTCGGAGAGGCAGTTTTGTAGAACGATGTCAGGAACGAGCCAAAATCTCAGACATTGCAGGTACAGAAGCTCGTCTCGGCCTCAGACCACATTTATCATCATCGGCATCCAGGCGCCCTGCCCCCTCTGTCCCAAGCCACGCCCCATCAAGTTTGAGCCCAATTAGATCACAGACCCCCACATCTCCAAGACGAGGACCCACGTTGCCTGTAGGTGACGTCTCACCCCCTGATGCAAGTTCTAAACAGGAAAGCTCATCTTCTCCACCACCCACCAGTCCTAAACCACATATGAATGAGACCAGCTTCTAATTGGCTGACTTAAAAAGCTGACATGTAAGTGGTTGCTGCAACTCAGCCATGTATCTGCTGTTCAGGTGAAAGTGTAAATGAAGTTATCATCAAGGCTGGGGGCAAGGGTGGACAAAATGGAGATGACGTTTGGTTTTCAGTCTGTTTACCCAATATTCTTGTGTTCCTGATGCATACTTCTTAGCACATTTATGGCAGAACTATGCACTACACAATAGTATAACTAAATATTAAATATGTTAACAGATCCACAGAAACTTTTATTGTCCAGACTTCAACCGGTCACATGCTAATATTAAATGTTCATGTTGTCATAATTGCCTTATATTGTTATAGTTACTTTGTGATTGCACTCCATGGTGTTTAAAAAGTGTGAAATGGGAGACAAAGCCTCTTGGACCAGGTTGATTTTAAATAAGGGCTCTTCTAGGTTGTGCAGAAATGTTGCCTATCTAGCAGCCTCCTGGCACATGCATATGTTATCAATGCTTTTCTTAACATGTATACGTTTTTTTTTTTGTCGTCACGGATGTAGGATTGTGGTGTTGTTCTAGATATTTCGTCACTGCCATGAAAATATTTAAAATTTAGACAATTTTTTTTATATTTTTTTACTTTCAGGTTAAAAATTCGGTAACCCCTTAAATTACTGGCTTATTATTCTGTAGTTTATCTTAACATGCATTATACAGTATACTAGAAAAACTATAAGGTCTGTCTGGACATGCAGGCATGTATTGGGAATTTAAGGGGTTAATATGTATTCAGTGTATGCACAAGTATCCATACAGTGTGTGTAAATATTTATATATTACTCTTGGAGTCATAACAAATTCCAATAAATATTGTATACATAACACCTTTTGGAAACATTTAAATTTTTTTTCATTTAGTATTTAATACATAATCCATCTTATTGCCCATCAGTGAAGGTTTATGTTCCCCAATCCATTCAAGATGAGGTAACCTGCTGGATTTACACATCCTTGTGTAATGCCAACCTAAATATCATCAAAACATAAAGGATGAGAACAGTAGTTCTCAATCTTTGTCTAGGCGGATCCCCTGTCCTGCTCTTTTTAGTATTCTGCATTTATGCAGGAATGTTTTCAAAAGCATCTTTTGCTTCTGCCATATTTTTGTATGTACCTAATACTTTTGCACAGTACTATAAGTAAAATAGTTGTTAGGTTTTACTGAGCATGCTGGAGAATTACAACAGTGGACAGTGGCTTACTAAGATACAGTATGACCAAGTCAGTCACAAAGAAGTGAAAGAAATTAATGTTAGATATAGCTATGGTGATAGGTTATGTTTTACACTGTTCTAAGCTAGCTGCTTGGCTAACCCATTAAATGGCAATTAACAACTAAATTTGCAGCTTAGCTACAACCATGCTATCATTAAGCAGCATTCACGAATGAGATGGAGCTGTTTATAGTCAGTTTCATGTTCTAATTTTACCCTGGGTAAACAGTAACATACTTGCTAAATATGTACGTAACATAAATTGTTTTCCATGTTCCTTATTGACAGTCCATAATTTATCAATAAGATGCAGCTGCGTCAACACTTCCCTTAGGCCTGCTGGAACTTTTGGGAGTGGGTTACGGAAAGATTCCAAGTACCACAGATGTGCAGGGTCTAGCTTATTGTAAATGCAAGGCTTTTCTCATAAAATGTGTTCATTTGGGAGTTTTTTCCCATCACAGAGATGTAATCATCATGAATCTGTTGCTCACCAGATGGGGGAAGGATGATGCCAAAGGAGCAAAAGGGTTGTGTGAAGCCTCACTGGAATGTCAGAACATATCAAAACATGTTAGATAGAAAATGTTAAAACTCTCGTAAAACTCTAATTGTTGAGATGTACTGTACAGCTACTAAATATAAATACCATTTTGTTTATTATTTTGGCCTGGGTCCACCCTGAATCTGATCCTCCTCCTCCTGTTGTGTGTGTTTGTATAGACAAACCTTATTATTTCATCAGTTAATGATTGGATCCAGTTCTTTCTGCCATATGCCACCATTTCCATACAGTTTAAAATAGAACCCTGAACCATTCTTTTGCTGTATGACCCTAGACTGGGACGTAACACCATATTTAAGTGACCACTTTGATTTTCAAGCACAACAAAGACAACAGCTTTATTATGTAAAGGTGTTCCTTCAGTTAAAAACAACTAGTTTGAGATTTATATCTGCTCATCTTTTTTTGAACTATGCTAAAATGCCTCATCCCACCCCCGCTGTTAAAAAAATTTAAATTAAAAAGTAACTCGGTAACTTTTACTCTGAGTAAATTTTTTAATGAGCTACTTTTTACTTTTACTTGAGTAGATTTTTATAATGGTAACTTTACTTGTACTTAAGTAAAATTTCACTGAAGTAACAGTACTTGTACTTGAGTACAAAATTTTATTACTCTTTCCACCTCTGGTGGTAAGTAAAGTATTTCCTTGTGTTTTTCATACTTTTATTACTAATTTACCATTTTAATAAAAAAAGGGGGGGCTTCAAAGGGCTGCGGTTAAAATTCATATGATATACTATATTCTTAGTTTGGTTAACTGTTGCAGAAATAAACAAATTCTTTGGGGAACCCACCCTTGAGCATGCAACATAAAATTGCCCATGAGAAAAACAGGTCTGTCAATTCAAAAAAACATAAAACACTTGGATCTTGCAATCAGAATACACAGTTCAACACTCACTGAAAAACTGATTGTCTCCACTGTAGCTCTGGGAGGCGTTTTTATTTTGCTCCTGCCTCCTCAGCTTCTCCCAGAATATTCACTAAGTAGTGTTAATTCTAAGATTCTGGAAAAGATAGTAGCGGAGCAGCTATACTCATATCTACATAGAAATAGCATCCATGAACTCTATCAGTCAGGATTTAGGCCTCATTACAGCACAGAGACAGCAATCGTTAAACTAGTAAATTACCTCCTATTGGCCTCTGATCAGGGTTGTGTAACTATGCTTGTATTACTTGTATTATTTGACACCATTGATCATAGTATTCTTCTTCACAGATTAGAAAATGTAGTAGGAATTAAGGAAACAGTTTGGTGTTCCACGGGGTTCAGTTTTAGGTCCACTGGTTTTTTCCCTTTACAGTACATGCTTCCTCTTGGCAACATAATCCGTAAGCATGTTATTACTTTTCATTATGTCGACAACACACATACGACATATGTCGCAGCAAAACCAGATGAGAAAAAACTGCTTGGTAAAGTTGAGCAATGCAGAAAGGATATAAGAGACTTGATGCTAATTAACTTCCTTTTGCTTAATCCTGATAAGACAGAAGTTCTAGTCATAGGACTGTATGCAGCTAGAAGCAAGATTTTAGATCACACTGTAACCTTAGATGGCCTTTCTGTTCTATCTAGTGCAACAGTAAGAGACCTTGGTGTGAGTATAG
Source organism: Channallabes apus (assembly GCA_030522415.1). NCBI lineage: Eukaryota > Metazoa > Chordata > Actinopteri > Siluriformes > Clariidae > Channallabes > Channallabes apus. Next base: position 5,163,906 of record CM060131.1, read on the forward strand.
ATTCTAGTCTTGAAGCTCATGTAGATAATATCACCAGGATAGCATTCTTTCACCTCAGAAATATTGCCAAGTTAAGAAATATATTGTCACTAAACGATGCAGAAAAACTAGTTCATGATTTTATCACCTCTAGGTTGGACTATTGTAATGCCTTACTGTCTGGCTATTCAGTTAGGTGCATAAACAAGCTTCAGCTAGTCCAGAATGCAGCAGCGAGAGTCCTCATTAGAACCAGAAGATATGAGCACATCACCCCTATCTTATCTTCACTTCATTGGCTGTGATTGATTGATTTTAAAATACTACTCTTGACATATAAAGCATTAAATGGTCTCGCGCCGCAGTATCTGAGTGAACTGCTAGTGTCTTACGATCCGCCACGCCTACTTCGATCAAAAGATGCAGGCTGCTTGTCAGTACCGCATATTATGAAAACTACAGCAGGGGGCAGAGCTTTTTCTTACAAAGCCCCAAAGTTAACAGTGTTCAGGACTCAGACACAGTCTCAGTGTTAAAGTCTAGGCTAAAAACCTATTTATTTAATCAAGCATTTTTGATGGTGGGGTGATTAGTTGCTTTACATCTCAGGGAGTCCTCAGTGAGTCCTCAGGGAGTCTGTGTTTCCTTCTCGCTCCCACTTTTAGTTATGCTGTTATAGTTAGTCCTCCCGGAGTCCCTGCTTGCACTCTACAGTAAATATACATTCACCTTAAACATTATGTGACTGTGACCATACCTAACTGTTATCTCTCCTCTTCTGCTCTCCCCTCTCCTGTTCTCTCTCACCCCCTCTCTCTTTCCCTCTCTCTGTCGAGCTATATATGCTATTCCTGAGATGCCATTGGTTTCACTCTACCATGAAGATGGTTCTGGCCTCGACTCATGTTGACAGCTGTTTCTCTGTGGACTTGACTTGGCTGCAGTTGCTTGATATATTCCAGTCCTACGAGTCTAACTGAGCCTCCAATAACTACCTGGACTCCATATTAACATCAATTAACTGTTATACTGAACTGCCTGCCACCTAACACACAGTATGAATGTAGATTAATTGCTGCTTTCACTGGTTTTACTCAAATGAGGATGGGTTCCCTGTTGAGTCTGGTTCCTCTCAAGGTTTCTTCCTATTACCATCTCAGGGAGTTTTTCCTTGCCACTGTCAGGAAAAAAGTAGTGGGCCTAAAACTGAACCTTGTGGAACACCAAATTTCACTAGAGAGCATGCAGAATAATCACCATTTAAGTCTACATACTGATAACGATCGGTCAAATAGGATCTGAGCCAGGAGATGATTTGATATTGGCCTGTAATTGGACAGCTGACAGGGGTCGAGGTCAGGTTTCTTAATAATCGGTTTAATGACTGCTAATGTAAAAGATTTTGGAACATAACCAATGCTGAGTGAGGAATTAATTATTCTCAACAGCGGTTCTGTTATTACTGGTACTATCTGTTTAAGAAAATTTGTCGGTATATGATCTAATATACAGGTTGATGAATTTGCAGAAGAGATGAGTGAGATTAGTTCATTCTCTTCAAGGGGAGTAAAGTATTCTAGGTTCTGAGCTGACATAGTTAGTTTAACATCTGCATAAATTGCATTGTTTCAAAGCCTCAATTTTATGCCTAATGTTTACAATTTTATTATTAAAAAGTTAATAAAATCCTCACTATTACACGATGTTGTTGTGGAGATTTCTGCAGTGGTCTTATTTCTAGTTAATTTGGCTATGGTATTAAATAAAAATCTAGAATTATTTTTGTTATTTTCTATAAGAGTGGAGAGATACATTTACATTTAGGCATTTGGCAGATGCTCTTATCCAGAGCGACTTACATTTTTATCTCATTATACATCTGAGCAGTTTAGGGCCTTGCTCAAGGGCCCAACAGTGGCAAAAAATTTTTTTTTCTTTTAACTGGAGCTACATTATCTATGGTATAACGGAACATCAATATTCAGTCGCCTGTCGAGTTCTGTGGGGTCAAACGGTGACCTAATCGAAGTTGGTAACTCTGGGAGATTACTGATAAAACTCTGTGCGGTGGTTGATGTGAATGTACGTTCAGTAGCGCGGTGCTGTGCGTACATTATCACTATGCCACACTTTAATTGAGACAAGATAGTGATCTGAGATAACTTTAGACAGTTGAATTGTGAATACATTTTTTTATACTTAATCCGAAAAATATTATTAAATCTAAAGTGTGACCTGCTTTATGAGTGGGTCCTACTACACACTGATTTTACGCCTACTGAGTCCAGTATGGACATAAATGCTGTTCTCAGAGGGTCTTCTGGATTCTCAAAATGAATATTAAAATCTCTAGCAATTAACACTTTGTCTACAGAAACGACAAAGTAAAAGCGATTTTATGAACAGTTATGCAGTCCTGCAGCTGTGTACCAGTTGAATAGGTTTTTATTTGTTTTGCTGGAAGTATAAAGTAGTTAAAAAACAAATTAAATACTGGTATAGTAAGCTAAACTATTATCAATATTCTGTTTGTACTGTATGTCACACATGTACTTGATTAAATAGAACTGAACAATTCATGAATACTTTATTTACAAATAAATAACCACAGTCATTACTATAATTAATAGACAATATAATAAATAGTAAAGGAGCATGAAGATCAATGCCAGGGCATTGTTAGCCATGGCTTTATTTATTCTTATCAAGAAACAAAATATTAACCCCTCACATTGGTGGTAACAGGTTTTATGGAAATTCCAATAAACAAAAATAATATATAAATTGTTCAATTTACAAAAAAAACATTTTATTTCATTCTAAAAAATAACAACGTAAGAAATTCCTTCATGTTATTAAAATGCAGGGGGAAAGGAAAAGCATTTCAGCCTTTTGCAAGCTGGATTTGTATAATAACACGTTATTTAGTACTTCTCTGTTACTTTCAAGATTTTATCTCTTGATCATTTAAAAAAAGAAATCCATTTTTGTTTGATCAGAACAGTTTAGTGTACAAAACAGTGTATAGTATACAGTACAAAATAAAATGACTACTGAGCACCTCAGCATCCCAAAACAACTGCAGTGGTCTTTAGATTTTAACTGCTGTTGAAAGATGCGAATTTGATCAAAAAGACTCATATGAAGTGGTATCTGATTTTAAGAGAAACACCATGACTCTTTTCCATGCAGTAGATTATTTGGTTACGAATATTTATCAAGCACCAGAATTGAAACAGCTCATCCCTCTCAGCATTTAATTGAGAAATACTAAAAAGACTAAAATACAACAACCCCATCCCATTCGATGAGTTTTCAACCCACAATGTTTCTAAATCTTGGTGTCCAGCATCTCCAGGAAAAGCTTGTGCATGGGCACGTGTTGTTGCATGTGCAGGCGGCGGAAACACTGCACGGCTCTGTGTGCACTTTGTCTGAGCAGTGGGAGCGTCATCAGCAGTCTGCCAGCACGGTGTGGCTCAGCCGCACGCTCATTCACCTCATAGTCCTGCAGTGCCTCGTGCAGCCCGTCCTGAAAACGCAGCACACTGTCACCACTCTCCACGTGCTCTGCATCTAACAACAAAAAAATTAAGTCAAAAGCAAGTGAAATAAAGGTAAGATTTATCCCCTCTACCTATACATTTATGAATGGAATGTCAATGAAAAACTCCCTGAGATGGCAATTGGAAGAAACTTTGATAGGAATAAGACTCAACAGCAAACCCATCCTCATGTGGGGGATAAGAGGAATTGTTTCGCGGTCATACTGTGTTTGGCGGTTGAACGTTTAATATAAGAGAAGATTAAACATACCTTTTTCCCTTTTTAAAGAGGAGCTATAGCAAGCATTTTTTATTTGATTTAACATAGCATTGAGTTTGAAAGGTACTGCCCATAACCATAGCCCATACAACGTGGAATTAGACATACGTTTGATAAAATCCAATGCTATTCATCCATTCATCCATCCATGTTCTTTATTTAGCCTACACATACAGTAATATGCAGCTGTGTGTTTGCATATACCTGAGTTGGCAAGTGCCATGGCTCGGAGTGTCACAGCCTCCTCGTGACTGATGTTGAGTTGTTGGTATTTGTCGATGAGGAGTCTTAGTGGTCTGTAAAGCTCCAGCAGGCCGGCGTTTTTGCACTGGAGTTCATTCAGATGAAGATTTTCTGCAAATTGCAACTCTTGAGCTGACGCCAGTGAACGCCACACCACACCCAGCAGCAGAGCTTCCATCCATCCACTCTGCAGCAGCGCCATTTGATCCACCAGTGAGAGTGAAGAGAATCCTACAGGACAGTTCAGGTAGAGAGGTTTCTGTATCAGAATCAGTCAGGTTCAAAAGATCCAGGTAGGATTCAAATTATTTCATTATTCAACATCCTCTCACCTGGTATGTGTTTGGCCCAGCTGATCATGACCAGCAGTTCTCTGTTTAAAAGGTCACATAAGGTCATCAAGGTTTTGAGGTCGCTGTCAGGGGTCACTGGGTCGGGAGAGGCTCTGAGTGGAGCTGGCTCTGAAGCCAACAGATGAGAAATGACCTTATTACCTGGAAAATGGAAAAAGAAGTTCCACACTTAACAAATATTACAGTGAAAATATTTTTGTCCTTAAGCAAGAAGATACAAAGCAATACCATGCCTTCTGTACTATTAGCTAGAATAATGACTTCTCTGATTATTTTGTTTTAAATTTAATAAAAAAATAGGAAAAAATTGTATTGTCACCTCTGTAAGTATGCATTGTAATACTTTATGTAATACACAACATTCAAATACAACACACTGATTTATGACTGACACCCAGGACTAATAATAACAGATAATAACTTTTGGCATTCTGTGAATGTTCAACCCTTGGTACAGTAACTTTGACTTTACCTATCATAATTCAAAGCTCAGTTTAAAGCACATTTCATATTAGCTTGTTTCCTGTATGAGTTTAAACTTAATATTCTATGTAATATTTTTTATTCATTCATTCATTCATCTTCTATACCACTTAATCCTGTGTTCAGGGTCGCGGGGGACCTGGAGCCTATCCCAGGAGACTTCGGGCACTAGGCGGGGTACACCCTGGACAGGGTGCCAATCCATACACACACTCACACATCCAATCATAGTCGCAGAGCACACACACATACACACACTCACACATCCAATCACACACTACGGGCAATTTGGGAACGCTAATTAGCCTAACCTGCATATCTTTGGACTGTGGGAGGAAACCGGAGAACCCGGAGGAAACCCACCAAGCACGGGGAGAACATGCAAACTCCATGCACACAGAGACGGGAATCGAGCTTGGCCGGGGAATCGAACCCAGACCCTGGAGGTGCAAGGCAACAGTGCTAACCACTACACCACCGTGCTGCCTAATATTTTTTTACTTATAATTAAATTCCTACAGTACATACAATTTATTTTAAACTTAACCGTGTTTTCCAACTGGGAACTGTCGAGTCCAGTGGTGCTGATTGTATTCATAGTAGGACCTCCAATCAACATTTACACACTATGGGCAAAACACAGAATTGCCTAATCTGCATGTCTTTAGACTGATGGAGGGTCTAAGGGAGAACATGCACACAGACCCTGAGGCAGGAATCGAACATGGACCCAGAAGGTGCAAGGTGACTGGTAACAACTAAGCCACCATGCCACCAATGAATTCGATTAGATTACTAGATTACAGTACTGTATTTAGTTTTAGTCCTGCACATGATCAGCAGAATGAAAAGAGATGTTTTAAGGTAAAAAAGAAAATAAAAAATGTTTTAGATAAGTAACAAAAATGATTACTGAAAAGTTCATAATTTTGTACACATTTTTACTTTTTAATACATAAGTAAACTTTATTTTTACTTTCAACTGTTCTATTACTTAAGTTACATTTATCAGTATTTTCTCTATCCCCAACTTTGACTTTTAATGAGTATTTGCAGAAACACTTCCATTAGATATTTAGCTGTTTGACACTATTTTTGTTGCAGTACTAAAATCAAGATTTTATGATTTGTTTAGTGTTTATGCATATTTTTCACTTCTGTCTCATAATTTATTGAATCAAATCACACCGGTACTCCTAGGGCTTCCACTACTTCCACTCAGACTGATCAGTGAGTACACAATCATTTTGTTAAGAAATTGTAGGATTATGTACTGTAGAATGTATGTTGCTTGTTGATAAAATAATGTTTAAATTTCCATCGCTTAGGTTTGAATTAAAATGTAAAACTAAACAAAATAAGAAAAATTGGCTGGATGACTACTGTACATTTGAGGAAAGAAGAACAGGTGTGTATGTGTACAGTCAATATTGCATTTGGGCCATATACATTTCATCATGGAATAAAAAAATAAATAAAAAAAAAACAGGACTACAAATAGTCCAAAAATATATGGTATGTATAATGGTTTGTAAATGCATATCCAGTAAATGTAAAATGATGAAGGTGAGCTTCCTTACGGATGCTTTTAACTTGATGTGCGTATGGAGGTTGGACAAAGACAGACAGGCCAGAATCATTTCGTCGTTTATACTTTTGCCTGCCTCCTCTCACGCGATCCATACGTACACCTGCGTGGAGTTAAAACACATATTAAATCAAAGACTTGCCTACATGTAAATATAATTCTAAGCCTTAACTTCAGTAATCAAAAGAAAACAACATTACACAAGACACAGTTTGGTCTCAAAGTAGGTCTACATAAAGAGGACGTTTGGCAAAAGAATTTTACCTAATGGTCCACTTATCAGAATTGCACAAGAATATATAGACAGTGTATTTGGGAGAGAGTCTTATGTCATGTAAATGACTATGCCGTATAAACAGATATACTGCCATACCAATACACCATTCACTATGTTTAAATGGGATTGAATAGAAACATTTTTATCTTAAACAACAGCATTTTTTAACAACTCACCTTCACGCATCATTCCTGCCCTCAGGCATTTTTGAAAGCGGCAGGCCTGACATGATTTTCTTCGTCTTTTCGTTATCTCACACTCGTTCACCACTGGACAGCTGTACTCTATATTTCCTGCAAAATCGACATGCAAACACAAGATAAGTATAAGTTTAAAATTTTATTTACATTTATTTTATTTTAAATCGTTAGTTTTTTTTATGTAATTTTAAATTTGAAGATTATGGAGATATGAATCAAAATATGCGTTACAACCGACGATGGGAGACACCCGCTGGCACACGATTTATTGCAGAGACAGACAGCATTCTTGTTTTGCTGCAGATGGATGATTTAAGTTTTAAGGCTTTTAATTTCATAAATACGAGAAGGACTCAAATAGACATTGAGAATTCTTTTTTCAAGTAACCTTCAACCCATCGTCTTTTCTTTGTTATTGTTGCATGCAGAAATAAAATTTAGTTTTCTCTGTAGCAGTTCATTGATTTTATAATGTAAATTCAACACAATCTATATATATATATACAGTATATATATATACAGTATATATATATATATATATATATATATATATATATATATATATATATATATATATATATAGCATGAAGGTAAAATCCCGGTGTGGATCCCGGTGTTTTCCTTTCTATGGTTCAAATGGCTCTTTAAGTGTTCAAGGTTGCCGACCCCTGTACTATGTGAAGCACACCACTCTCTTATAATTTTCAATGACAAAGTTCTGGGGCTTTTAAGGGAAAATGACACTTAATAGACTACTCATCAATAATAAGTTCTCAAACATAAAGGATTAGTATATATGTCTTTACATGAATCAATTGGCTTTGCTTAAAAGAGGACAAAATGGGATTAAGGCGTCTGCTCTCCAGCAGCAACATTTTAAATCAATATATTGATAATTCCCTTATGCGGTATTAAGACTTCAGTGGCCAATTATGGCATGTTGTGAGAGACACATCTATGTTTTTGAGAGTTGTATGTTAGTCTTGCCAAAAGCAGTGTTTTTATTGATTGTTTGAAAGATAAAGATCGGATATTAGTGGGAAAAGTCTGCAAATGGGACACTTGAGTGATCATAAACATATTGAGGCTTCACACAGAAATCAATCCTAGCTAGTCATTATGCTGGCTAATGCACCAATTATGTTAGACATTGTCATTTAGTTAATCAAGTACTATTTTTAAATGTGTGTCAAATCCTCTTGTTCTTACACTAGCCATGCTTTTAGGTTTTAACGATAACACCTATTTAAAAATATTTTGTCTATTTGATGATCTAGCCACTGTTGGTATGTGAATATACATCTTTTTATTTGATTATTATTCTAGATGAATCTGCTGATTTATCTGCCTGTCTTTCTGATTGGACAACTAGGGCTTAAAGTAGGAGGGAGCCCTCAAGATAAAAAGCTCAATATTACCTTGAATGGTTCTCTTAAAAAAGGCTTTGCAGGCTTCGCAGGATGCCACACCATAATGATACCCAGATGCAAAGTCTCCACACACCAGGCACAGGCGTTTGGGCCCATGGCCCAGCGAGGTGACATAGTCTCGGTTTAAGATGGAGCCTGTCTGAGGCAGCAGCTGGAGCTCTTCATTGTCTTGAACTGCGAAGTGTGCAGGATCGAGAGTTTGGGAAAAGACACTGTAAGCGCTGCTATCTGATGTGTTGCTCAGGCTGAATGGGGTCATATTTGGTGAGTCTGATTTAATGGTTGCTTCTTGTGGAGATGGAGGATCATCAGAAGATGAGGGTTCCAAGAGACTGTGCATAAAAACACCAACGAAAATGGATTAAGATTCTACATGAATGGCTTATTGTTGTGCAATTTAGTATAGAACATTTTTTGCATTACGAGATATTTGTGCAATCACAGAATTGTTTATATTGTACTTTTCTTTTTTCTGAAAACAATATTTATATTCCTGATAATTTATATATAATATCATAGTCTGTCTACATACTGTATCTATGTTTCTCTGCAAGCTTCTACCTCTCTAGTTGTTTATTAATCTGTCTAATCTCCTTACCCTACAGTACCAGTATGTCTCCCTGTGTCACCGTTAAAGAATCTCTGTTTATGTGTTTAAATAGTTTATTTCACCCATTTATTTAAGGGTTGGGGGGGGGGCGGGGGAAGAGAAACTTGTTAGTACAATTACGGTGAGATTTCCCGAGTTAAATATCTTTCTGATCTTTACATTTATTTTAGAAATTGAAGATTTCTTTCTTTCTTTCTTTCTTTCTTTCTTTCTTTCTTTCTTTTTTTTCCTTTTTTTCTTTCTGTCTCTGGCAATTAATTAATCTGGAATGGTTGATAAAACAGAGGTTTTAAAACTTTATACGTTTTTTTATTAGGTTTTATCAAGTTTTAAATAATAATAAAAACATAACGGGTTCTAAACATATTTGAAGAAATAAATATAAATATTATATTATAATATTTATAATATTATAATATTATAAAATATATTGCAAAATATACTGTATATGACAACAACGACATAAAACAACTTTAAGTTTGAAACATAATACATATTTCTCAAAATATTTCACCATACTACACATGTTAATTTATATGTCTAGTGAAGTAAAAAAAATATGATTTTCTTATGATAAGAAATTTTATGCACAAATGTTACCTCAGGGTTATTGTGGTAATGAGTTATTTTAAAAAAAGTTTTAAATAAGCTTATAGCATTTCGAAAGTACTTTTAATATCATCAGACAATTTTATAAAATTTGCATAAGGTATAAATATGTGCATGAAATCTAATGACTCATGCACATACAGTTATTAAATATGATTATGTCAACAGCTTACCTGTGCTGCTGATAAAGCAATTGGAAGTCCTTCAGTTCCATGCTTTACCTCCAGTCAAGACTCCACAAAAATGAGAAGTACACTAGACAAATTAGGTACAAAGAGAGAAACAGAGAGAGAGAGAGAGAGAGAGAGAGATGTAAAGAAAGCAGTGCTGACACTGAAGCTTCAGGCCTATTTAACTGCTAGGTTGAGAGGGAGGAGTTTAACACGCTAATCCAGATACAGGTGGGTCAAACCCTGCCGATGGACTCTTCTACATGACACTTTGATTATCTTAGTATGAAGATTCATTGAGTATTTCATGACTATTTGTGTAAACCATCTCAAAGGTTATAGACTGTAGACATTCTAACAAGGTACCCAATACTGGGTCACAGTTTGCACATGGTACCAAATTACAAGCAAAAATAATTAAAGATTTGTTATACAGATAACTGGTCTATTAAATATGTATTTTTATGTATTGTTCGTCTGATTCCAATGTAATAAAATATAGCACTGGAAAAAAATATTCCAGTGTAGAATAAAAGTGTAGAATTTCCGCTAAAATAAAATATGTAAGTTTAACAAAAATAAATAATGGAAAATCATGGCATGTTTATGTTAAACTTATTAAATATAATTATATACGTCTACAAACATTGTTTATTATAGCAAAATAGACATAATACTGTATCAATATGTGAAGTCCAAATTATATATATATATATATATATATATATATATATATATATATATATATATTATAAATATATAAATATATTATGTTATATGTTATATCACAGGAGCATTTATGCAGGTATGTATTTATAAGCAGGTTTTACTGTTACATATTAGAAGATTTAATAGATTTTGTGGACATCTAAAATGAAGAAAAAACTTCTGGTTAGAGAGGGTTGGAATAATTTGCACTTTTTTTTTTTAGCTCTATTTCAAAGGAAGTTCCTTATAAATTGTGTGTGTATGTGTGTGTGTGTGTGTGTTTGTCTGTGTTTTTGTGTGTGCCCGTGCACGTGTGTGTGTGTTTGCACCCTGACAGATTTATACCAGTGTTACTCATGTTTTGTGTAAATACAGTTCCATCTCCTATTGTTTTAGCCACCATGGAATGTTTATTTTAAATTATCTGCTTTAAAACGCCCTATTCCAAATGTTTGGAGAGTCTTATGAGGTTCTCATATTTATTTATATGTTAGATTTTTGCTTAGATAATTCTAGTGCATTCAAGTTAGACTGGAACATGTGAAATGCCTGAAACTTAAAAATTTACATAACTTCCAATCAAAGCTCCAGCGTACTTTATATCTTGGCAGTATCCAAGCAGTAGTGAAATGTTGGGATGAACACATTAGTGTAGCAGGGGATTATATAGAGAAAGGATGTTTTTACTCTCATGTCTATGTTCAGTTACTGTATTCTGTGTAAGAAATGAAAGGGAATAAATTTTTATTTGTATGTTGGTTCTGAACGTAACAACAGCATTTTTCTTATTGGATAAAATTGGAATGTTAGTTTAGCACGTAGGACAAGAAAGTTGAATTAGCTTACTGTTAATGCTGATGCTGCCTTAATTAGTGTTACTATATTAACACTTTATGACATTTTATAAAGAGCTATCTGAGTCTAGTATTTTATATAAAAAAATAAAGTTGTATAGTCCATAACTTAATGAGTCTGTACAAAATATTTTTTTATTATTTAAAAACAATAAAAAAGTAACAACTAAATGTGATTATTTTATATATATATTTATGTATAATATTTTATTTATAAATTATATCATATATTATTATATAGCCATTAACACTTTTGCCTCGCACCTCCAGGGGGGTTAAATCTTGCCTTTGTGTGTGTGTGTGTGTGTGTGTGTGTCCATGCATCCTGTGACATTCTTTTCAAACATTATCATATTAGCATATGCTTAATTAAAAATGTAGGGCACAGTATATGTTTTGTTTATATTTGCTATATTTGAAATAACTTTAAATGTGATGTCAATTTTCCTTTAAAATCAGTTATGCTATTTAATCCGTTTAGTTAAAGCTAGCTAAATTGCACTAATGGCATAGACAATGGTTCATTACATACTTGACTGTATACAGGAAAAGAAATACCTAGTGTATTTAGTGTATTTTAGTTTTGTATATTTGTAACAGCTATAATTAGTAAATTATAGCTATTGATGTGCAGCCCCGTATCATATGCTCTAAGTGCATGTGTGTTTGTGTGTGTTTGTGTGTGTGTGTACATGCGGACACAGAATTATTACAGTTTTAGTTAAATGAGGGACTCATGTTGTGTGTAAATACATACATTTCCATCACCTTTTGTTTTAACCACTAAGAATAAACCAGTTGGATCACAAATCAACCAGCAACATTGTGGCACTTCCTGCATCCCGCTCGTACTGCTGCTTACGTTTACAACACAGCGTCAACTTTCAGCTGGACTTATACACAACCGAGAGCAACTTACTCTTAAATGTTTGAAAGCCAGACTTTGCAACTATTCCTGTTTATGTTTGTGGTATTCAGAATACCACAGTATCATCCTATGTACATAATGAAATGCATAATAATTATAATAATGTGGCGCGGTGGTGTAGTGGTTAGCACTGTCGCCTTGCACCTCCAGGGTCTGGGTTCCCGTCTCTGTGTGCATGGAGTTTGCATGTTCTCCCCGTGCTTGGTGGGTTTCCTCTGTGTACACTGGTTTCCTCCCACAGTCCAAAGACATGCAGATTAGGCTAATTGGCGTTCCTAAATTGCCCGTAGTGTGTGATTGGGTATGTATGTGTGTGTGTGTATAATAATAATAATAATTGCTGGATTCAGATGCAGGATAAATTTTTTTTTTAATGTGTTATGGAGTACCTGAATTGTCATGGATATTCTTTATTTTTTACGAGTTCATCAGTGAAAAAACAACAAAAACTATGTTCTTTTCTGATTTGGCAGTTCAACAATAAATTGTTCTTACATATTAAGGGGGGAAAAAATTAAAATATCTACATGCATGCAGGTAGCAAGGCTACCTTAAATAACTTAATAATTTTATGATGGCAACAATATAAACCAAGAACATTGTTATCTTCATGTATGTACAGTATGTAGTTAGTATAAAGTATACTGTATTTGTGTGTGCAAATGTACTGTATATGTACTGCAATATGATTATACTGTAGCTTTATGCAATTGCAATGTTTTAAAATAGCTTCTTATTCCTCATAACTCACTAATATGATTTGCTTGTGTTTTTAGCTATAGAGTTATTGCTGATGATTATGCAAGTGAAGAGATTAGACATTAGCATGCTTCATCTGTGCAGACAAAGTGACACCTCAGCAAATCTGCTGCATCACAGATAATCACCGGAATGAACATACTGACACACTGACACACACACACACTGACACACACACACACACACACACACACACACACACACACACACACACACACACACACACACACACACACACACGCACACACACACACACACACACACACACACACACACGCACACACACACACACACACACACACCATTTACTGTAAAATAATTTCTCGCTCAGTACTGATTATTCAGGGGTGTGGGTTTCATTACTGTGATTAAAATTTGCAATCACTCCCTGGAGGTAAAGAAAACCTCAAATGTCTATATTGGTATTTTGTTTACATTTATATCTTTTTTTAATGACAATTTTGAGTTAATTATTTCAATCTGCATAATGATTCACATTATTAAGCATGTGAGATCATCTGAGATTGTATGTGCAGAAACAGTTGGACAGAAACAGAATTCCACACTCGCATACAGCTGAGTAACACTGACCCTATTGTGCAGTGTTACAAAACAGATACAGTTTTGACCCACTAAAGGCCCAATCTCTCTCTCTCTCTCTCTCTCTCTCTCAGGTGAGAGGATTATCTAGGCCACTGGCACACACCTGTCTTGCTCGTCTCAGGATTTAATCTGTGAGAAAACACTTTCTCAGCAACCGGCTGAACCAATTTACTCTCATGCATACAGACGATCGACTTTCATCATATTTAAAACAATGTGAATTAAATACATTTTTATTGTGTGCAGGAATAAATTAAATGCTTAATGTTAGGTCAAAATAGTGGTCACCCAGGTTCCCAATTCCAAATATTAATGCAAGAGGGTTTTTGTTTGTTTGTTTGTTTTATTTACAGAGCATACATCATAGTAGTGGCGGCACGGTGGTGTAGTGGATAGCACTGTCGCCTGGCACCAGGGTCCCGGTTCGCGGTTTGTGGTTTTCTCCGGGTACTCCGGTTTCCTCCCACAGACCAAAGTTATGCAGATTACACTAATTGGCGTTCCCAAATTGCCCAGAGTGTATATGTGTGTGTGCCCTTCGATGGATTGGCACCCTGTCCAGAGTGTACCCTGCCTTGTGCCATAAGCCTCCTGGGATTCTGGGATAAGTGTGATGAATGATGATTACAGTAGTGACTCAATTACTCCCAGGAATTCATAGGTTAAGGAACAAATTGGCATTCGTATTAGTACCCCTCCTACTCTGCATATTTATAACTTGTTATCTTGCTTGTCGTAAATGGTGTTTAAAAAAAAACTTTTGCACAGAATAATCTTACACTTTAAGATTTACATAAGGAGTATTTAGCTAAATTATGAATCCAGTGTGATGAAAAATATAAAACAAGTATATTCTCTCCCTTCAGTCTTCAACACATGACCCTGAAACACAGTCATGATCCATGATGATGTGCCTGAATGCTTGCTGTATTGATTGACCGGATGTTGGTGATCCACATCATTTGTCTTCCCTCTCAATCATTTATTTTGTTCCAAGCCTGAGGCAGTACAGACACTGGCGTTTTACATCTGAGCAGATTTTTGACTGACAACTGCAGAAATATAAAGTTTAGGGCTTCCAGGTTAAAGTCTTCATTTATTAGGCCAGCTAATCAGCTATACATAAATTGGTTGTAGAGGTAGTTTAAGCACATTCAATCATTTTCTGTTTCAAAAATCAGTAAACTTTATAATACGTTGTATTGTTTACAGGTATTTTTTTATTTGAATTTGATTTGATTAATTCCAATTTATTCCCTGTTAGATTATATTTTCCTTTGAATATATGAACTTTTAAATGTTTCTTTCTATACTATTAATAAAGGAGATAACATCAGTGTTGAAGCCAGTCGTCAAGCATATCAAGGAGCGGTGTAGACGTCAAACTCTGTTCTTCCTTATATAATAAACCTTACAATTTAGGTTTCAGTCTGATCTCATAATGTTAAACATACAGTAGCACTTGCAATGCTACATAAAAAAAATCCGTATAGAGAAAAAGCAATAGAGATGCATTCCAACCTCTTTAATAGACTTTGCACATATTTTACTATATTTTCTGGAAAAGGTACAGTACCTTTCAAATTGTCCCCCCCCCCCCCCTCCCTTAAAAAAATGCATTAGAAAATGAGATAACTACCAGATATTTATGCTTTCTAATAAATGTTTCATGAAGGTTTGATCAAATTCCCATGAAGAATTCCAGAGGAGTTGCATATACTGTACAAGGAAAGTGTGACAATTTTGATAACGCCGTTGTGAGATGACGGATGGTGTTCCCTATCTGCCATCTACAGTATGCTTCGCAGACAGGTAAGAAAAATTATGCCTAAAATATTTTCAGAAATATTTTGCAACTAATTCAGAATATCACAACATGATAAAATTTGCATTACATTTAAATCCTAAAGTTGACGGGCTTGGAAATTTTGTCACCTCTTTCTGAATTTGATTTTTAAATAACTTTTAAAATAGTCTGCAATTCTTAATAGCTTTTAAAGATGAAATGGTAAAACCTAAGACCTTTAAGGTCTGAACCAGTGACCAAGTTTGCACAATATACTACCAAAGCAGAGCTGGTTGTAAACCCTTAGGTATAAAGTTCTTCACTTTTGTATGAATATAAACCCTTTGGATGTTTGCTGTTTTCCACAACATTCTGAATAAACTTTAAAAACTCAAAATACTTTTTCTGTTAGAAAATTTTCAGTTTGTAAAAACTCAAACCAGTTTGTCATGATTAAAGTTACTGACCCCCCCCCCCCCACCCCCCACCACCTCTATTCTAGTTTTTGAGGTTTAACTGAATTGTGTGTGGGTTTTTTTTTACCATTTAAATCTGCATTTTTTTATTACACTAGTGACACATTAAATTGACTACGTACAGATCTTGAAAAAAATAAGAAACCACTGCAATTTACTCAAAAAAACTTCTGGAATATCATCAATAGGACAATGGATGGTCATACCAGTTTGCTTTATAAAGTTATCCAACAACAATGTGAAAAACTGGTGGAGAGCCAAAACGCATGAATGCTGTAATTGCAAATCGGGGTTATTCCACCAAAAACTGATTTCTTAATGTTATTTATCCAAAGCATTAACACAATTTGTTTACAAATTATTTTCATTGAACATTATTTGAGTTATTAAAGCTCTGAAAATACTGTATGATCTTGGGTTATTTTGATGTGTTGTACTGTAATGTTGATAATTTTCTTTAAATATACACTCTAAATAACAATAGTTATATTTAAATTTAGGAGACGTATTGTCAGCAATTCACAAAAAATGAAACATACTGTAAGAAACAGATTATTTTGCAGTGGTCTCTCTTTTTCCCCCAGAGCTGTATAAAAATTTAGTGTTCATATACAATACCAGTCAAAGTTTGGAGACAAGTTTGGATTTTCTACATTTTAGAACAATATTGCAATATCAAGTTTCCAAACTGTGAAATTACACATATGTAATTAAGTAATGAAGTACAGTGAAAATAACAACACAGTCATTTGTTATTTTAAGACATGAACGCCAGCTGTTCTGGAATAGTTCTTGCAAGAACAGTATTGTCAAGTGCATTTGTAAAACCCATTAAGCACCTTGATCAAACTGGCTCTCATTAAGACCTTCCCAAGAAAGCAAGACCAAAACTTATCTCTGCTGCAGAGTAGAAGTTCATTTAGAGTTACCAGCCTCAAAAAATATAGAATAAAATCACCACAGATACATCTACAGTAATTTGTTAAAATGAAATTATGGCATTTATGGTTGAAAGATTAAGAAACAGGAAAGACCATGAAATTAGAAGCTTTGGGAGTGTGTAGATTTCTTCACATTTATGTTTAATACTCAGAATGATGAATTACCTCTCTACAGTGTTTATGCAGAGTCGGACAGAGATGAGCTAGAAAGTGTTATGTTTAAAACATGAACAAAATGTGTTGGATGTTTTACACAGAACATTAGTACTGATATATCTGTCCATATCTTCAGTTCAGTCCTGGATACCAATGAAGGTCATGAAACATAAACCATAAACAATAACATAAAACAGGTTTTAACAGCTTTTAATTACACCGATTGAAGTTGTCAATTGTTGTCAGCTTAACCGGAGGTGTTATGTTGCTACTGTAATTTAATTTTCCACATTAACAAACCTGGAAATGTGGGATTGACAGGTTGTGCATTTAAATGAATTGGCTACATTCTAGCACTTCAGGTTTAGTGTTTCTGTTTGACACATTCGGCCTCCTGTTCTCTATTTGATGGTGTCAGTTATAATGATCAAAGAAACCAAAAACACAAACACCACGCTCGCATTTAAACGGCAAACACAAGACTGTTGCGTTAAATATCACTTGAAATCTCCCAACAAAATCCTTGTTTGTGTTCTTTAACCACATATTAACTTTCTTTTATTTGTTGCCATATGTCTACAACTGCAATTTTGTCAATTAAAGGCTTAAATAACAAAATAAATTAATAGAAGCAATATTTAATGCTTAATTATAGTTTTTTTTAATCATAACATATGGTAGGCTTTATGTAATTAATGTAATACAATATTTTAATTTCAAAGAATTGTAATGCCATATTTATAAGTTTTGCCATTTCAGGTTGTTCAGCTGTTAAGTAACAGGTTGTAACGCTTGGATTTAGAAAACCGCTTGGTTACAAAAAAAAAACGGATTCGGGAATCTAAACAGGGGCTTGAAA
Source organism: Channallabes apus (assembly GCA_030522415.1). Classification (NCBI taxonomy): domain Eukaryota; kingdom Metazoa; phylum Chordata; class Actinopteri; order Siluriformes; family Clariidae; genus Channallabes; species Channallabes apus. The sequence goes on from CM060131.1 coordinate 5,181,743, forward strand.
TCAATACTTCCGGTATTGCGCAACCGCAGCTGGACAAAACACGACGCGACACAAAACAATTATAATAAATTAAACCAAGTGTATTATACAGAGACAAACAGATAAACAAATAAACAAGGTGCACCACAAACCAATATATACAAAATATATATACAACTATAAATAGTGTGTGTGTGATGTATGCGGGTGTGTGAGTGTGTGTATGATAGTCCAGTGTCTGAAAAACGGCAAAAGGTATGAAAGTGATGAGATGGAGAGATGGTTCGATCTCACCAGATAATGATGGTAGGTCTGGGAGATCGAGAAACGGAATGAGCTGGGTACTGGAAGAAATTATCAACGGGTAATCCACAAACAGGCTCTCAGTCTCAAACAATATGCAGCGCGCTGTCCTCATCTCTCCGTGCCGGCTTCCTCGCCGGTTCCGGCTTTATGCCAGATCATGTGACCCACGTCACTTCCGGGTTCCCTTGCGTCGCGCATGCGCGGGAACTTGCCCGGTGACCAAACCACTGTCAATGGGGGAACAGAAACCGCTAGGGCACACCTTCGGCCACAGGTGAGCAACATCAGCTCCACAACCAATTCCCTGTGTATGAAAACGCCCCTTTTTTGTGGCTGTGCTACATAGACCCCCCCCCCCCCAAGCTTCCGGCGTCTGAGGAGAATGTCCGTACCAGCACTTTAAATTCGCCACACTGTAATCCTCGGCTTTTTGTGGGTAGCCCCAAGACATTGTGTATTTAATTGGTCTTTTTCTGTTTTTAATCTCTGCTGGACTGTCATGCACACTCAGCCGCGACCGGCACTAGGACCCGGAAGTAAGACGGTCGCGAACCTGAAAGCATAAAGGTAAACAAGATGGCGCCGCACATCGCTCTGTCATTGAGTTATGCCCAGATCCTTTCGGAATCGTTCCCGTATCTGTGAGTACTCACTTTCTTGGCTATCTTTTCAGACTGAGTGTGTGTTTATAGGACTAGGGTTAGATTGTGTCTTTCCTTTGCTCATTGAGTGTGAGAGTCCTTATAACAAAGCGCGTGATTATCCTGCCCGCTCGTGTTTATCCGCGTTTGGGTTTACCATTCACGCTACAGGGCTAACTGCTAAAGCTATCTGCTCATCCCGGTTTGTTCGTGACAGATAGCACGATCATCATTCTAGTCATCCCGGTTAGTCCGTGACAGAATGACAGAGCCACGAGCAGTAAACCCAGCGGATTACGCCCGCCTCCGCGATGTGGTTGACCAGCATGCTTTGCTCATCAATACGCTAACCGCGGAGCTCGGTTCTCTGCGCCGCAGTGTCCAAGACATCGCGGCCTTGCGCCGCGAGGTCGCGGAGCTTAGGCAGGAGAACGCGAGCCTCCGGGAGGCGGTTGGTGGGCTGGCTAGCTGCCCGCCCGCCGCGGCGGTTGCGGCGCCGCACCCCCCCCCCCCTTCTGACGTTTTTTTAGCTCTTCCAGATAAATGGGATGGCACGGATGGGAAATGCAGTGTGTTTTTAACATCGCTGGAACTGGTGTTTGAGTTCAATCCCACCAAGTACTCCACCGACCGGCTGCGCATTGCACTCCTCGTCTCGTTGCTATCAGGGCAGGCAGCAGAGTGGGCCACGGCAGTCCTGCGCGCAGACACAGACACCGCGCACTCCTACAATGAATTCACCCACCAGCTCAAGTTAACCTTTGAACATCCTGCAGGCGAGGTGGAGACCGACACAAAGCTCTACCACCTGCGGCAGGGAGGACTGTCCGTGAGTAAATACACCGCCGAGTTCCGGACACTCGCCATCCAAACCTCCTGGGGAGACGCAGCCCTCCGGACGTCCTACTTCGAGGGGCTGGCTAATCGAATCAAAGACGAGCTAGCCGGACGAGAGCTCCCAGCCACACTGGAGGGGCTAATCCAGCTAGCCCTCCGGATCGACCAGCGCCTCCTATCCCGTCCGAGGCCAGCACCTCGAACCCTGCCGCCACCACCCACGTACGCCTACATTGCACCAAGACCACCAACCACCGTCACCACCGCTTTCCCTGGACGTGTCGGATCTCCACCCCCTGCCGTGGTTGACACCGGAGCCGGGGAACCCATGCAGCTAGGGCGCGCCTCCCTGACCGTGGCGGAACGCGAGAGACGTTACCGCGAGGGACTGTGCGCTTACTGCGGATCAGCCGCGCACCATCGAGCGACCTGCCCGTCCCGTCCGGGAAACGCCCAAACCCGGTGAGAGAGAGGAGAGACTCCCCGGGTATCATCCATCTCTCCGCGACCACCGACAACGCCGAGACTCGACTCACGGTCCAGGTAACCCTCCAGCTTGGCCACAAACGGGTCAGAAGTGCCGCGTTCATCGATTCTGGTGCCGCGGGTAACTTCATTGACTCAACGTATGCCAGAGGATTGGGGGTAAAGATAGAGGCGTTATCCCAGCCAGTGAAAATCACCTCGGTCGACGGGCGGCCCCTCTCATCCAGCCCCATCACCCAGCAGACCTCACCCATCACTTTCATCCTCGGCCAACATCAGGAGTCTATCCAATTTCACCTTACACCCATCTCCTCTCCACCCATCATCCTCGGCTACCCCTGGCTCTTACAGCACGACCCACTCATATCCTGGTCTCAGAACCGAATCCTTCAATGGGGGCCGACCTGCACCGACTTATGCCTACAGGCCCAGGCTGGGACGTGTTCCAGGGAGTCCGAGGCCCCCGACGTCGACATCCACGCCCTCCCACCACCTTATCGAGACCTGGCTGAGGTGTTTTGCAAACGCCGGGCCAGCCATCTACCACCTCACCGACCTTACGACCTAGCCATCGAACTCCAGCCAGGCTCCAGCCCCCCCCGCGGCCACCTCTACTCCCTTTCTACCAGCGAGACCCAGGCGATGGAGGAGTACGTCGCCAGCGCCCTGCGAAATGCCACCATCAGACCCTCTTCCTCGCCGGCTGCCGCGGGGTTCTTCTTTGTGAAGAAAAAAGGGGGCGAACTTCGTCCGTGTGTCGACTATCGGGGGCTTAACAAGATTACCATCAGAAATCGTCATCCTTTGCCTCTTACCAACTCAGCCCTGGACGCCCTCTCTGGTGCCACCATGTTCACTAAGTTGGACCTCCGGAGCGCCTACAACTTGGTGCGCATCAGAGAGGGTGATGAGTGGAAGACGGCCTTCATCACCCCCACCGGACACTATGAGAGCCTGGTCATTCCATTTGGTCTCTGCAACGCACCCTCGGCCTTCCAGTGTTTCATCAACGATGTTCTCCGGGACATGCTAGGCCGATGGGTGTTCGTCTACCTAGATGACATTTTAATATACTCACGCACCCCCGAGGAACACACAAAACATGTTCGAGCTGTCCTAAAGAGATTGCTCGCCCACCAGCTGTACTGTAAGTTGGAGAAGTGTGCTTTTCACGAGCACTCCACCACGTTCCTGGGTTTTGTTATCTCGCCCCAGGGTGTGGCCATGGACCCGCAGAAGCTGGAGGTTGTACGTCACTGGCCCCTACCCAGGACACTCAAACAGCTCCAACGCTTTCTCGGGTTTGCGAACTTTTATCGTCGCTTTATCCGGGGCTACAGTACAGTTGCAGCACCACTCACTGCACTTACCAGGCTCTCCAACCATTCCTTCCAACTCAACCCTAACGCCATCTCAGCTTTCCACCGACTCTGTCACCTGTTCACCACCGCCCCGATTCTCCTCCACCCGGATGCCAGCCAACCGTTTGTTGTGGAGGTGGACGCGTCGGAAGTGGGCGCCGGCGCTGTTCTCTCACAACGAGGTCCAGACCAAAAGCTACACCCCTGTGGCTTTTACTCCAAAAAATTTAACCCCACTCAGCAGCGATACGGAGTAGGGGACCGTGAACTGTTGGGCATAAAGTGGGCCTTGGAGGAGTGGCGTCACTGGCTCCAGGGTGCCAGTGAGCCATTCATTGTCTGGACGGATCATCAGAACCTCATCACCATCCGCAATCTCAAACAGCTAAACCCACGACAGGCACGGTGGGCCTTATTCTTCGAACAGTACGATTTCCATCTTTCGTACCGCCCGGGGTCAAAGAACACCAAGGCTGACGCCCTCTCCCGCCAATACGAGCGAGAGGCGCCCCGGGCGGAGCCCGTGCCTGTCCTTCCACCCACCCGGATCATCGCACCCCTGCACTGGGATATGGAAACGAGGGTCCGCCAGGCACTGGCCACCGAACCCGCACCGGCAGGTGTGCCACCCGGGCGGCTCTACGTCCCCACTCAACTCCGGCCCGAAGTCCTCCAGTGGGGCCATTCTTCACCCGTCGCGGGACACCAGGGAACCCGGAGAACCCTCACCTTCGTGGGACGGGCCTTTTGGTGGCCTTCGATGAGGAGGGAGGCTACTGAGTTCGTCCGGGCGTGCCCAGTGTGCGCCAGGGCCAAAGACTCTAACCAACCAACTCCGGGGGAGCTCCAACCACTTCCAGTCCCCCGTCGGCCCTGGTCGCACATTGCCGTCGACTTCATCACGGGCCTGCCGATCTCCGAGGGAAAAGACGTCATCCTTACCATCGTGGACCGCTTCTCCAAGGCAGTGCACCTGGTGGCCCTCACCGGACTCCCGTCAGCCAAAACCACAGCAGAGCTGATATTGGAACACGTAGTCCGATTGCATGGGTTCCCTAAGGACATCGTCTCGGACAGAGGTCCCCAGTTCACCGCCCGGTTCTGGAAGGCCTTCTGCCGTCTGATCGATTCGTCCTGCAGTTTGTCCTCTGGCTACCACCCCCAGACGAACGGTCAGACGGAGCGAACCAACCAACAGCTGGAGCGCTACCTAAGATGTTTCGTGTCGGATCGCCAGCGCTCCTGGGCCCGCTACCTCAAGTGGGCCGAATTATCACACAACCTTCACGTCTCCTCAGCCACCAACCTGAGTCCATTTGAGGTGTGCTATGGTTTCCAGCCTCCGATGTTCACTCACCAAGAACCGGAGGTTGATGTACCATCGGCCCAACAGTTGGTTCGCCGGTGCCGGCGGCTATGGCACCAAGCCAATCTCGCCATCCGACGCACCAACGCCAACTATGTGGCCCAACACCGCCGTCGGCACCCTCCGGGACGATTGTACCACGTAGGTGACAAAGTGTGGCTATCATCCAAAAACCTCCACCTGCACACAGAGTCAAAAAAGTTATCACCAAGGTTCATCGGGCCATACCGCATAACTCTCAGGATCAACCCTGTCACCTACCGGCTCCAGCTGCCTGCGGCGCTCCGGATCCATCCTGTCTTCCATACCTCACAGCTGAAACCATTCACCACCTCACCCATGGTTCCACCCACCCCCCCTGCTCCTCCCCCCCGAATCATTGACGGCGGTCCCGCCTACACCGTGCGACGGATCCTCGACTCGCGCCCTCGGGGCAGGGGCACCCAGTATCTGGTCGACTGGGAGGGCTACGGCCCCGAGGAGCGGTCCTGGGTTCCGGCTCGCTTCATCCTCGACTCCGGGCTCATTAGGGACTACCGTCACCGGGTATCCTCCACCCCTGGACCGTCCGGAGTCGGTCCTGGACGGGGGGGTACTGTCATGCACACTCAGCCGCGACCGGCACTAGGACCCGGAAGTAAGACGGTCGCGAACCTGAAAGCATAAAGGTAAACAAGATGGCGCCGCACATCGCTCTGTCATTGAGTTATGCCCAGATCCTTTCGGAATCGTTCCCGTATCTGTGAGTACTCACTTTCTTGGCTATCTTTTCAGACTGAGTGTGTGTTTATAGGACTAGGGTTAGATTGTGTCTTTCCTTTGCTCATTGAGTGTGAGAGTCCTTATAACAAAGCGCGTGATTATCCTGCCCGCTCGTGTTTATCCGCGTTTGGGTTTACCATTCACGCTACAGGGCTAACTGCTAAAGCTATCTGCTCATCCCGGTTTGTTCGTGACAGATAGCACGATCATCATTCTAGTCATCCCGGTTAGTCCGTGACATGGACCCTCCCACTTGGGCACTCGCTTTGCAGAACATCTTTTTGCTGTGGAGGAGGGAGGTCGAGTTTGGATCCACACCAGTTCTCCCGGTTGAAAGTGCGCTGCTTTCCTCCGGGTATTTTGATATCTGGCTTGTCTGGATCTCCGGTGTTCTGCTCTTTGTTGGCCCTCCTCCATGATAGGTCTTTGTCGGGGTGATGATGGATGTCCAGTCTTGTGTCGGTGGCACATGCTGCAAGATTTTGTGAATTGCCAGACGTCTTTCCGCACAGTCGGCCACCACGCCACATCTAATAGCCTCAGCAGGGTTTTCAGTTGTCCCCAGTGTCCTCCCAGTGGATTGTCGTGATAATACTGAAGAAAAGGTTTTATTAGAGACTGGGGGACAACAAGCTGGATTTTCTCCCCGTGCCTTACTGGTACCCGGCGATACAGCATGCCCTGATGACATTCGAAGGTGACCCTCTGATCTTGTGTACCTCTTGGGTGATCTTTAGAGAGCAGCTTCGTGATAGTTGGGTCATTCTGTTGGGCTTTGATGATCTCGCTCAGGTCGCTCGGGAAGCTGGAGGCCTCTTTAGTGGACATGGTGGGTAGACGTGGGGTGTCAGCTCCTCTCAGCGGCGGTATGGCGTCTGGACTCGGATTAAAGCGGTCCTCGCGACCTTTCTCTCCCCTAGCGCCACTCTCCACCTGTTGTTCCATGGTGCTCGCCGCTCCTCTTAACGCCACTCTCGTGTTGCTGTTCTCCCGGGTTCGCCCCGCTAGTTCTTCCTTGAAGATATCAAGGTTCCCCATGAGACAGAGGGCGGTGATCATTGGCGAAGTCTCCCAGGCATGGCCGTGGCGGCTGTACCGGCGACCTCAGGTTGTCTTCCTCTTCGTCGAGGTCGTCATCCAGTATAAACGCCGCCAGGAATGCCTGCTTAAAAGACTGCCAGTCCTTCACCTTGCCCTTCTCCGCCTTCCACCAACTCAGAGCAGGCCCTCGTAGAACTGTGCCGAGGGTCCCAGCAGCTCTGGTCGGGTCAGGGGTCTGATCTCCAGGTACTTCTCTGCTTGCTTGATGAAGTTCCTCACCTCCGCTGTCTCTGACGCGTCACAGAAGGCTGGAAACTCCACGCAGATGGATGGATGAGCATGAAGAGAAGAAGAAGAAGAAAGTGGGGAGGAGAGCAGAGCCGAGGAGTGTGCGGGAACACCAGTAGGAACATCGTAGCTGACATGCGTGCTTGGTGGCTTTACCTTGGCCGTCGCTGTAGTGGTTGGAGTGCTGGGCAGAAGTTGTGCAGGAGATGGAGGGGATGCATGGGTGCAGACCTGTAACCTGTGGGTGGTGGGCGTACTAGTGAGACGCAGTCTCTTCATCCGGTTTTCCCAGATGATGTCACGATGCAGAAACCAGTCAACGATGGCTCTCTCCATCTTTTCGAGAGCCTCCTGGCAGTAGCGCTGCAGCCCTTCCAGGCTCGTGTCCACTGCGTCACAAAGACTGATTTCTCGGTTGAGACTGCTGTCTAGGGATTGTCTATAATCCTGCTCCATGGAGCTCACTTTATCAGTAAGCGCCACCATGTCCATCTTGCATTGGTTAAGTTCAGTACGTAGTGTGTGCACTACTTCAATATCAGTCCCATGAACAATAATATCATCATCATCATTGTCATCATCATGGTTATCAGATATATATAGTGAACTAATCAATGAAGTTAATTCGGTTATAGGGTTACGCCGTGTATTAAATGCATCCTCTACATCTACCGGCATGTTATTATCCACTACACAGTCGGCCTTAGCAGCACTACTAGCATTAGCCTTAGCTTTAGCGATGTTAGCGTCCATTTTGTTCAGCCACGCCACACAAAACCGGAAAATATCCCAAAATACAGATTCCCCGTGCGTACGGGCCACCACTATGTAACGCTTGGATTTAGAAAACCGCTTGGTTACAAAAAAAAAAACGGATTCGGGAATCTAAACAGGGGCTTGAAATCAATACTTCCGGTATTGCGCAACCGCAGCTGGACAAAACACGACGCGACACAAAACAATTATAATAAATTAAACCAAGTGTATTATACAGAGACAAACAGATAAACAAATAAACAAGGTGCACCACAAACCAATATATACAAAATATATATACAACTATAAATAGTGTGTGTGTGATGTATGCGGGTGTGTGAGTGTGTGTATGATAGTCCCGTGTCTGAAAAACGGCAAAAGGTATGAAAGTGATGAGATGGAGAGATGGTTCGATCTCACCAGATAATGATGGTAGGTCTGGGAGATCGAGAAACGGAATGAGCTGGGTACTGGATGAAATTATCAACGGGTAATCCACAAACAGGCTCTCAGTCTCAAACAATATGCAGCGCGCTGTCCTCATCTCTCCGTGCCGGCTTCCTCGCCGGTTCCGGCTTTATGCCAGATCTTGTGACCCACGTCACTTCCGGGTTCCCTTGCGTCGCGATCGCGCATGCGCGGGAACTTGCCCGGTGACCAAACAACTGTCAATGGGGGAACAGAAACCGCTAGGGCACACCTTCGGCCACAGGTGAGCAACATTAGCTCCACAACCAATTCCCTGTGTATGAAAACGCCCCTTTTTTGTGGCTGTGCTACAAGGTGACGATTGGTTTGAATTATTAAATATAATTGACTGTCATGCACACCAAATACGCGACCGGCACTAGGACCCGGAAGTAATGCGGTCGCGAACCAGGAAGTATAAGAGGAGTAAACAAACCTCAGTACAATGCTCAGTCATTGAGTTTCGGCCCATGTCGGTTCAGATTGTCCGTCTTCAAAACTGTGAATACTCACCAATTCTTGGGTTTTTACTTTCTGATCTTTGAGTGTGTATTTTAGGACGCGGGTTAAATTTGTGTTTTTCCCTTGCTGCTCTTTTGGGAGAGTCCTTAGAATAAATCGCATGGTTATCGTATCCACTCGCCTATCACTGCGTTTGGGTTCACCATCCACGCTACATTGAGCTAACCGCTAAGCTACATCTTCTGGTCACCGAGGGTAGTTCATCTATGACAGAATGACTGAGCCTCGTGTGGTGAACCCAGCGGATCACGCACGCCTCTGCGGCGTGGTGGATCGGCATGCCGTGCTAATCAATAGGCTAACCGAAGAAATCGCTACTCTTCGCCAGAGCGTCCAAGACGTTGCGGCCTTGCGCCGCGAGGTTGCGGAGCTCAGGCGGGAGAGCGTGGATCTCCGGGCGGCTGTTGCTAGCGCGGCTAGCTGGCCTCCCGTCGTGGCGGCCGCGGCACCACATCCCCCTCCCCCCCCCTCTTCTGACATCTTTCTATCACTACCAGAGAAATGAAATGGCACGGACGGGAGGTGCAGTGTTTTTGACAGCGCTCGATCTGGTGTTCGAGTTCAATTCCACCAAGTACTCCACCGATCGGCTACGCATTGCTCTCCTCGTTTCGATGCTCACGGGGCAGGCAGCTGAGTGGGCCATGGCAGCTCTCAAAGCAGACACAGACACCGCCCACTCATACAACGAGTTCACACGTCAACTCCGGCTCACTTTTGAACACCCTGCGGGCGAGGTGGAGACCGACACCAAACTTTACCACCTGCGGCAGGGAGGATCGTCCGTGAGTCGCTACACTGCCGAGTTCCGCACTCTCGCCGTCCAGACCACCTGGGGCGATGCAGAGCTCCGGACCTCCTACTATGAGGGACTGACTTCGAGGATTAAGGACGAACTAGCCGGGTGAGAGCTTCCTGCCACACTGGAGGGACTGATCCAACTCGCCCTTCGGATCGACCAACGCCTCTTCTCTCGTCCGAAGCCAGCCCCTAGAACCTTGCCGCCAACACCCACCTTCGCCTCCACCACTCCACGTCCATCAAATCTACACCGCTCAGGGACATGTTGGTTCTCCACCTACTGCCGTGGTTGACACCGGAGCCGGGGAACCCATGCAATTAGGGCGCGCACCCCTGACCGCTGCAGAACGAGAACGACGCTTTAGAGAAGGACACTGCCTATTGTGGGTCGGCAGAGCACCACAGAGCCATCTGCCCACGTCGCCAGGGAAACGCCCAAGCCCAGTGAGTGTTGGGAGCAGCTCACCGGGCCACCTCCACCTCTCTGCTACCACGCCTAGCGTCTCTCATCTCACGGTACAGGTACACCTCCAGTTTGGCCACAAACGGGTCAGAAGTATCGCATTCATCGACTCCGGTGCTGCAGGTAACTTCATTGACTTATCTTATGCCAAAAAACTGGAAGTGGAGTTTGAAGCGTTATCCCAGCCTGTTCAAATTACATCAGTCGATGGTCGGCCTCTCTCCTCCAGCCCCATCACCACCCAGACTCAACCCATCACCCTCATCATTGGCCAACACCACGAATCTGTCCAGTTTCACCTCACCTCCATCTCATCACCACCAACCATACAGTAGGTGGACAACCAGACTGCTCATTACCGTCGCACTCACCGCCGTGGAAACGCGGCAGCGGGCAAAATAAACCAGTAGCATTTCAAAATAATTCGTGAAATGACCGCTAGGTGGCGCAAATTGACATTTTCCGTCGTCTCGGTTTTTAAATATATTCAGAGCTTAAGTCATAATAAAGTCATAAGAATATGTTGTAGCAAAGAAATACTACAATTATGATAATTTACACATCCAAGTACTGTTTCCAACAAACATGAAAAACTATAAATATAAAAAAATACGAGTTAGAAAACATTGGTTTTATTTTGTTTAGACAGACTCTCTGTTTTTATCTGTTTAGTGTTATTATTAAAGAAAACAGCACAAACAACAGCACTAGGGCTTTTTAAAATTTTTTATTTCGACAATACTTACAGTTGTTAGAGTTTAAGACATCAAGATTTAAATATAGAAATAACTAAAACAAATAGAGCAAACTTCCAGAATAGATAATAATAAAAAAAATCAATAAAAAAGATGTATGCAGTATAATCGGGGTCTCTCATTACATTATTTGCTCGCACTTTGTCTGGCACTGAACCAAAATATATTGTCTTACATTTGTGAATAAAATATCATTGTTTTTTTCAGAGATTTATTTGTGCAAAATAATATTTATGCAATATAATTACAGGCTCTGGATTCGTTTTTCGTTTGCAGTATAAAACCAAAATACATCTTACTATTTTTGAGAGATTTGTGGTAAAAAAAAAAATCTAAAAAAAAAAAAAAATTCAGACATTTCTCTGTACAAAATAATATTTATGCAATATAATCACAGGCTCTGGATTCGTTATTCGTTTGCAATATAAACCAAAATACATTAACCATATAATATAAACCAAAATATTTAATTTGTTGTATTAAATATTTATGCCGTCTCATAAAGGATCCAGAGATTTCGTTGTACTAAATAATATTTTTGCTGTATAACCATCTTAATTCGTTAACCGTAGATTTTTTTCTGCGATTCAGTTGTACTGAATGATGTTTATGCAGTATAATCAAGCTCTCTTATTTCGTTATTTTTTCGCATTTGGCTTGCACTTGCTGCATTGCACACTACTGAGCATCCAAGCGTGGCAACGCATGCTTGGTTTAAGTTGGACATTGACACACATATTGTAAATGAATGTGAATCGTAGGGCATTATATTCCTGCCACAATTCTCACAGCTGTACAGTATGTATTGAAATAATAACAATAGTGTTTTTCTTTACTGAATAGAAATATAATTGCGCAACTGTTAAGCATTAGCCCGTACTTGATAACACAAAAACACAAGCGCTGCTGTATAACATCTAACGCAAATTTTATGGTCCCTCCCCCAAACAGCGCAGCGAAAACACTTTATGTAAACTGAGTCGTTTACATAAATCACTGATCACATTTAAACAATTTATTCATACAGATATACCTGTTTTACATGGAAAGTTACAGGTTTGTTACTGAATTTACTCAGATAAAGAGCCATACTGTATAAGCGGAGACACCTAAAATAAATGCAGGATTATTTTTTATAGTCTAAATAAAAATGCTTTTATAAATGTGGGCTACTGTTATCTACTTCAAATATTTGTTAAAACAGCCAGGAAACTCACTCTGACCATTTTAATAATTCATTGATAAATTAGTGATTCCTTTGGTTTCTGGTGTGCTGCTGAAGGTGATCATGTCATCTCGTCGTCTCCGCAGCAGGGAGTGCGCCTATAATTCACTTCTCATACGAATTACATAATCTAATAATTTTTTTTCATTAGTTTATATTAAAGCAAATATTTCTCTTTCTATATGTATATATTTTTCACGTCTGTGAGGCGAGTATACACAGAGTTTGGGTTCATTTTCTGACGCGCTCAAGTTCACCAAAATCAATACAGAACCCCATTTACTTTATTTATTTAACAAAATCATAAAGTTTTTTCGTCATTGTGAGTGCACCTAAATAAAAGTAGAGTCTTATAAAAGCTACAAATTTAAAGAACACTAAATATAAGATGACCCTACACGTGTAGCTTTTCTAATTACACATAATAAAAAGGCTGTGTGTTAACGTTTACGTTGCTTAAATTCGATCCTAAAAAACTTAATTTAATTTTAATTATAAATTTGTACTATAATTTTACTACTGTGATTATGAATTCAATGTTTTACTTTATTTTATCTGCAACGACGTGCAGCTGTGGACGACCTGCGCCTCATTAAGCCTGGAGAGAACGAACTGATGCCTGAGGCGTCAGTCTATAGTTATATAGCGCCACTCAGCGGTAAAAGCCAGCAAACGCACAAACCCGAATGTTATCGCCGTAGGCCGTGACGGTAGAAGTCGCACACTGTACTCGGACACCCTTGGCTCCTCCAACACGATCTGCTAATTTCCTGGACCTAAAACAGGATCTTACAATGGGGCCCGACCTGTTCAGAACTCCCTCGGCTGGGACGTGCTCTAGGGAGTCCGAGGCCCCCAACGTCGACATCAACGCCATCCCCGCCGCTTATCAGGACCTGGCTGAAGCATTTTGTAAGCGACGGGCGACTCACCTACCTCCTCATCGCCCCTACGACCTGGCGATTGATCTTCAGCCGGGTTCCACTCCTCCCCACGGCCATCTCTATGCGGCCATCTCAAAAAAATAATGTGGGCTACATAGATAATTGGAAGACCTTTGAGGGCAAAGCTGGCCTGTTAGGGCGGGACGGTGTCCATCCCACTCGGGAAGGTGCTGCTCTCATTTCCTGTAGTATAGCTCATAGTCTCAGTAGAGGTCTAGTTAATCGGTGACAATCCAGAGCCCGGGCCAGGGAGCAGACAGACAGGCTAAACCAACCGTCTGCTAGCTGCATAGAGTCGTCACTCAGGGTTCACCTTATTGAGACTGTGTCTGTTCCCCGATCTAAGCAAAAATGTAGAAAGACCCAGAAAGTCTGTTTCAATAATCTAATTAACATAAAGTCCACAAACTCCGATCATACTGAATGCGCAGCCGGCACCTCTGATCTGAAGCTAGGATTGTTAAATATTAGATCTCTCACATCAAAAGCAGTTATTGTTAATGAAATTATCACAGATCAGGCGTTTGATATACTCTGTTTAACTGAAACATGGGTTAAACAGGACGAGTATGTAGCTCTAAATGAAGCTAGTCCTCCTGGATACAGCTACATACACCAGCCTCGATTAACTGGTAGAGGAGGAGGCGTCGCAGTTATTCATAATGATAATCTGTCTATCGTACAAAAACACCGACACAAATTTAACTCATTTGAAATTCTCTATAGTAACATAAGTGTATTTAAGTATATTAAATCAGCTCAGTCAATTCCACTAATTATAATTTACAGACCTCCAGGGCCGTATTCTGAATTTCTTAGTGAATTTGCAGATTTCATCTCAGACCTGGTCATTTCTGTAGACAAAGTGTTAATTGCTGGAGATTTTAACATTCATTTTGAGAATCCAGAAGACCCTCTGAGAACAGCATTTATATCCATACTGGACTCCGTAGGTGTAAATCAGTGTGTAGTAGGACCCACTCATAAAGCTGGTCACACTTTAGATTTAGTAATATTCTTCGGTTTAATTATAAGAAATGTATTCACAATTCCACTGTCTGAAATTATCTCAGATCACTATCTTGTCTCCATTCAAGTGTGTCACAGTGATAATGTACGCACAGTACCGCGCTACCGTATTAAACGTACATTCACATCAACTACCACACAGAGTTTTATCAGTAATCTCCCAGAGTTACCAACTTCGATTAGGCCACCGTCTGACCCCACAGAACTTGATCAGGCGACTGAATATTTAGAGTCGACACTTCGTTGTACCTTAGATAATGTAGCTCCAGCTAAAAGAAAAATTATTAGAGATAAGAAACTCGCTCCCTGGTATAACGATCACACGCGCACTTTAAAACAGACTGCTCGGAAATTAGAGCGTAAATGGCGTCAAACTAAATTGTTGGTATTTCAAATAACATGGAAAGAGAGCATCCTGAACTATAGGAAAGCTCTTAGTGTAGCTAGATCAACGTATCTCTCCACTCTTATAGAAGAAAATAAAAATAATCCTAGATTTTTATTTAATACCGTAGCCAAATTAACCAGAAATAAGACCACTACAGAAATCTCCACAACAACATCATGCAATAGTGAGGACTTCATGAACTTTTTTAATAATAAAATTGTAAATATCAGGCATAAAATTGAGGCTTTGAGGCCAAACAATGTAATTGATACTGATGTTGGCCTAGCCATGTCAGATTCAAACCTAGAATACTTTACTCCTCTTGAAGAGAATGAACTAATTTCACTCATCTCTTCTGCAAATTCATCAACCTGTATATTAGATCCTATACCGACACATTTTCTTAAACAGATAGTACCAGTAATAACAGAACCGATGTTGAGAATAATTAATTCCTCACTCAGCATTGGTTATGTTCCAAAATCTTTTAAAGTAGCAGTTATTAAACCAATAATTAAGAAACCTGACCTTGACCCCTGTCAGCTGTCCAATTACAGGCCAATATCAAACCTCCCCTTTATCTCTAAGATTCTGGAAAAGATAGTAGCGGAGCAGCTATGCTCATATCTACATAGAAATCGCATACATGAACTGTATCAGTCAGGATTTAGGCCTCATCACAGCACAGAAACAGCACTCATTAAAGTAGTAAATGACCTCCTATTGGCCTCTGATCAGGGTTGTGTAACTATGCTTGTATTACTCGACCTCAGTGCAGCGTTTGATACCATTGATCATGCTATTCTTCTTCACAGATTAGAAAATTTAGTAGGAATTAAGGGTACAGCCCTCTCCTGGCTCAGATCCTATTTGACCGATCGTTATCAGTATGTAGACTTAAATGGTGATTATTCTGCATGTTCTCTAGTGGAGTTTGGCGTTCCGCAGGGTTCAGTTTTAGGCCCACTGCTTTTTTCCCTTTACATGCTTCCTCTGGGCAACATAATCCGTAAGCATGGTATTAGTTTTCATTGTTATGCTGACGACACACAGCTATACGTCTCAACAAAACCTGATGAGAAAAACCATCTTACTAAAGTTGAGCAATGTGTTCAGGACATAAGAAATTGGATGCTAATTAACTTCCTTCTGCTTAATCCGGATAAGACAGAAGTTCTAGTCATAGGACCGCATACAGCTAGAAGTAAAATCTTAGATCACACCGTAACTTTAGATGGCCTTTCCGTTCCGCCAAGTGCAACAGTAAAAGACCTCGGCGTGATTATAGATTCCAGCCTTTCATTTGAAGCTCATGTAGATAATATCACCAGGATAGCATTCTTTCACCTTAGAAATATCGCCAAAATAAGAAATATATTGTCGCTAAATGATGCAGAAAAACTAGTTCATGCTTTTATCACTTCTAGGTTGGACTATTGTAATGCCTTACTGTCTGGTTGTTCAGTTAGGTGCATAAACAAGCTTCAGCTAGTCCAAAATGCAGCAGCGAGAGTCCTCACTAGAACCAGAAGATATGAGCACATCACCCCTATCCTATCTTCACTGCATTGGCTCCCTGTGAAATTTCGCATTGATTTTAAAATACTACTCTTGACATATAAGGCATTAAATGGTCTCGCGCCGCAGTATCTGAGCGAACTGCTAGTGTCTTACGATCCGCCACGCCTACTTCGGTCAAAGGATGCAGGCTGCTTATCAGTACCGCGTATTATGAAAACTACAGCTGGGGGCAGAGCTTTTTCTTACAAAGCCCCAAAATTATGGAATAGTCTTCCAAATAGTGTTCGGGACTCAGACACAGTCTCAGTGTTTAAGTCTAGGCTAAAAACCTATTTATTTAACCAAGCATTTTATAAATAGATTTGCCATAAGGTAAAGGAGCAGATCTGGGGGACTCATGGACGTAGAGTATTATGGTGAACTGGTATGTTTAGATGCTGTCTTCCTCAGTCTCATTTGATCACTCAGGTTTGTTGACGGTGAGGTGATTGTTTGCTTTACATCTCAGGGAGCCCTCATGTTTGTGTTTCCTTCTGGCTCTCCCTTTTAGTTATGCTGTCATAATTAGTCCTGCCGGAGTCCCTGCTTGCACTCTACAGTAAATATACATTCACGTTAGACATTGTGACTGTGACCATACCTAATTGCAATCTCTCCTCCTCTTCTCTTCCTCCCCCTCTTTCTCTTTCCTCTCTCCCCCTGTCTCCCCCTTTCACTCTTTCTCTCTCTCTCTCTGTCGAGCTACACATGTGGTTCCTGAGCTGCCAGTGATCCAGACTCCCTCTGCCCTTCGGACCTGTCTGATCCATCCTGGTGCCAGGTTTCTGGTTGGAGGTCTCATCGCATGGATGCCCCGTGTGTCTCTTTAGGATGCGTCTGGTGTCTGGGGATGATTCTCTATACTTAGAAGATGGTTCTGGCCTCGACTGGTGTGGTCAGCTGTTTCTCTGAGGACTTGACAATTCGATAGTTCAGGACTGGAACTTTCTACAAGTCTATCTGAGTCTCGAATAACTACTGGACTCCATTTTACATCAAGTATTATAACATCAATTAACATCAACTATTATAGCTGAACCTAACACTTAACACTATATAAATGCAGATCATTTCCTGCTATCTGTTTCACCCAGATGAGGATGGGTTCCCTGTCGAGTCTGGTTCCTCTCAAGGTTTCTTCCTATTACCGTCTCAGGGAGTTTTTCCTTGCCACTGTCGCCCTCGGGCTTGCTCGCCAGGGAATATCTGAACATTTTGATTCATACACATTCACATTCCATACAAACTTAAATAATTCTTTTGATTGTGTAAAGCTGTTTTGAGACAATGTCAATTGTTAAAAGCGCTATACAAATAAAATTGAATTGAATTGAATTGAATCTCTACTCCCTGTCCACCTCCGAGACTCAGGCGATGGAGGAATATGTATCTTCGGCCCTACGTAACGGCACCATCCAACCATCCTCATCGCCTGCCGCTGCGGGGTTCTTCTTCATGAAGAAAAAAGGCGGCGACCTACGCCCATGTGTCGACTATCGGGGGCTCAACAACATAACCATTAAGAACCGACATCCTTTGCCGCTTACCAACTCTGCCCTGGACGCCCTCTCTGGTGCCACCATTTTCACTAAGTTGGACCTCCGGAGCGCCTACAACTTGGTGCGTATCAGAGAGGGCGATGAGTGGAAAACGGCCTTCATCACCCCCACAGGACACTATGAAAGCCTTGTAATACCTTTCGGACTTTGCAACGCACCAGCAGCTTTCCAACAGTTTATTAATGACGTCCTCAGAGACATGATCGGCCGATGGGTATTCGTCTACCTAAACGACATACTCATCTACTCACACAGCCTTACCGAACACATCCAACACGTCAGAGCGGTACTAAAGAGATTAATCGCGCACCAACTGTACTGCAAGTTGGAGAAGTGTACTTTCCACGAGCACTCCACCACGTTTCTGGGTTTTGTTATCTCGCCCCAGGGTGTGGCCATGGACCCGCAGAAACTAGAGGCTTTGCGTCATTGGCCCCTACCCAAGACCCTCAAGCAGCTTCAACGGTTTGCGAACTTCTACCGTCGCTTTATCCGGGGCTACAGTACAGTTGCGGCCCCCTTAACTGCTCTGACCTAAACTTCGTCCCATCACTTCCAGCTCAATCCTACGGCCATCTCCGCCTTCCATGAACTCTGCCACCGATTCACCACAGCCCCCATTCTCCTTCATCTGGATGCAAACCAACCGTTCGTTGTGGAAGTGGACGCCTCGGATGTGGGCACCGGGGCCGTCCTGTCACAACGAGGTCCAGATCAGAAGCGGCACCCTTGCAGCTTCTTTTCCAAAAAATTTGATTCCACTCAGCAGCGATACAGGGTAGGAGACCGCGAACTGCTGGCCATAAAGTGGGCATTGGAAGAATGGCGACACTGGCTCCAGGGCGCCAGAGAACCATTCCTCATCTGGACCGATCATCAGAACCTTATCACCATCCGTAACCTCAAGCAGCTGAACCCCCGACAGGCGCGGTAGGCATTGTTCTTCAAACAATACAATTTCCATCTGTCCTACCACCCGGGGTCCAAGAACATCAAAGCCGACGCCCTCTCGCGACAACATGAAGAGGACACCCCACGGGCGGACCCCGCGCATGTCCTACCATCATAAAAAATCATCGCCCCACTCTGTTGGGAACTGGAGACCAGGGTTCGCCAGGCACAGACTGCGGAGGACGAACCGGCAGGTGTGCCGCCTGGATGACTCTATGTTCCAAACACCATGAGGACTGAAGTTATCCAGTGGGGCCACTCCACTCCCATCTCCGGACATCCAGGCACACAACGCACCTTCCAGTTCATCCGACGTGCCTTCTGGTGGCCATCCATGGCCAAGGACATTAACGAGTTCGTTCAGGCATGCCCAGTGTGCGCCCGGGCCAAGGACGCAAACCAACCGACACCCGGGGAACTCCATCCGCTCCCGGTTCCCCGCAGGCCCTGTATGCACATTGCCATTCACTTTACCACCGGCCTGCCGGCTTCAGAGGGGAAGGACACCATTTTAACCATTGTGGATCGTTTCTCCAAAGCTGTGCACTTGGTGGCCCTTTCCGGACTCCCGTCAGCTAAACAGACAGCCGAGCTGATACTAGAGCACGTAGTCTGACTGCATAGGTTCCCCAAGGACATCGTCTCAGACAGAGGGCCCCAGTTCACTGCCCGGTTCTGGAAAGCCTTCTGCCGTCTGATCAACTCCACCTGTAGTCTCTCATCTGGTTACCATCCTGAGACCAATGGTCAGACGGAACGGACCAACCAACAACTGGAGCGCTACCTGAGGTGTTTCGTGGCAGATCGTCAGCGCTCCTGGGCCCGCCACCTCACTTGGGTGGAGCTTTCACACAACCTTCATGTCTCCACCGCCACCAAGCTAAGCCCATTTGAGGTGTGCCATGGTTTCCAACCTCCGATGTTCGAACACCAAGAACCGGAGGTTGATGTACCTTCGGCCCAACAGCTGGTCCGCAGGTGTCGACAGATACTGTATGGCGCCTAGCCAACGCAGCCATCCAACGAGCCAACACCCGCTACGCCATCCAACATCGCCGTCGACACCCACCGGGACGATTGTACCACGTAGGTGACAAAGTATGGCTGTCTACTAAAAACCTACACCTCCACACCGAGTCCAGAAAACTTTCCCCCAGATTCGTCGGCCCATATCGCATCACTCATCGCATCAATCCTGTCACCTACCGGCTCCAGCTGCCTGTGGCGCTCCGGATCCACCCAGTATTCCATATCTCTCAACTCAAACCTTGAGTCTCCCATGATCATCAGAACCAAAGATATGCAGGCTAATATAGGATAGGCTAATTGGTGTTCCCAAATTGACCATAGTGTGTGTGTGTGTGTGTGTGTGTGTGTGCGCTCTGCGATGGACTGGCACGCTGTCCAGGGTGTACCCTGCCTCGTGCCCTGAGTCTCCTGGGATAGGCTCCAGGTCCCCGTGACCCTAAATACAGGATAAAGCGGTATATAAAATGAATGAATGAATTAATAAATTAAGGGTTATAAAAACCCTTCCTATAAGAACCCATTACTGTAAATACTTCACAATTCTTGATCTTTTATACTACCGATTTTCTTTCTGTTCATGCTACATTTGTTTTCCAAAAATTTGTCAATATGTAATTTTTTATTTATTCATTTATTTTATTTTTTTGTTACAAAATGGTTGTAATGATAAGCATGAACTAAAGTGCTGAAGGTTTGGAAAGAGTTGTATTTGTTTAAACAGATTTTTAAAAATTTAAAATGATCTAAGCTAGTAAAAATACTTTGGAATAAAAGTAAATGTTTCTAATATTTAATACTATAATTGTATTAACAAAAATATTTAGCAATTGCAAGTTTAAAATTGATTTAGTTCTGTTATATACGCTTTAGTCTCTTACTTGCTTTTTGATCTAAACCCTAAAAATTGGTTCAATAGTCTTATATTTGAACCAATTTTTAGATTTTGTATAAACAAATACAACTCTTTCCAAACCTTCAGCACTTTAGTTCATCCTTATCATTACAACCAGTTTGTAACAAAAAAATAAAATAAAACAAATAAAATAAAAATTACATATTGCCATATTTTTGGAAAACAAATGTAGCAGAAACAGAAAGAAAATCGGTAGTATAAAAGATCAAGAATTCAATTCAATTCAATTCAATTTTATCTATATAGCGCTTTTAACAATGGTCATTGTCTCAAAGCAGCTTCACAAAAATTAAAGAAATGTAACAAAAAAAAATAAATAAATAAAATAATAATAATAATAATAACAAATTAATAAATAAATGAATTAAAATAATAATAATAATAATAATAATTATAGAAAAGAAAATAATTGGAAGTGTGGATGTGTGAGAAAAATGTGCAGATAATAATAATGAGACGAATGAATGAAATTAGTCTGATGAGCAAGCCAAGGGTGACGGCGACGGTGGCAAGGAAAAACTCCCTGAGATGGCATTAGGAAGAAACCTTGAGAGGAACCAGACTCAACAGGGAACCCATCCTCATTTGGGCGATAACAGATAGAAATGATATAACATCTTGTGTGTTGTGCAGGTGAAAATTCAATATGACAGAAATTATTTAAATTGACATGAAGACCAGTTCAGCATAGGGACGAGTCAGTAGGTGCAGAGGGCAGATGAGGTCTGGATCACTGGAAGCACAGGAGCAGCATGTGTACTGTAGCTCCAACCATCATAAAGCTGAATCCAGCTGGAGCTGGTCCTTCTCTGGATGCCTCAGGAACCTCGCAGGGTCGGCCTTTGTCTACTGAAGCTGGCAAAATCTCAGGATGGGTAGAGAAATACAGAACAGATGGGGAGAATTAGCGTAGTTGCCATTCGGTATAGGTGTACTGGAGTATGAGATTATGGGATGAGTTATGTGTATGCCAGATTAAAAAGATGCGTCTTGAGTCTACTTTTGAACTGAGAAACTGTGTCTGCTCCCCGAACACTGTCTGGAAGGCTATTCCAAAGCTTTGGAGCTAAATATGAAAAAGCCCTACCCCCTTTTGTAGATTTTGAAATTCTGGGAACTACCAGAAGTCCGGAGCTTTGTGATCTTAAGGCGCGTGGTGGATTGTAGCGCATCAGAAGACTGGTTAGGTATGTGGGAGCTAAACCATTTAAGGCCTTGTATGTAAGTAATACTATTTTGTAATTTATTCTAAACTGAACAGGTAGCCAGTGCAGGGATGATAATATTGGGGTTATATGATCATATTTTCTGGATCTAGTGAGAACCCTGGCAGCTGCATTTTGGATTAACTGAAGCTTGTTTATTGAGGATGCAGGACAACCACCTAGTAATGCATTACAATAGTCCAGTCTGGAGGTCATGAATGCATGAACTAGTTTTTCTGCATCAGATACGGATAAGATGTTCCTAAGTTTAGCAATATTTCGAAGATGGAAAAAGGCTGTTTTTGTGATATTTGAAATGTGATTTTCAAAAGACAAGTTACTGTCTAATATTACACCCAGGTCTTTTACTGCTGAGCTGGTAGTAACAGTACATCCTTCTAAGCGCAGGCTGAATTGTGAAAGCTGTTGTGTGCTGGTTTTTAGGCCAATAAGTAATATCTCTGTCTTATCTGAATTTAATAAAAGAAAGTTATTGGTCATCCAATCTTTTATGTCCTGGACACACTCAGTTAATCTAGACAATTTAGGTATTTCGTCTGGTTTAGTTGAGATATATAATTGGGTATCATCAGCATAACAATGGAAACTAATCCCATGTCTTCTAATGATGTTACCCAAGGGAAGCATGTATATTGAGAACAATAGAGGTCCTAAAACTGACCCTTGTGGGACCCCATATTTCACTGGCATTACACCAGACGGTTCTCCATTTAGATCTACAAAATGGTAGTGATCAGACAGGTAAGATCGAAACCATTTTAATGCCTGTCCCTGAATACCTATATAATTTTGTAAGCGATCTATGAGAATATTATGATCTATAGTGTCGAATGCAGCACTAAGATCGAGCAGGACTAGCAATGAGATGCAGCCTTGGTCTGAAGCTAAAAACAAGTCATTTGTAATCTTAACTAGTGCAGTTTCTGTGCTATGATGGGGCCTGAAACCTGACTGAAATTCTTCAAGGGTGTTGTTATCCTGCAAGACTATTTATTGCAAAGGCTTTAATGGATAAACTACCTCAGTACATATGCAATCTACTTACACTTCGCACTAACACTTACAGTACACGTTCATCAGCAAAACTTCTTCTTCATTCTCCTCTAACACGGACAGAGTTAGGCAAAACTGCTTTTTCCTCATATGCACCACACGAGTGGAATTCTTTACAAAATATGCTAAATTTGGACTCCCTACCCTCTCTAACTGTTTTCAAAAATCTTTTAAATTCAGTTCTTATACAACAATGTCATTGTTTTTCATAAATTTTAATACATATATACATATAATTTGAATTCTTTATTTTCTTCTTTCTTTTCTCTGTCTCTTTTTGACATTTGAAATTCCCATTTGCTTGTCTTTTAGTCCGTGTTTATTTATGTAATTGCATTTTTGGAATGTCTGTATGTTTGTGTTAACATTGTATGTTCTATGTGTATATATGTTGAAACCTTTTAAACTTTGTTGCTGCCACCTTGGCCAGGACTCCCTGGAAGAAGAGATAATGTATCTCAATGGGACATTCCTGGTAAAATAAAGGATAAATAAAAAAAAAAAAAAAAATAAGAATGTGCAAATTTGAGCTGATACTACTTTTTCTAGTATTTTTTATATGAACGGAAGGTTTGAAATCGGTCTGTAATTTGTTATTTCATTCGCGTCGAAATTAGATTTTTTAAGAATCGGCTTAATAACTGCTAACTTGAAAGGTTTAGGGACGTGACCTAGATGTAATGAAGAATTAATAATGTTTAGAAGTGGCTCTCCAACCGTAAGCATCACTTCTTTTAAAAATCTGGTTGGGATTGGGTCTAACAGGCACGTTGTTGATTTAGCCGAGGTGATGAGTTTTTTCAGCTCTTCCTGTCCTATACCTGTAAAGCAGTGAAAATGTAAATGTGAAGCTATAGGCTGAATTGGATCGTGAGATACTATTAGAGGTTGAACCTCCATTATTTTCTTCCTGATATTATTGATTTTTTCATTAAAGAAGTCCATAAAGTCTTCACTTCTAAACTGTGATGGGATACTCTCTGCGGGCATCTTAGGTTTTGTTAGGCGAGCCACTGTACTAAATAAGAACCTGGGATTGTTTTGGTTTCTTGCTATCAGTTGGCTAAGATGCTCAGTCCTAGCAGTTTTTAGAGCCTGTCTATAGCTGCACATACTGTCTTTATACGCAATTCGAAAAACTTCTAATTTAGTTTTCCTCCATTTTCGCTCGAGGTTACGGGTTGCTCTCTTTAGGGCGCGAGTATGACTGTTTTATCTCTGACTTTTTTTAATCTGATGGGAGCAACAGTGTCTAATGTACTGGTAAAAATAGTGCCCATGCTGCTAGTCACTTCATCTAGATCATCTGCATTTAGGGGTCTAATAAGAAATTGGGACAGATCCGGCAGATTACTTGTGAATCTGTCTTTAATAGTGGGATTCATATTTCTAACAGATTGATAACGTGGGGAGACACAGCTAATCTGTTCTACGGGTAGAGTATATGTCAGGAGGGGATGATCTGTGATATCATCACTTTGAGGTATGATCTCTATATTAGAGACATCTATACCATGGGATATAATTAAATTTAGCGTATGATTAAAGCAGTGAGTTGCTCCAATTATATTTTGTTTAACCCCAAAGGAATTTAGTAAATCCATAAATGTGAGGGCTAAAGCGTCGTTAGCATCATCTACATGAATGTTAAAGTCTCCTACTATCAACACTTTGTCAGAGTTAACCAATAGGTCTGATAGCAGATGGCCAGGGTAAAATATAGCAAGGGTTTATTACGTATTTCATTTAGTGCAACATTAATGATAAGCACTTCAAATGAATTAAACCTGGGCCTTATTTTCTGGGTAACAGTGAGTACATCATTGTAGATAGTGGCGACACCACCACCGCGACCAATTAGACGGGGCTCGTGCTTATAGAAATATCCTGACGGAGTAGACTCATTCAGACCAAAATATTCATTTGGTTTAAGCCAGGTTTCGGTGAGACAGAGTGCGTCAAGGCAATAATCTGAGATAATTTCATTAACAATAAGTGCTTTAGGCGCAAGGGATCTAATGTAGTAGTCCAAACTTTAGAGGTGGATTTTGACTACTTATTTTGCCTTTTTCTGGTTTTATGGTTATCAGATTGTTTCGGGCAAATTTAACAAATTTATTATTTTTTCTCAGTATTCGGGGAACAGACACAGTTTTTATAGGACAAGCTATGTGTGTGCGTCTATCACTACGGTGAGTTGTGATGTGGCTAATATGTTTGGAATCTACAGTATGACTTACCGCCAGTCAGATGGTTCGTAGTGTCCTGGAGATGTTGTCATAGAGGACCGCTGCTCCAGCTCTGCTAGGGTGTAGGCCATCGGTGTGATAGAGCCTAGGACGCTCCCAGAAAACATTCCAGTTATCAACAAAGCGTCATTTCTGTTGTCGACACCAAGATTGTAACCTTTCATTAAAGGCAAATAATCTACTGAACTTCTCGATTCCTCGCTGAAATGTGGGAAGCGGTCCAGATACGATGATCCTTGTCGTGGGTGATGTGCTGCGGACCTTCTCGACCAGGCTCCTGAAGTCCTTCTTTAGGATCTCCGTCTGCCTCAGCCTGGTGTCGTTCGTGCCGGCATGTAGAACCACAGCTCCAATGTTCTTCCTCAGGGCAGCAGGCACCTGTGCAGCAACATCAAGAACACGTGCACCAGGTAAACAGCGTGTGTGCACCTTACCTTTAGCCGTGGTAGCACGCACGTGACGAATGATGGAGTCTCCGATGACCAGGATGTCATGTGCCGTCTCGCGGAGAGGAGCGAAGCAGTTTCGGGTCGAGATGTCGAAGACGGGTGGTGGTGGAGGGGGAGAGGTCCTCGCCCGGGGCTTGGCGTGCTTCTTCCGCTGCTGCTGTATCCAGGGTCCGTGGTATCCCGGCGCCGGGGTGTAGGAAAACTGGGCGGGCTGCGTCCTTGGTGTGTTGGACCTGGGCAGAGAAACACGCGGGGTTGAGGTTGTCGGAGAGATTGTGTCACGCCGAGAATTTACCTGGGACATGTGAGCGTCGGTCCGTGACGATTCCAGCGTGGCTTTCTGCTGCTGTAGCCGGGTCAGCTTCACCTGTAGCTCACGGATCAGCTTCTCCACGGCCTCCAGGTCCAAATCCACCGAGTGCAGCTCCAATGTCTCCTCACCTGCACTCAGAGGCAGAGTCACAACCGACATGGTGTCTAAACACGGAAAATAATCGGTGTGAAGAAGCGTAATCAAAATTTACAAACAAACGTGATAGCCGGGCTAACAGGCTAGCAATGCTAATGCAAAAGCGGTGTGCTGCAAAACAATTAAAACTTAACGATATAACACGCGTTTCGAGTAAATATATTATAAGATACTTATCCATTTTATGTACACTCTTTGTAAGGGGACGAAAAAGTTTAAAAATTGGTCAGTATGGCGGAGCTCGGAAAAAAGCAGCGTCTCAGCGTCAGAATTGTGAAGTATTTACAGTAAAAGGTTACATTTTATTTAGATAACACTGTTTAACACTGGAGATTGTCACAAATCAATCTTAGAAAATATAAACTCAGCAATGAGCATGCTCCAGGTGATGATAGCAAAGAAAATCTTCCTACATACACCATCTTCCAAGATAAAATGAGGGAGAAACTTTTAAAATAAAAATCAAGATGTTTTTACTCTTTTAAAAATCTAACTCAAAAGGAAACCGGTCATTGTTGGGGTGATATTGGTTTACCCGGGCTACCTTCACCCTAGCAAGTAACAGTCTCTCCACTTACTTGTACTGTAATTTGTCTCTTGTAGCGACAGCAGATTTTCCTTAAAGTTTCATTTACATTTACATTTAGGCATTTGGCAGACGCTCTTATCCAGAGCGACTTACAAAAAGTACTTTAAAGTTTACATCACTGGATGCATCCTTACACTGGGTTAACTAGGTTAATAACTAAGTGCCATTAATGGGGGGGGGATATTATTCCAAGTACTGGAGAAACAGATGCGTCTTGAGTCGTCGTTTAATGATAGTCAAAGTCTCTGCTGTACGGACATCTAGAGCAAGTTCATTCCACCACCTAGGTGCCAGAACAGAAAAGAGCCTGGATGAATGCCGCCCTCGATCCCTGAGAGATGGTGGGATGAGGCGAGCAGTGCTGGAGGATCAGAGGGAACATTGTGCAGTGCGTGGTGTGATTAGAGCAGAGAGGTAAGTGGGTGCTGGGCCATTTTTAGCTTTGTAGGCAAGCATCAGAGTTTTGAATTTGATGCGGGCAGCTACAGGAAGCCAGTGCAGGGACCGTAGGAGTGGGGTGGTGTGGAAGAACTTGGGAAGGTTAAAAACATGACGTGCTGCTGCATTCTGGATCAGTTGCAGAGGACGAATCGTGGACACAGACAGGCCTGCCAGGAGAGAGTTGCAGTAGTCCAGTCTTGAAATAACAAGGGACTGAACAAGCACCTGAGTTGCCTGTGAAGAAAGAAATGGGCGAATTCTTCTGATATTGTAAAGAAGAAATCTACAAGATCGAGTAAGGTTATATCACAAGGTCTTGACCTGGGGATGAGTCACAAGGGATGAACAACAGTTTGGTTTTACTCAGATTGAGCTTCAGTTGATGAGCAGCCATCCAGGATGAGATGTCTGCCAGACATGCTGAGATCCGTGTGGAAACCTGAGTGTCAGAGGGAGGAAAGGAGAGAGTAAGTTGGGTGTTATCTGCATAACAATGGCATGAAAATCCATGCGATGATATGAACTTACCAAGAGACCGGTTATAGAGGGAGAACAGAAGAGGACCAAGTACTGAGCCCTGCGGGACAGCAGTATAGAGTCTACGTGGGGCAGATGTAGATATGACCTATGTTCTAGGTAAGAAGCAAACCATTGCCACGCTGTTCCACAAATTCCAAGGCTTGTAAGAATACATAATAGAATCTTGTAGTTCACCGTGTCAAATGCAGTTGACAGGTACAGGAGGATGAGAACAGATGACAGTTTAGCAGATCTAGCAGCATGGAGCTTCTCAGTGACTGACAGAAGGGCAGTCTCTGTGGAATGTGCCACTTTGAATCCAGATTGGTTGGAATCATTAAGGTTGTTCTGTGAGAGATAAAGAGACATTTGGTTATAAACAGTTCTTTCAAGAATTTTGGAAATAAAAGAGAGAAGTGATACCAGGCGATAGTTGTTAACTTCTGATGGGTCCAGGCAGGGTTACTTGAGGATGGGAATAACCCTTGCCTTCTTAAAAGCAGCAGGAACATGACCAGATGATATGGAATGGTTGATGATGGTTGTGGTGAAGGGATGGAGGTCTCGTGAGATGGACTGGAGCATTATGGAAGGGATTGGGTCTAATGAACAGGTGGTGGGGTTAGATGATGAGATGATCTGCTGAATCTCATCAGATGACAGGTTGGAGAATTCTGCTAAGGGAGGGAAGGGAAGGCAAGTTCCTGAGGTTCTGCTGAAAGAGTTGTGTTCGGTTTTCAGATTGCTGCAATTTTCCCATCGTAGAATGTGGCAAAATCGTCAGAAGTCAGGCAGGAAGGGGCAGGAGGAGTCAGTGGGTTGAGTAGTGAGGAGAAGATGTTGTGGAGTTTGCCAGGATCATGTGCAGAGGCTTCCAGCTTCCAGATTTTGCCAGGTAGTTTTGGCAGAAGTCACATCACATGAGAATTTGGAGAGAAAAGTCTGGTAAGAGATGAGATCTGCATCAAGTTGCGATCTTCTCTCTGCAGTTCTTAGTTCTCTTCTGTTGTTGCGTAGTACATCAGTTGGCCAAGGAGCAGGACAAGATGTCTTCCTTGGTTCGGATGACAGCGGGCAAAGGAGATCTATGGATGAGGAGAGAGAGGAGAGGAAAGTTTCAGTCGCAGTCTCTAGCGGTAGAGAGGAGAAGGAGTCTGGGTCTTGGAGGGACGATAGGGTGCATGAAGACACAGAGGAAGGAGAGACAGAGTGAAGGTTTCTGCGGGAAAAGGAGAAATTTTGGTGGTTAGGTTTACATAGAATAGGAAGGGTTATGGTGAAGGATACCAGGTAATGATCAGATTTATGAAGAGGAATAGTAGTGATATCTGTGACTGGGCAAGGGTGGCAAAAACCGAGGTCGAGAGAATTCCCTGCCTTGTGTGTGGGAGGGCAGCTGTGAAGGAGTTACGTAGAGGGAGAAGGAAATAGGATTGGAGTTTTTTAGATGGAAGGTTGAAAGACTAAGAAGAATGAGCATTTCATCTAGAAAGTTTCCTAGAGAGCCAGGAAGATGGTAAATAACTAAGATGTGGAGGTTAATTGGAGAGGTTACCTTAACTGCATGAAATTCAAATGATGAAAAACTGAGATGAGACAGAAACCGGCAGAGGACACCCGTACCCCCACCTCTGCCGGTTTCTCGTGGAGAGTGAGAGAATACATAGGCAGAGGATATGGCAGCCGGTGTAGCCGAGTTCTGAGGAGATATCCAGGTCTCAGTTAGTGCCAGAAAGTCAAAAGAGTAATGGGTAGCTAGGGCAGATATAAAATCTGCTTTCTTTACAGCAAATTGGCAGTTCCAGAGCCCACCTACCACCGGTGCAGGGCAATGAGACAGTACTAGGAGGGCAATGAGGTTTCTGGGAGATCTGCCTCTGCTGTGTGAGTAAAAGCATATTGGTCTGTGAGAGCTGACAAAGATAGGTTGAAGACACATGCTAGACTGACTTTGGGTGTGCACTATTCAATGTCTTTCTAATTTAATGTATCTATTATTTAATAAATTTTATTTCTGATGGCACAAACCAAAATGTAAATGTTTTTATGTATAAATAGACAAAGCAATAATTAAATAATTCACTAATCAGTGAGAAAATTAGATTAACATGCTTAGCACATTATATAGCTTTACAAAGCAAACTAACTGTACACTCATAAGAAGCAGCAACCATCTTAGATACATTTTCCAAGCTTATTTTTTTCATCTGTAAATTTCTACATCATATTTTAAGGCCATTACAGTATGTGTTTGGTCTTAGCAGGAAAGCCTATATTCCGCTGCACCTTGGGACCTGTTTGCATAAACCTGCGTGATTTAATGAGCTTGTGCTTGTGTGTGAGTGTGATGTAGATGGATTGGCCTATAAAAGATTTAAAGACTGTATTCACATAAACACACAGAGTATTAGGGTTAGGGAGCCTGATAAGCAGGTTAGGAGTTACACAACGTCTCTGTGTAGTTTGGTAGTGCTTGTATTTATTTATTTATTTTTATTATATTTCAACTTGGTATTTTTTTTAATTAAATTGTATTTAATTAAAATGATTATGTATTATAATAGTAATAGTAATTTAATAGTCATGATAATAGTAAAAAAAAAAATTCTGGTGTTGCTAATTTGGTTACACTACTTTTTAACTTACATAATATAACTCACACAAAGTGCCATTATTCCTTCACTGATTGTGATTGCAGTTATTGTTTTCATTTTGGCATAACTGCAACATGCTTACAATGTAAAAAAACAAAAAACAAAAAAAATTCAATGCAATAATGTCCATATATGGCATTTCATTCTACAGTTCATAAGGTTTTAAAAGTGTTAAAAGAAAAAATAACTTTTTTTTTACAGACAAATGTGTAATTATTTAGGTATAATTGTTGTGCAGTAAATATCTTCTAAAAACCATTGGCTACAGACTGTCAGGTAAACTGGCTTCTAAAGTGTGTCAGGAGACTCATTTCTCAGAGAATTCACTTCTTCACTGGAATTCAGACAAAGACAGGAAGCAGATTAAAAAATTACACACAAACAACTGCAGCTAAATAATGAAAATATCCATACATATAATGACGTGTCTGTACATTAGATATTTTAAAAAATAATAATTTTGGGAGATGTAAGATGAGTAATAGAACACATTAAGATGTTTTTTGTCTGTTAGTTTTCATAGGTGTATTTGGCCGAGATTAAGGTAACATATCTGTATTTATCTTTGTTTCATCACAATCGGCCCAGAATCAGCTTTTATACTTTAAATTTTAATGGAAAATGCCCTCATATAGAGAAAAAAACAACACCAAAAAAATTACTTCATTATAACTAATTTAACAAATGGCATTGTACATTTTTTAATACGTGCTTATGAGTGTACAATTGAATTCTATTTAATAAACATGATCACACACCCATTCTGCGCACTTCACACCAATATGTAAAATTTTTAGTTCATTCTAAAATTCTGCAGATGCTGTTGTACATTTTTTTAAAAGTCGGGTTGTGAGGGTAGCAGTTCCAGCAGGGAACCCCAAACTTCCCTTTACCCAGCCACCTCAGCTAACTCTGACTGGGGAATCCCAAGGCATTCGAAGGAGGAGATATAATCTCTCCATCTAGTCCGTGGTCTGCCCCGTGGTCTCCTTCCAGCTGGACATGCCAAGAACACCTCCCTAGAGAGTCATCCTGCTCACATCCTTACTAGATGCCCAAACCACCTCAACTGACTCCCTTCCACGCAAAAGAGTAGCGGCTCAACTCTGAGTTTCTCACGGATGACTAAGGTTCTCATATTATCTCTAAGCAAAAAGCCAGCTACCCTTCTGAGAAAACCCTTTTTGGCTGTTTGTATTCGTGATCTTGTCCTTTCAGTCATGACCCAACGCTCATGACCACAGGTAAGGGTTGGGATGAAGATCGACCGGTAGATTGAGAGCTTTGCCTTTTGGCTCAACTCGCTTTTCGTCACAACTGTGCAGTAAAGTGACTACAATACCGCCTCCGCTGCTCCGATTCTCCGGCCAATCTCACTTCCAATGTTCCATGACTCATAAACAAGACCCCAAGATACTTACACTCCTTCACTTGAGGTAACGATTTGCTCCCTACCTGGAGTAGACAATCCACCAGTTTCCTGCTGATAACCATTCGAGGTGCTGATCCTCATGCCTGCCGTTTCACACTCAGCTGCAAACCGATCCAGCAAGCGCTACAGGTCACAGACTGATGATGACAATAGGACCATATCATCTGCAAAAAGCAGCGATGTGATCCTTAACCCACCAGACTGGATACTCTATCCTCCATGGCTGCGCCTAGGGCAGTGGTGGCTCAAACGGTTAAGGCTGTGGGTTTCTGGGTTACTGATCGGAAGGTCGGGGGTTCGAACCTCAGCATCGGCAAGCTGCCACTGTTGAGCCCTTGAGCAAGGCCCTTAACCCTATCTGCTCCAGGGGCGCTGTAAGCTGGCTGACCCTGCGCTCTGACCCCAGTTTCCTAATTGGGATATGCGAAGAAGAAATTTCGCTGTGCTGTAAATAGTACATAATTGAATATTCTTCTTCTTCTATTCTTGATATCCTGTCCATGACAATCACAGACAGGATTGGTGACAAGGCACAGCCC
This sequence comes from Channallabes apus, assembly GCA_030522415.1. Taxonomy (NCBI): domain Eukaryota; kingdom Metazoa; phylum Chordata; class Actinopteri; order Siluriformes; family Clariidae; genus Channallabes; species Channallabes apus. The sequence continues at coordinate 5,213,793 of CM060131.1, forward strand.
TGGCGGAGGCCAACACCAACTGGAAACAAGTCTGACTTACAGCCGAGAATCCAAACACAGTTCTCACTTAGGGCGTAAAGGGATTGGATGGCCCTGAGAAGTGACCACCTTACCTCATACTCCCGCAGTACCTCCCACAGAAAATCCAGAGGGATCCAATCATATGCAAATCCACAAAACATGTTGACTGGATGGGTATATTTCCTTTTTGAAAAGGTGAACCACCACCCCAGTCTGCCACTCCTTAGGCACTGTCCCGGACTTCCACGCAATGTTGAAGAGGCGTATCAACCAAGACAGTCCAGAGCCTTCAGTATTTCCAGACGGATCTCATCAATTCCCGGGGCTTTGCCACTGTGGAGTTATTTGACTACCTTAGTGACCTCGCCAAGAGAGATCAACGCCGACCCCCTGTCATCCTCCAGCTCTGTCTCTGCAACAGAGGGTAAATTAGTCGGGTTCAGGAGTTCCTCGAAGTGCTCTTTCCACTGCCCGATTACCTCCTCAGTCGAGATCAGCAGTGTCCCATCCTTGCTGTACACAGCTCAGGTGGTTCTCCGTTTTCCCTTCCTGAGGTGCCGGATGGTTTTCCAGAAGCACCTTGGTGCTGCCGAAAGTCCTTCTTCATAGATTCTCTGAGCTCCTCCCATACCTGCTGCTTTGCCTCTGCTACCGCTGCTGTCCTTCAAGCCTGCTGTTACCTTGCAACTCCTTCAAGAGTACCCTGGGATAACATATCCCTGAAGGCCTCCTTTTTCAGTCGGACAGCTTCCCTAACCGCATGTGTACAACACGCTGTTCGAAGGTTACCGCCCCTTGAGGCACCCAGAATTTTAAGACCACAACTCACAGCTTCAGCAATAGAAGCTTTGAACATTGACCACTCTGATTCAATGTCCCCAGCTCCTACAGGGATGCTGGAAAAACTCAGCTGGAGGTGGAAGTTGAAGGCCTCTTAGACAGGGGCTTCCCCTAGACATTCCCAATTCAGCCACACTACCCGTTTGGGCTTACCAGGTCTGTCCAGTGGCCTCCCCTGCCACCTGACCCAACTCACCACCAGATGGTGATCAGTTGACAGATCCTACCCTCTGTTTACCTGAGTGTCCAAGACATCACAAAATCGATCAATGACCTTTGGCCTAAGGTGCTCTGGTACCAAGTACACTTATGAGCATCCCTATGCTCGAACATGGTACAGTACTGTATTTGTTATGGACAATCCAAACACTGCTTGGTTTTAGACCACGGAGGCTGTTCCTCCCAGTCACACATCTCCAAGTATCTTCATCATTGCCCATATGTGCGTTGAAGTCCCCCAGCAAAACTATGGAATCCCCTACTGGAGCCCGATGCAGTACTCCATTAGGAGTCTCCAAGAAGGAAGAATACTCTGAACTGCTGTTTGGAGCATAAGCACAGACGACAGTGAGAGTTTCCCCCCCATGGTCCTCAGGCTCAGAGAGGTGACCCTCTCGTTCACTGGAGTAAACAATAACGCCGTGGCACTCAGCCGGGGACTCCTGAGTATCCCCACACCCGCCTGGCACCTCACATCCTGGGCAACGCCAGAGAACAACAATGGCCAATCCGTCAGCCCCACCAAATATAACTGATAACGCTCCACCTCCCGCACAAGCTCCGGCTCCTTCCCCGACAGAGAAGTGATGTTCCACGTCCCCAGAGCCAGCTTCTCCCACCTGGGTGTGGTCTCTCAAGGCCTTCACTGCTACCCAAATAACAGCGCACCCAACCCCATCGGATTCTCTTCCAGGTTGTGGGTCCACGAGATGGGGGAGGACAGGGGTCCATGTTGTTTTTCGGGCTTTGGCAGACTCGGCCACCAGGCGCTAGCTGACGGGCCCTCTGTCCAGGCCTGTCTCCAGACATGGGCCCTGGGCTTCCTCCGGGAAGGGTCACTTTACTTCCTCCTCTTTTTAATTGAAATGCATTTTTAATGTTTTGTTTTTTAAACCATACTTAGTCTGGCCCCTTGCCTGAGACCGCTTTGCCTTGGGAGACCCTACCAGGAGCACATGGCTCCAGACAACACCGGGCATGCAAACCTCTCCACAGTGATAAGGTGATGGTTCCCGGAGAGGAATTGAGTGTGCAATTAAATTTTACGAACAATGTTTCTTCAAGCAGACTGATATCAAACACATGTACCATGTAAACACTCAATCTTAATATATTTAATACTTAATATATTTACCCATTAAACAGATTATATATAAACTGCTCAAATCATTCTAATTCTGATTCAAAATTCAGTCTCATCTGATCTGATTTTCATCATTAACGAAATGTTAGGGTTACATCGATTGACATTTGCAAATATACGTTGAACTGCCACTCATTTCTTCATATTTAAGATCCAAATAGCCAGGCTTTCTTCTATTTTAAATGTAGTCATGAGGACTAATTCTCCTGGATTCCTGAAGGATTTTTGCCTCTCATTTTGAAAAGTCTTTGGCTCTCTTATTCTGTCCAGTCCCTGAGCAGTTTTAGAGGAATGTGAATCATTCAAGCATAAAATACATCTTAAGGCATGAACCAGTGAGAAACTGGTGCAGATGATGACAGATGATCAGATCGGTAATTAGTCATTAGTATGGTGATGCCGAATGGTTGGAACAGATGAGAGGGGAAATAATGTTGTTACATAAACTGTTGTTACAGTCTTTAGGCACTTTGCACACATCAGAGTAAATTTTTTCCCTTATTTCTTTCATTTAATCTACATCATTTAATTTCATTTAATATAAAGAAAAGAGGAGTGGCCCACACTACCTTAACACCTACATCCTCCAGAGACTAGTGCCTCTGACAGAATTGTATTACACAGTGCTGGATGTTCTAGTACAAATGCGAACTAGAACTACATTCAAACATTTAGGACAAAACAAAATTGGTGGACATTGCAGTAAAGACACTAATAATGTGTAACTCAGTATTACTTTAAAGACAAAAGTTATAGTTTATAACAGGAAATATGACACTGTAATATTAGCAAATTTATTTTTGACACTTCAGAATTAGCCGTATTAAAAATATATGGCAATGCAAAGAACAAACATCTTTAAAAAAGAAATACAGTTAATCACTGTAAAATAAAAAAGTCCCAAATACAGTGCATTGTGTTTCAGATGGGTGATACACAAACATAGAATCACAAACAAATATAGGGATCTTTAAAACCTCAAAGACTTCAAAGACATTGAAGTTCATTTATCAAACATAACACTTAATGACATTCAAATAAATGTGCATTTATAACCAGCTTCAAATAAACTCTACTTAATTGTGTTCACTGAATAAGTGTCTGTATTAATAGCCAACCTTTCACAGACTAAAAATATTTTGTGCCTAAATGGTTCATATACTGCATTAGTGTAACAGCTAGAATATTATATATATATAAAACAAATATATATAAAACAATTTACAACCAGTAGAAATAAAAACTATAGTGTTTATAAAACCATCCAATATAATAGAATATAGTTTATAGCTATTTAAGTCACGATTATTGCTATAGGTGTGTCTGTGTCTCTGTGTGTGCGCATTTGGATTAAGCAGGTATGCAGTAGTTCGGTCTGCGTGATGTGATGAATCCCCGCAGACACACACATCTGTATGAACCTTCTGTGTTTTCACACCGTGCATTTATACACTCTGGAAAGGTTGGGTCCTCACACTCATCCACATCTACAAGGTAGTGACACACACACACACACACACACACACACACACACACACACACACACACACACACACACACACACACACACACATTAATTTAGCATTTAATGCATTGCAATTTTGTTTTTCTGTTCTGTACTATTTTCTTATTTTTAGGATTTGGTCAGTTGTTATTTTATATGGGTTTTTCTTTAAAACTCATTTTATTCTAATCTTATTTTTGTTGTTTAAAATTTGAAAGTAAAAAAAAAAGTTGAATGTACAATCATAACAGGATACAGTCACACCACACGCAGTTGTAATATAAATACGGATGTTACCTAGACAGGTCATAGAGGCGACATCGAGTTGGTATCCGTCATAACAGTCACAGGTGTATCCTTCACCTACACGAACACAGCGGCCATTTTCACAGCCCTGCAGTATTCCACATTCTTCCTCTGGCAGGCCAGCGAATGACTCATACCGCCCTGACAAACAAACAAACACACACACACACACACACAAACACACACACACACACACACACACACAAACACACACACACACACACACACACACACGAAAAAAAAACAACAACAACATAATATCCATAAAGACATTGCTTAATATGGGCATTTCGTGCTTGGGATCATATTATATTCATTAGGATTTATTTTCTTTTTTCTTCTTCTTTTATTTCTTCATTCATTTATTTATTCGTTCATCTTCTATACCTCTTATCCTTGATATTGACGTGGCTGGATTTAAGCAAAAAACAAAAATTAAGAAAATATTCTTATATATACTCAGCAAAAAAAGAAACGTCCCATTTTCAGGACTGTGTATTTCAACAATAATGTTGTACAAATCCAAATAACTTTACAGATCTTCATTGTAAAGGGTTTAAACAATGTTTTCCATGCATGTTCAATTATTCATTCATTCATTCATTTTCTATACCGCTTAATCCTGTGTTCAGGGTCGCGGGGGACCTGGAGCCTATCCCAGGAGACTTCGGGCACTAGGCGGGGTACACCCTGGACATGGAAAAACACCCAAAGAAAGATGCCCAGGGTCGCTGCTCATCTGCGTGAACGTGCATTAGGCATGCTGCAGGGGGACATGAGGACTGCTGATGTGGCTATAGGGCAATAAATAGTCATGTCCGCACTGTGAGACGCCTAAGACGGCGCTACAGGGAGACAGGAAGGACAGCTGATCATCCTCGCAGTGGAAGACCATGTGTAACAACACCTGCACAGGATGGGTACATCCGAATATCACACCTGCGTGACAGGTACAGGATGGCCACAACAACTGCCCGAGTCACACCAGGAACACACAATCCCTCCATCTCACAGCAAGAACTGACAAATCTGGTCCAGTCCATGAGGAGGAGATGCACTGCAGTACTTCAAGCAGCTGATGGCCACCAGATACTGACTGGTACTTTTGATTTTGAGCCTCCCTTCATTCAGGGACACATTGTGAAACATTTTTAGTTTATGTCTTATGGTGTCGACTCTTTTAGTGTTCATTCAAATATTTACACATTAAGTTTACTGAAAGTAAAAACAGTTGAAAGTCAGAGGACGTTTCTTTTTTTGCTGAGTATATAAATAAAAACAAAACTCAACTTTATTTACATCTTGACTTTATGAAAACATATTTAAGGAGAAAGATATTTTACAGAAACAAAGCAGATTTTCACATCCTAAAAGCAAAAAGACATGTAAGGCTTCAGTATATACACACTTTCATAGACTCTCCGTGGCCTTTCACTTCCTGGGCTTCTGTCAGTAAAGGGTGGGAAAGGGGCATGGCGTCTCCATGACTCCTCATGTTCATCGCCTTCAGTGAGTGGGGATTGAATAAAGCGTGAGCCGTAGAAACGTCCGGTACGAGGATCTGGTCTGGATGGAAGAGCAGCAGCGGAATCATAATCTTCCTCATCATAGTAACGACTGGAGATGAATTTGAAGAATATATTTAAGCTGTTGCGTCACCTTTCATACTTTTATTTCAATAAGTAGTAGCAGTAGGAGGGGGAGTAATAGTAGAAGAAATAGTAGTGATAGAAGTAGTGGTGGTGTTGATGGGGGAAGCAGTCAGTGTATTAGTTATAGTAGAAGTAATGGTACTGTAGTAGTAGCAGTTGAAGTACTGTAGTAATCATAATGGTGGTGGTAGCAGTAGTAGTAACAGTACAATAGTATTAATATTTGTACAAGTAATAGAAATAGTGGTAGTAATACTACTAACATGAAGCGGACAAAAGGAGGAAGAGGAGAAATAGTAGAAGTAGGATTAATGGTGGTAGTAACAGTATAACTAATACTAGAAAGAGGAGAAGATATACTAGAAGTACTATTTGTAGTAGTAGAAATAGTTATAGTTGAAGTAATGGGTTTGTAGATGTTCAAGCAATAGTATTAATAGTAAATTAAAAGTAATTGTAGTAGTAGAGGTCATATTATTGTAATTGTACAGCTGTGGTTAAAAGTTTTGAGAATGACACAAATCAAATTTTTTTTTTTACAAAGTCTGATGTTTAGTGTTTTTAGATATTTTGTCAGATGTTATCATGGTATACCGAAGTATAATTGGAAGCATTTCATACTGTAAGTGTCAAAGGCTTTTATTGACAATTACATTACGCTAATGCAAAGAGTGAATATTTGCAGTGCTGACCCTTCTTTTTCAAGACCACAGTTCGCCCTGGCATGCTGACAATCAACTTCTTGGCCACACTGTGACTGATGGCAGTCCATTCTTGCACAATCAATGCTTGAAGTTTGTCACAATTTGTGGGTTTTCGTTTCTCTACCCGCCTCTTGAGTATTGACTACAAATGCTCAATGAGATTAAGGTCTGGGGAGTTTGCAATCCATGGAGCTAAAATTTCAATGTTTTGTTCCCCGAGCCACTTGGTTATCACTTTTGCCTTATAGCAAGGTACTCCATCATGCTGGAAAAGGCACTTTTTGTAACCAAACTGGTCTTGGATTGTTTGTAAAAGTTGCTCTTTGAGGATGTTTTTGTACTATTCTTTATTCATGGCTGTGTTCTCAGGCAAAATTGTCAGTGAGCCCACTCCCTTGGCTGAGAAGCAACCACCCACATGAATGGTTTCAGGAAGCTTTACTGTTGGCATGACACAGGACTGATAGCAACCATTTTTCTCCCTTTTTTCCAGATGACACAACCGGAAAGGGGATTCATTAGAGAAAATGGCTTTACCCCTGTCCTCAGCAGTCCAATTTCTGTGCCTTTTGCATCAGTCTGTTCCTGTTTCTTTTTACTGGAGAGTCTTCTTTGCTGCCTTTCTTTAAATGTATGAAGGTGAGTGCTACCATCAGTCTTGTGTCATGGCAACAGTAAAGCACTCTGAGAATAACTCAGAATTTGGCCTCAGAACACAGCTGTAAATAAAGAAATGTACATAAACATCCTCCGAGAGCAACTTCTCCCAACCATCCAAGAACATTTTGGTTGTGAACAATGACATTTCCAGCATTATAGAGTACCTTGACATAAGGCAAACGTATTAATTACTCAGGGAACAAAAGATTGACATTTTGGTCCATGGCCAGCAAACTCCCCAGACCTTAATCCCATTGTTGTTGGGTCAACACTAGAAATATTTACTCTATGCATTTATGTAATGTAATTGCCAATAGAAGTCTTTTGACACGTACTGTATGAGATGCTTGTAATTACACTTTAGTGTACAATGATAACATCTGACAAAAAGATCTAAAAACACTGAAGCAGTAGACTTTGCAAAAAATAATATTTGCGTCGTTCTCAAAACTTTTGACCATGACTTTAGTTTCAGTGGCCAGTAATCCTGCTTTAAATTACAACAGAACCGACCTACTGAACTAAATGTAAACACTGCTTGCCTACCCGAGTCCAGGAGTTACAAAGGTGGTATATGAATCAACTGGTTGCGTCCTCAATCCAGATCTACGTCCTGTTCCTTCATAGTCGGTGTAATCAGAATGTATCTCCGGGTAATCAGTGTCAACGTATGGAGTTCTGTATCTTTCTTCTTCCCATGGGGGATAACTCTCTATATACCGAGGTGAATTTGGAGGAGGACCAAAAGTGCTACACAATTCCTCATATTCCTCTGAGAAAAAAAAAAAACATATCCAGTTCTCACAAACATACTCATATTTACTCTTTAGCAACTTAAAATTCATCACAAATTCTGAAATCGTGTTTGTGTGAGAGTATGTTTACCAGTGTCTCTGCGGGGACACAAAGCACAGTGAAGCCCCCATGCTTCTCCATGTAAACAGCAACACTGAGAAAATGTCAAATGTACTCTTGGCAAAAGTCTCTGACACATAAGATCAGCTGTTACATGCTGCCAACAAAATGAGAGCTCTTCACCTAGAAAGAAAAAGACAGAATAAGCACTAATATTATACAATAGGGAAAATAATTATATGATCAAAAATCCAGAAAAAAGGCCTCCGAGTGGCGAAGTGGTAAAGTGCTCGCCCTATCATCCGGAGATCGCTTGTTCGGTTCCCGCGTGATGCTGTAACCTCTCACAGCTGGAGGTCTAGAGGGAGTTGATTGACCGAGCTCTCTCAGAGGGGAGGGATGAGAGGTACTTAGTGATGACACATTAATCACGGCTCGACAGCCATTCATGAGCTCATGCAAGCAGAAGGAGCGGATAACGCTGTCCTCCGAGTGTGTTACTCCGCCCCCAATGGAGCGTGAGCGAGCAGTTCGAAAAGATGCGGTTGGCTGGTGTCACGTGGTTCGAAGGAAACCCGTGATAGTCTTTCAGCCCTCCCGACTGAGTGGTAGTAGTAGCCTTAATGTGGGAGCCACCTAGTGACGGGGAGGAATTGGACATGACTAAAAATAGGGAGAAAATCGGGGGGGGAAATCAGTTTTTGACCGCCTACCAACCAAAAATAATTCTGGCTCCCACAAACTGGATATGTGCTCATGTGGTACACAGATTAACTTAGAAGGTTATAAGGTGCTCCTAACAACAACTCGTTATCTGTATAAAAGCCACCTGTGCACCGAATCTTCCATTCAAACCTCACCACTATGGGCAATACCAAAGAGATGTTACAGTATGTCAGGGACAAGATTGCAGACCTGCATAAGGCTGGAGCAATTATCCACAAATGGAAGAAATATAAAATAACCACCATTGGCCTGGAAAGTTGGTTATGGGGTAAGGATAATGAAAAAAGTAAGTGATTAGCCAAGAACTACTGTACATGGGGAACATTGGTAACAGAATACGTCACGATGGATTGAATTCTTTTAGTGCTGCAAGGTCGCCCTCCTCAAGAAGTCACAAAGGATTGGGAGAAAGTGCTGTGTTCAGATGAGACTAAAATTGAGCTCTTTGTCATCAAAATCAACTCGCCAGTTTTGGAGGAAGAAAGATCCTGAATATGACCCTATGAACACCATCCCTACAGTCAAGCACAGAGGTGGAAACAACATGCTTTGGGGCTGTTTCTCTGCTACAGGTACAGGCTGTGATGGTGGGCTACTCAGTGCAGGCGCTTTTCAACCACATACAATATGCAATCAACAGAAGCTGCATTACAAATAGCGGGGGCTCATCAAAAGACGTCATCTTCACCCAACGCGTGGCCCATAAAAGTGCCTCTCCGCTTCCACCCGGTCAGTAAAGATGTTTAGTGCGTTTTTTCACACTTGTCTCCCGTCTCCACAGACTCCACAGACAGTGTCGGTGTCAGCTTTGCAGAGATAAAACTCTTACATGCTCTGCTGTCTCTGCCTGTATCGTGCCACTTGCTCAGCGCCGCTTGTCCAACCTGCTCCGCACACCCCCATGCAACATCAAGGACACAGTGTCATCTGAGCACCGACCCATGGATCCACAATGTTCACCAAGATGCATAATTTCACTAAGACTGCCTTCCTATAAGTTGTTTGAAAGTGCTTATTAAAGAGGCTCGCTTTTGTGACTATGACATCTGGTTCCTGTGTGTTCCTTTCCTTCTGTCAGACCCGTTACAAGGCTGACTTTGTCGCATCGAGGGACCAATGGGCGGGGCCATGTTGTGTAAAATTTTGGGTGAGAACCTCTTGAAGACGGGTCGGGGGTGGGTCTTCCAGCATGACAATGACCCAAAATATACTGCCAAGGCAACAAAGGAGTGGCTCAAGAAGAAGCACGTTAAGGTCATGGAGTGGCCCTGCCAATCTCCAGACCTTAATCCTATAGAAAAGTTTCATAACGAATAGTGGACGAAAATCATATTTTGCTTGGGGATAAAATATTTATTTTCCTCATTGAATCTTTGTATCATGTGCTTTTTCTGGATTTTTGATTGATATTCTGTCTCTATCCTTTGCAATAAACCTATGACAGCACCAGGGTTCTTGTTTCAATCCTGAGCTCAGGCATGAACTAAGATTACTATCACTCTGAAAACCCTATGAGGAGATGGTAACAATGTGCTAATTTGAGTAGTGCACTGACGATGTGAAGAGACAGTGCTAACCATAAGGCACCATATCAAACTCTTCACTAAACTCAATATAATAATGTAAACATGTGACTGAATATTAAGGTGTCTTACCCACAATGAGACCTGAATTGTTGACACAGAAGCGCTGAGTGTTATCCAGCACTGAAGGCGGCTCACATGTGCAATAAAATGAACCGAGTGTGTTTACACACAAACCACCCAGACATGTATCCTCATTCTCACACTCATTATTATCTTGAAAAAGAGAGACACATATTATTATTATTTATTATAAACAACACCAAGTCTAAGATCCTTTATGTTAAAAAAGTAGAAGCATATAAGTGTTAATCATACTCTAACTAATCATGACCTCATTTCAGTGAAAACACCAAGTGAATTTAAAATATACATTCACGTTAGACATTGTGACTGTGACCATACCTAATTGCAATCTCTCCTCCTCTTCTCTTCCTCCCCCTCTTTCTCTTTCCTCTCTCCCCCTGTCTCCCCCTTTCACTCTTTCTCTCTCTCTCTCTGTCGAGCTACACATGTGGTTCCTGAGCTGCCAGTGATCCAGACTCCCTCTACCCTCCGGACCTGTCTGATCCATCCTGGTGCCCGGTTTCTGGTTGGAGGTCTCATCGCATGGATGCCCCGTGTGTCTCTTTAGGATGCGTCTGGTGTCTGGGGATGATTCTCTATACTTAGAAGATGGTTCTGGCCTCGACTGGTGTGGTCAGCTGTTTCTCTGAGGACTTGACAATTCGATAGTTCAGGACTGGAACTTTCTACAAGTCTATCTGAGTCTCGAATAACTACTGGACTCCATTTTACATCAAGTATTATAACATCAATTAACATCAACTATTATAGCTGAACCTAACACTTAACACTATATAAATGCAGATCATTTCCTGCTATCTGTTTCACCCAGATGAGGATGGGTTCCCTGTCGAGTCTGGTTCCTCTCAAGGTTTCTTCCTATTACCGTCTCAGGGAGTTTTTCCTTGCCACTGTCGCCCTCGGGCTTGCTCGCCAGGGAATATCTGAACATTTTGATTCATACACATTCACATTCCATACAAACTTAAATAATTCTTTTGATTGTGTAAAGCTGTTTTGAGACAATGTCAATTGTTAAAAGCGCTATACAAATAAAATTGAATTAAAATGCATGGCCTAGGACAATCACCCTCCACCTTATGTTTAAACTGTGACATAAAAGAATAAAATTGAAAGCACAGTATGGTGAGCAGGAGAAGAAAGTAACTTTTAATTTCTCTATTCATACCCCTTGAACTTTTCCACATTGTCACGTTACATACTGTAAACATTGTTGCGGTGATTGACCTGAGCTGTGGATCTCTGCAGCTCCTCTAGAGTCACCATTTTTGGCTGCTTCTCTGGTTATTGCTCTCCTTGCCCAGCCTGTCGGTTTAGGGGGGCGGCCCTATGGCTATGTCTTAGGGGGTTTGCAGTTGTGCCATATTCTTTCCATTTTCGGATGATGGATTGAACAGTGCTCTGTGAGATGTTTAATGCTTGGGAATTTTTTTTTTTTATAACCAAACCCTGCTTTAAACGTCACCACAACTTTAGCCCTGACCAGTCTGGTGTGTTTCTTGGACTTTATGATGCTGTTCGTTTACTAATGTTCTCTAAGAAACCTCTTATGAGCGAGCAGTTCAAAAAGATTTGGTCGGTGGCGCCATGTGGTTTAGAGGAAACACTAGGAAACACTAGGGAGCCCCTAGTTATAGGGAGAAAATCTGGGGAAAATCCCTAATTATCATTTTAAACATAATTTTTTCTTTTGTAATTTTTCTTTCTTTCTTTCTTTCTTTCTTAAAAAAAACGATAAAATATCTTGTTTAGGAACAACTTGAGTTTAAAAACTTGAAATATCTTGTATTCAATCTATCTGATGTGGATGTTTTCTTACCTACACACTCCAATAGGTCCGAGTCATAGTAGTATCCACTGGGACAGTAACATGAGTAACCAGGGATGTTGTTTACACACACACCACCTTTACACAATTCTGGGTCAAAGAGTTTACACTCGTCCACGTCTGCCATGATGCCACAACACACCAATCAGCAACAACAAGCACAACAAAGGAAACACGTATATACAAGGCTTTAAGGTCCGAAGAGTTACTATTTACAATATAAAGTAAGTGTGTGTGTGTGTGTGTGTGTATATGTTACCCCTATAGCTGAAGGCCCCCACTGCAGAAGTCACATAGCCACGCCCACTCGGACACATTGTTTGGAATTCAGCTGAGGAAAATATAAAAAATGTGTGTACACACTTATTTGCCAGTTTATGAGGTAAACACAGCATATACAGTAGGTCACTTTATAAAGGGACAGTTACTGACTGTAGTTATGTATTTATATACACATATGTACAGTGAGGAGAATACTGTAAGTATTCACTGCATACATACAACCACTTCAAATGTACACATTCACACACAATGCCTTTTAGGTTATAATTATGAACATGAATTAAAAAGTATGTACAGTATAAGCATAAATAATCATAACTGATGATGAGTGAAGCATAAATAATAAATAATCGATGGGTAAATATTTACAGTACACAACAAAAATGACCAAAATTAATACTTTTTGTAGTATTAAAGTCCAATTTTGCCTCATTTCCCTTAACAAATAATTTTCGCATTGTAACAAGTCTTGCTATTTTAAAATCCGAAATACATTTTAATCTGGAAAAAGTTTAACTTGCTTTATTTAAAAGCTTTTAGATCTTTGAGCTTTTTCATCAGCCAATCCCTGGACTTACATTGTGAATCCTTGAAAAATCCAATTTTACTGGGACTACTGATTGTGGTTTAATGGACTTTCCCGTTTTTTAAATGATTTGTACTGACTGGATGTTTGAGGTCTTTGCCAATGCTCTGTAGCTTCTTATTCTCTCACGAGTGTATTTTATGTATTTTTACTCACTGTGTGCATACTTCATTAGATAAACTTACTGTATATAGTTCATGCACCTTCTGTTTGAACTGTAGAGTTACAGACATAATCCATGGACAATGTTTCTTAAGTATTTTCCTGTCCTTTATCAGTATCACTTATTGTGAACAGCATGGTATTTAACTCTATAGTTTTGCTCACTAAATAGTTTTTCATTATGACCTTGGGATGTTTTTAACACTGCTAGTGTTATTATAGCCAATAATGTAAAACATTAGGAAAACTGTTCTTACATAAAGTACAAGTACTGTGTCAACATCTTAATAAAAAAAATAAATAATTATAGTATTTTTGCTTAAATATCATTCAAAAAAAGGATTAATTAACTGATCAGAAATTACCAGTCAAAAATACATTGAATAATTCATTGATTGACTGGATGATTTAATTTAACTTTTTAAAATTACTTACCTGTTTACTTACCATCTTATTCACGTATTTATTTTATTGCTTATTTACCTACTTAGTTAGTTATTTAATTACTTATTTACTTAATTATTTATTACTGCAACTGCAATCGAGCATTTTCAATAACTTGCAACAAGTCTGTTACAGCATTGTAGAGAAATTTTGGCCAATCATCTTTTCAGAATTGTTGTAATTCAACCACATTATAGGGTTTTTCGAGTATGAACCGCCTTTTTATGTTATGTTGGAAAGTAAACTTTCTTTCCATTGACAACTTTCTGCAGAGGGCAACAGGGTTCTCTCAAGAATGCATTATTATTATTATTATTATTATTATTATTATTATTATTATTATTTGGACAGTGTTCTGTATTGATTTTACGCCAGAAATATCGTTTGATATTTGGATATTTCGTCCAGCTTTTCCTGCTGAGCTAATCACAATGACCACAGCTGAGATCAGTTGAAAGTCTTTGTCTGTCATTGAGAAGGTGATTAGCTTCACCTGATTGAGTTTATAAATAATGTTTAGGATGGTGGCTATCCTTTTTCAAATCAGTGATGCTGTATTTATTGAATTATTTATTTATTCACTCATTCACGGACATGTTAGTGTTATATCTTTTACTTGGATGTTGCACTGAGTAAACACAGCTGTATAAAACTAAATTGTGTCTGTCTTTATTTCAGGTTGCAAAGCAACAAAATGGGAGTATTTTAAAGGGTGATTCTTTCCTGTACACACTTTACATAATTAACTACTTATCTAGATTGATGCTTACTTTAATTATTTACTTACTTTTCTACTTAATTACTTACCCACTTATTAACTTACTTATGCACTCTTATTCATTTATTTTATATTTACCTACTTAACTTACATACCTATGTATTTACTTACCTACTTATTTCCTCCCTCCCTCCCTCCCTTATTCATTTACTGCATAACTTCACAAAAGTCCAAAAAGAATCCACTTTATAATGTTATTTTAGTATCTATATTGTTTATGCCATGCTAACTCATTCATGCCAGCCATTCCTGATTAAATTCTATATTTACTGTAATAAGTGTTAGTGTGTTTACGTACGTGTTTCAGCTTGTGGGCAGAGAGTATATTGACATCTGATCCCCCAGGCTCGGCCTACGGTGCAGCAGCACTCCTCTACAGTCGTATTAGAGGACAGAACTGCACACTGGCCACTCTGATCCACAGTAGAGTAACACTCGATTTTTTCTCCTGGCTGAGGTAGACGTGATGATGACCCTGATCCTGACACACACATATACAGTAAAATAAACAAAAGTATTACATACACGAACTATTTGAACACATCACCTTAGGTGAGTGATCTTATACATAAATGTAACTAACATTTTGTTTGCGATCTACTGTAGGAGATACAGCAGTCATTCTACAGTATGTCATACTGCTGTAATTTATTTCTTTATTTAATTTTGCACACGGATGCTGTAATGAACCTGAAATAACTCCAAGCCGAGTTCCTGTAATGTGCAAGTGGTGTTGCTGAAGGATTGTATGTACAGTTCCATTAAACATGCTTCTCTTGTGTAAGTTTGTGACAAGTTACAGTATCCATAGATTTTCAATGATTAAGCATTCCACTTGATGAATCTTCACAGGGATACATGCAGTGTGCTTCAAGATCGTCATTCATTGATACACCCTGGGATATGCGAAGAAGAAATTACACTGTGCTGTAATGCATATGTGACAAATAAAGGCTTAACTTAACTAATTAATATTAGCCATTTTCAGATCATTCCGATAATAAATTTTCAACATGTCAAATCTATATTTATTTATCTCTATTTTCCTTTCTTACTATTCTAATAATTATTAAATTTCTCCATTAAAGATGACCACATTTCCAATTAGTTATGATTATAATTAGTACAGTATTGTTTCCATATTCAGCACAGGTGAAATACACTGTATTCTGTTGCTACAATACCACTGTTTTTGTTACATTGTAATAATGTGGGCTGAAGTGTATAAAAAACTTCACTGAATGCAGAACTGGTTCTAGGTTACATGAAGGCATAAACCTAAATGTATTTATCCATAATAAATTACATTTGAAGCAATTAATGCTGTATTCTTTCATCGTTCATGGCTTAGGCAATGAAATGCCTAAAAAAAGAAGAACTGCCTTTAGACTTTAGTATAAAAGTGAAAAATGTCAAATTTATCAAACATTAAATCCTGGAGAAAAACATAAGATCCGAGCAGTAGCATTTTCCTTATCAACACACAGCTCATCATATGTAGGGATGCTTGAAGGAATAGTGTATAGACCCTGGACATATGGCCAGTGTTTCCGTATGTATAATGTATTTCAAACTCTATATCCCAGTGGGATCAAGTCAAGTCAAGTCAAATTTATTTATAGCACATTTAAAAACAACCGAAGTTGACCAAAGTGCTGTACAATGATAGAAATAAAAACGACCAGAATTAAACAGCATAAAATAAAAGCAAATAAAATAAAATATAACTATAAAAATCAGTTAGTGACAGTAATAAAACAGTAATCAAATAAAATCATGCATAAACAATTTAATAAAAGATAACTAATCAATTAAACTTAACTAAAAATTTAAAAGAATAAAGAGGGTCAAATGTCTCAGCCAGGTGTAAAAGCCAAAGAAAAAAGTGAGCTTTCAGTCTGGATTTGAAAGTTTCTAATGTACTGTAGGTGCTGCTCTAATATTCAACGGTAAACCATTCCATAATTTAGGCGCAGCAACAGCAAACGCTCGGTCACCTCTGAGCTTTAATCTAGACCTTGGGACAGAAAGGAGTAACTGGTCTGAGGATCTAAGATTTCTTGCTGTTGTATGAGGTTGTAAAAGCTCAGAGATGTACAGAGGTGTAAAACCATTCAGTGATTTAAAAACAAGTACAAACCAGATTCCAAAAAAGTTGGGACACTAAACAAATTGTGAATAAAAACTGAATGCAATGATGTGGAGATGGCGAATGTCAATATTTTATTCAGAATAGAACATAAATCACGGAACAAAAGTTTAAACTGAGAAAATGTATCATTTTAAGGGAAAAATATGGTGAATCAAAATGTCATGGTGTCAACAAATCCCAAAAAAGTTGGGACAAGGCCATTTTCACCACTGTGTGGCATCTCCCCTTCTTCTTACAACACTCAACAGACGTCTGGGGACCGAGGAGACCAGTTTCTCAAGTTTAGAAATAGGAATGCTCTCCCATTCTTGTCTAATACAGGCCTATAACTGTTCAATCGTCTTGGGCCTTCTTTGTCGCACCTTCCTCTTTATGATGCGCCAAATGTTCTCTATAGGGGAAAGATCTGGACTGCAGACTGGCCATTTCAGTACCCGGATCCTTCTCCTACGCAGCCATGATGTTGTGATTGATGCAGAATGTGGTCTGGCATTATCTTGTTGAAAAATGCAGGGTCTTCCCTGAAAGAGATGCCGTCTGGATGGGAGTATATGTTGTTCTAGAACCTGAATATATGTTTCTGCATTGATGGTACCTTTCCAGACATGCAAGCTGCCCATGCCACACGCACTCATGCAACCCCATACCATCAGAGATGCAGGCTTCTGAACTGAGCGTTGATAACAACTTGGGTTGTCCTTGTCCTCTTTGGTCCGGATGACATGGCGTCCCACATTTCCAACAAGAACTTCGAATCGTGACTCGTCTGACCACAGAACAGTCTTCCATTTTGCCACACTCCATTTTAAATGATCCCTGGCCCAATGAAAACGCCTGTGCTTGTGGATCTTGCTTAGAAATGGCTTCTTCTTTGCACTGTAGAGTTTCAGCTGGCGACGGCGGATGGCACGGTGGATTGTGTTCACTGACGATGGTTTCTGGAAGTATTCCTGAGCCCATTCTGTGATTTCCTTTACAGTAGCATTCCTGTTTGTGGTGCAGTGTCGTTTAAGGGCCCGGAGATCACGGGCATCCAGTATGGTTTTACGCCCTTGACCCTTACGCACAGAGATTGTTCCAGATTCTCTGAATCTTCGGATGATATTATGCACAGTTGATGATGATAACTGCAAAGTCTTTGCAATTTTTCGCTGGGTAACACCTTTCTGATATTGCTCCACTATCTTTCTGCGCAACATTGTGGGAATTGGTGATCCTCTACCCATCTTGGCTTCTGAGAGACACTGCCACTCTGAGAAGCTCTTTTTATACACAATCATGTTGCCAATTAACCTAATTACTGTTTATTGGTCTTCCAGCTCTTCGTTATGCTCAAATGTACTTTTTCCAGCCTCTTATTGCTACTTGTCCCAACTTTTTTGGGATTTGTTGACACCGTGAAATCTGGAATCAACATATTTTTCCTTTAAAATGATACATTTTCTCGGATTAAACTTCTGATCTGTCATCTATGTTCTATTCTGAATAAAATATTGACATTTGTCATCTCCACATCATTGCATTCAGTTTTTATTCACAATTTGTTTAGTGTCCCAACTTTTTTTGGAATCCGGTAAATAAAATTTTTAAATCAATCCTGTAGCGAACCGGGAGCCAGTGAAGTGACTTTAATACCGGAGTGATGTGGCCACTTTTGCGTGTACGAGTTAAAAGTCTAGCAGCAGAATTTTGGACAAGCTGTAGACGAGAAAGAGATGACTGGCTGATTCCTGTATATAGCGCATTACAGTAATTAAGACGAGATGAAATAAAAGCATGAATTACTTATAAAAATAATAAAAATAATTACCTTTACACTCCAAAAATTAAAAGTCAAACATTTCACTTTACTGTAATGTACTGTATATGTTTTTCCTTCTTATTAAGTGGCTGCATGTACACTAGGGGGCAGTAAAGTATTAAAGCCTGGCTTGTGTGTGCGCATGGGTGCGTGTGCACATGTGTCAGCAAGTGTGTCTGTGTGTGTTACCTGTAGTCACACACTGTCGTGTAAGTGGGTCAAACTCTTCCTGACGATTCTCACATTCACACGTGAATGAACCTTCAACATTCCAACAGCGAGCTGCGCCACACACACCCACCATGACTGCACACTCATTAATATCTACACACACACACACACACACAGCGAGAGAGAGAATAATTATTTACCTACTGTACTCTACACCTAGCCACATGTACAGTACTGTACAGTATATTACAGTATCACAGGTCCTAAATTCTACACCTTATACCTCGTAATGTTCATATTTAAATGGTTATGAAAAGGCTTATATGGGTAAGCACTAAATATACAATTGTGTTCATGTATGTGTGTAACGTACCCACGCAGGAGCGTCCGTCTGGTGCTGTCTCATACCCCTGGTCACAGATACACTGGTAGGTTCCAATCAGATTCCGACAGAACATATGATGGCCACACACACTCTCGTTTGCACACTCATTAATATCTGAGAGACACAAAGGGTCACATAGGGTCGAATTTCATATAAATATTATCACATTTTATATAAATTTTAAATAATTATAGTTTGTGTGTGTGTGTGTGTGTGTTTAATTTTACCTACACACTCTCCTGTACCAGTGAGGCTGTATCCAGGTTCACAGGTGATGAAGCAACGGAACGAGCCAATGGTGTTCTCACAGCGCTGAGAACCGCACACACTTCCACCAGTGTCCACACACTCATCCACATCTGTAATACACCCCCACACAAGAAATAAACCTGTTGTATCAATATTTTAGTTAGATTGTAAAATTCAAACAGAAAAAACCTCCCTCCATTTACCAACACGTTCAGAACACACAATAGATTCTATGCAGATTTTTGATCTGGATAGAACTCCAGATCAAAAGTGTTCAAATCACAAGGAAATTGTGAACACAAGGCAAACATTGTTTTTTTTTTTTTTTTTAAGTGGAGAGAAATGTGGAGTGATATTAAATATTATACTTTTTCCTTTAAAACTACCATGTCCACAAAGGCCATTTAAATCAACCTGCAATCAACCTGGGCTGCTTGTTGAGTAGTTTTCAAGCTCAGTCTTTCCCGTCTTCATAAAAAAAGCCAAATTCTCTTTGGCAATGGAACATGAATACATGGAAGATGTATTCTTGATTTTAGCCAACATGATAGTCAAAACAGTATCTTATCAACTCGTGGCATTGATTTTTTCACCACACTTTACGGTACATTCACCACATCTGGCAGACATCCTTATTCAGACCTTAGATTGATCTCATATGCTGTATATAACAGATCAGCTGAAGCTTAAAGCCTTTGCACAGCCTCCCAGCAGTGTTAGTTTGGCAGCACTGGGATTTGAACTCACAACCTTCTGTTAAGCCATCACTGCCCCTTTGAAGATGATCAATGGTTTTCCTGGAAAGGAAGTGACCGATTGAGTAAGTGTTCGTTTGTCAGATGTCAGGCTGGTTTGATGTTCATAGAAATCCAGAATTTCTGCACAGATTTGCACAGAGCAACATTCATAGAAACCAACTTACAAGCCTAACCCTAGATCACTATTTACTGGAAACTGAATGCTTTATAATAGTCAGCCTTGACACTTGACTCAAAACGCTTGTGATTATTCTGGGATCTCTTGGCTCTTTCGATCCCCAGCTCCACCAGGTTGCCACTGTTGGGCCCTTGAGCAAGGCCCTTAACCCTAACTGCTCCAGGGGCGCTGTATCATGGCTGCACTCTGACCCCAGTTACGCTGGGATATGCGAAGAAGAAATTACACTGTGCTGTAATGCATGTGTGACAAATAAAGGCTTAACTTAACTAATGAATATTAGCCATTTTCAGATCATTCCGATAATACATTTTCAACATGTGAAATTTATATTTATTTATCTCTATTTTCCTTTCTTACTATTCTAATAATTATTAAATTTCTCCATTAAACATTACCACATTTCCAATTAGTTATGATTATAATTAGTACAGTATTGTTTCCATATTCAGCACAGGTGAAATACACTGTATTCTGTTGCTACAATACCACTGTTTTTGTTAAATTGTAATAATGTGGGCTGAAGTGTATAAACAACTTCACTGAATGCAGAACTGGTTCTAGGTTACATGAAGGCATAAAACTAAATGTATTTATCCATAATAAATTACATTTGAAGCAATTAATGCTGTATTCTTTCATCGTTCATGGCTTAGGCAATTAAATGCCTAAAAAAAGAAGAACTGCCTTTAGACTTTGGCTCTTTCCTTTTCTTTTTTTTTTATGGTTCCAGAGTGGCACACACTGTTTCTGTTGGCGTTTTCTTAGTAAGTCTTGGATGGTTAATTCATTCCACTTTCGGTCAGGAAATTCCTTTGGACTTATTTAAAGGATTTTTTTTTATTATGCAGCACACTCTTGAGATTCTGATCACTTTCTGATCGCCCACAATGGTAATATACTGTACTGTATCTCAAGAGAAAAGATGACTGGGGAGGGTGAAATTATTTGACTCTGATTCTCACTCGAGTTCCTGTCTTCATCTGATTTTGGCCAAAATGTTTTTTCGTGAGTTTACAACAGGACAGGAACAAATGTGGCTGTAGGAGTTCAGTAGAAACTTTTTATTGGGAAAAGTTACTTTGCTCGAATGATCACGACAGACCATGTGACTATTACCACAATTCTATAAACTATTTTAAAAATAGCAAACAATAAGGTGATTTTGCCATCCATGGGGTCTCGGAATGGATTTAAAACTTTTTTTCATCATTCTACAAAATATTTTATACTTAATATTTCTACAAACAAATTGACTTCTATAAAACTAATGGATTTTGTACCAGTAGCCCTAGAGAAGCACTAACCTCCATTACCCATAAGCCCCAGCAATTCACATGAGAATAATCAATTTAACCTGATCACTTAAATTTGACCTGTTGTTGTTTGTTAGCATTAATTAGTATACATTTATGATATGTTCCTAATTCATGTTTCTTCACTCAGGCCTTAAATACATGAGTCTGCACTTGCATCTGACTGCCTTGACAGGTTTGGCAAAACATTCATTAAATTTGTGTGTAACTAAAATGCACAAGTTAATTAAATTTAATAGGGTATTCCAAATATAAAAGTGCAGTAAGTCATGTGATATGATTCAAAGAGAATCGAATTGAGGTTTACATTAGTTTGTCTTCTTAAGTGAACATTTATACAAGTTCAGGAGCATGAGTAGGATCTTAATGTTGCTCTATAAAATAACAGGATCTTCATGATCGGCAAATTTCTCATGTAAAAATATGTGTAAATCTTTAAATGGGGACCAGCACTATGTACTCGTAACTGCATCCTATCCAAAATGCCGGTCATTTGCAAAGAATAATCTAACACAGGACTATACAGTACTTGTAAGTCTTACATACAGTATATGCAATAAAACTTTAAGTTTTTTGCATATACTGTATGTAGAGAACTCATTGTAACAGTGAATTTCATGTGTGGAGTAACAATCCACTCCCATTTCATGTACTGTAACACAATGCAAAAAAAAAAAACCTTATTTTTTATTTACATTTGCATATTACTTATAAACAGAGGTGGAAAGTAACAAATTACATTTACTCGCGTTACTGTAATTGAGTAGCTTTTTTGTGTATTTCTACTTTTTAAAGTAGTTTTAAAAATCTGTAATTTTACTTTTACTTAAGTACGTTTTGTTTGAAGTATTGTAATTCGCTACATTTTAAATCATATTCGCTACTGAGTAAAAAATAAATGAATGAAAATGATAAAATAATAAAAATATTATGCTTTATAAATGTCACGGTCAAACACCAGAGGGCGCCAAACTCCAAGACTCCATTTTGTTTCCTGTTCAGTTTTAGTTTGGTTTTGAACTCCGTTTCCCAGAGTGCACCTCGGTCAGGTAATGGGAACACACCTGATCGAGGTTAGCAGACTAATCACCAAGTTAAATAGACTTTTGTTTCCTTTGTTCTGTGTCGGGCATCTGTTCAACTACGGTAATGTTAAGTGGGTGTTTCTGTTCCTTGTTCGTGGTCTAGGTGTCATGCCATTTCCCCTTGCTCTTAGTTTATGTTATTCTGTGTCTTAGTTCTGTGTCTAGTTTAACTCTGTGTGTTAGGTTAGCTCTGTGTGTTAGGTTAGCTCTGTGTATTAGGTTAGCTCTGTGTGTTAGGTTAGCTCTGTCTGTTAGGTTAGCTCTGTCTGTTAGTTTAGCTCCATGTCTGGTTTAGCTCCATGTTTGGTTTAGCTATGTGTTTAGTTTAGTTTGAGTCCTGTTTGTACCATTCACATTCTGTTCCTTTATTAAAAACGCCTTTGGCACTCTATCACCTCCGCCTCCATGTCTTCTCCAAACCCCACACGAGCACCCCGTTACAGAATGCCCGACCTAAAAAGTAGTATAGCGGAGGGGCCTCCCCTGGATATTTTTTGTGGGGGGGCGATGTTCGTGACGCCGAGGCAAGTAGGCTTCCAGGACAGCAGGCTTGCCATCCGGCGGAACAAGCTGGAGCAAGATGGCGAACGAGCAACGCAGCCAGATTGGAGAGGGTCGCGGCTGGCGATACGACGCGTGCCTCCAAGGACACAGGACGACGGAACCAGGGGTAGGGAAAAACCCCAGTCGGAGTGTCGACAGACGGGGCACGACGTGGAGCAGCAGAGGCGAGTACTCCAACAGCTGGCTGGGGAACTCATCCAGCAGGTCAATGCGTGCAGGGCGGACAATGATCTAGAACGCATGCAAACCCTGCTGGAGTTGGGGGCACGACTCCAGGATCAGCTCGTTCAGCTGGATCGAATGGGCCCAGCCGTTCCAGAGAGCCCCGTGATGGGCCCAGCCGTTCCAGAGAGCCCCGTGATGGGCCCAGCCGTTCCAGAGAGCCCCGTGATGGGCCCAGCCGTTCCCCCAGAGAGCCCCGTGATGGGCCCAGCCGTTCCCCCAGAGAGCCCCGTGATGGGCCCAGCCGTTCCCCCAGAGAGCCCCGTGATGGGCCCAGCCGATCTCCCAGAGAGCCCCGTGATGGGCCCAGCCGATCTCCCAGAGAGCCCCGTGATGGGCCCAGCCGATCTCCCAGAGAGCCCCGTGATGGGCCCAGCCGATCTCCCAGAGAGCCCCGTGATGGGCCCAGCCGATCTCCCAGAGAGCCCCGTGATGGGCCCAGCCGATCTCCCAGAGAGCCCCGTGATGGGCCCAGCCGATCTCCCAGAGAGCCCCGTGATGGGCCCAGCCGATCTCCCAGAGAGCCCCGTGATGGGCCCAGCCGATCTCCCAGAGAGCCCCGTGATGGGCCCAGCCGATCTCCCAGAGAGCCCCGTGATGGGCCCAGCCGATCTCCCAGAGAGCCCCGTGATGGGCCCAGCCGATCTCCCAGAGAGCCCCGTGATGGGCCCAGCCGATCTCCCAGAGAGCCCCGTGATGGGCCCAGCCGATCTCCCAGAGAGCCCCGTGATGGGCCCAGCCGATCTCCCAGAGAGCCCCGTGATGGGCCCAGCCGATCTCCCAGAGAGCCCCGTGATGGGCCCAGCCGATCTCCCAGAGAGCCCCGTGATGGGCCCAGCCGATCTCCCAGAGAGCCCCGTGATGGGCCCAGCCGATCTCCCAGAGAGCCCCGTGATGGGCCCAGCCGATCTCCCAGAGAGCCCCGTGATGGGCCCAGCCGATCTCCCAGAGAGCCCAGTGGAGGGCTCCGATCTCCCAGAGAGCCCAGTGGAGGGCTCCGATCTCCCAGAGAGCCCAGTGGAGGGCTCCGATCTCCCAGAGAGCCCAGTGGAGGGCTCCGATCTCCCAGAGAGCCCAGTGGAGGGCTCCGATCTCCCAGAGAGCCCAGTGGAGGGCTCCGATCTCCCAGAGAGCCCAGTGGAGGGCTCCGATCTCCCAGAGAGCCCAGTGGAGGGCTCCGATCTCCCAGAGAGCCCAGTGGAGGGCTCCGATCTCCCAGAGAGCCCAGTGGAGGGCTCCGATCTCCCAGAGAGCCCAGTGGAGGGCTCCGATCTCCCAGTCAGCCCAGTGGAGGGCTCCGATCTCCCAGAGAGCCCAGTGGAGGGCTCCGATCTCCCAGTCAGCCCAGTGGAGGGCTCCGATCTCCCAGTCAGCCCAGTTGAAGGCTCCGACAGCCCCAAAGAGCATGAGCCAGCTCAGCGACAGCCCTGCCTCGTCAATGACTTTGTGCCTCAACCACTGTTTGGCGTCGTCGACGATGACACCGAACTACCGCCGCCGCCTCCGCCATGCCTCGACGACGAGCTGCCTATGTCCGACTTCGAGGACTTCGAGCTGCCTCCTCCACCATGGCCATGCCTCGGCAACGAAGTCGAGCCGTCGGCCAGATTCGGCGGTGATCCAGCTCCGTCTCTGCCCTGCGATCCAGCTCCGTCTCTGTCCTGCGATCCAGCTCCATCTCTGCCCTGCGATCCAGCTCCGTCTCTGCCCTGCGATCCACCTCCGTCTCCGCCCTGCGATCCAGCTCCGTCTCCGCCCTGCGATCCAGCGCCGTCTCCGCCCTGCGATCCAGCGCCGTCTCCGCCCTGCGATCCAGCGCCGTCTCCGCCCTGCGATCCAGCGCCGTCTCCGCCCTGCGATCCAGCGTCGTCTCCGTCCTGCGATCCAGCTCCGTCTCTGTCCTGCGATCCAGCGCCGTCTCTGCCCTGCGATCCAGCGCCAGTGCTCCTCGCTCCGCCGCCCGGCTTCGCCGACGACCCAGCGCCAGTGCTCCTCGCTCCGCCGCCCGGCTTCGCCGACGACCCAGCGCCAGTGCTCCTCGCTCCGCCGCCCGGCTTCGCCGACGACCCAGCGCCAGTGCTCCTCGCTCCGCCGCCCGGCTTCGCCGACGACCCAGCGCCAGTCCTCCTCGCTCCGCCGCCCGGCTTCGCCGACGACCCCGCGCCAGTGCTCCTCGCTCCGCCGCCCGGCTTCGCCGACGACCCAGCGCCAGTGCTCCTCGCTCCGCCGCCCGGCTTCGCCGACGACCCCGCTCCAGTCCTCCTCGCTCCGCCGCCCGGCTTCGCCGGCGACCCCGCGCCAGTGCTCCTCGCTCCGCCGCCCGGCTTCGCCGACGACCCAGCGCCAGTGCTCCTCGCTCCGCCGCCCGGCTTCGCCGACGACCCCGCTCCAGTGCTCCACGCTCCGCCGACAGGACTCGGTGACGACCCAGCTCCTGTGCCCACCCTGCCACCCTGCCCAGGGAACCTGTGCTGCAGCCTCTCGGTTGGGAGGACCGACATTGGACCTTGGGGGGGGGTGCCCTGGACCACCATTTTGGGCGCTCCGGAGTAGCGCCCTTTGGAGGGGGGGTAATGTCACGGTCAAACACCAGAGGGCGCCAAACTCCAAGACTCCATTTTGTTTCCTGTTCAGTTTTAGTTTGGTTTTGAACTCCGTTTCCCAGAGTGCACCTCGGTCAGGTAATCGGAACACACCTGATCGAGGTTAGCAGACTAATCACCAAGTTAAATAGACTTTTGTTTCCTTTGTTCTGTGTCGGGCATCTGTTCAACTACGGTAATGTTAAGTGGGTGTTTCTGTTCCTTGTTCGTGGTCTAGGTGTCATGCCATTTCCCCTTGCTCTTAGTTTATGTTATTCTGTGTCTTAGTTCTGTGTCTAGTTTAACTCTGTGTGTTAGGTTAGCTCTGTGTGTTAGGTTAGCTCCATGTCTGGTTTAGCTCCATGTTTGGTTTAGCTCGGTGTTTAGTTTAGTTTGAGTCCTGTTTGTACCATTCACATTCTGTTCCTTTATTAAAAACCCCTTTGGCACTCTATCACCTCCGCCTCCATGTCTTCTCCAAACCCCACACGAGCACCCCGTTACAATAAATGCTCCGTTGCGCTCGTGTGTGTGTATCATGTCCTGGTCGCGCGCCGCTCCGGACTCCACTCCAGGTTTTCTGACATCGGCATCTACCTTCCACACGGTCGCTTCCGCCCTGAGAGTGACGTCATCGACTAGTGCGACCATATATAAACCGGAGAGAGACGCAGGAAAGATGAAAGAGGTTGTGATTTTGGCCTTTTGATATTTGGTTGTGTATTCTGGTTTTGACTTTTTGCCTCCAATGGACTTTGATTATTGCTTTGTCCCTTTGGTTTGGTTGATCTTTGTATATATTTGTAGATAATTTCACTGTTTTTGGTTTAGGGAGTCCGGGAAGGTACCTGTATTTTGGTTTGTGTGGTTTTTTTTTTTTTTGCAGGTAATCTAGCTACTAAATATAAATACCATTTTGTTTATTATTTTGGCCTGGGTCCATCCTGAATCTGATTCTCCTCCTGGTGTGTGTGTGTGTGTGTGTGTGTGTGTGTGTGTGTGTGTGTGTGTGTGTGTGTGTGTGTGTGCATACAAACCTCATTATTTCATCAGTTAATGATTGGATCTAGTTCTTTCTGCCATATACCACCATTTCCATACAGTTTAAAATAGAACCCTGAACCATTCTTTTGCTGTATGACCCTAGACTGGGACGTAACACCATATTTACTGTAAGTGACCACTTTGATTTTCAAGCACAAGAAAGACAACAGCTTTATTATGTAAAGGTGTTCCTTCAGTTAAAAACAACTAGTTTGAGATTTATATCTGCTCATCTTTTTTGAACTACGCTAGAATGCCTCAACCCACCCCCGCTGTAAAAAAATAAAAAAGTAACTCGGTAACTTTTACTCTGAGTAAATTTTTTAATGAGCTACTTTTTACTTTTACTTGAGTAGATTTTTATAATGGTAACTTTACTTGTACTTAAGTAAAATTTCACTGAAGTAACAGTACTTGTACTTGAGTACAAAATTTTATTACTCTTTCCACCTCTGCTAATAAATGTTATTTGTGACGTTTATGTATTCCAGGTGTCAAGATCTTTTTTAGCTCTGGGCTCAGCTCTGGCTAAGAATCATCAATTTATTAGTCTAAAACAGACAAAACTGGCACTAGGCATGTATGATGCTCTCTCTTTTCAATAGAGTGATGCGTGTTAAACATTTCACATCTGACTGCTTTCTCAATATGGAACAGTTTTGGTCTGTGTTTTTCCCCGAAGGCCTGTGTCTCGACTTCAGATCCGGATACTGTATTAGAGTTACTGTTTGTTGAGCTTTACTGAATTTAGGCAGTTTGTGAGTTTTTGTTGCTTTTGATAATTTTGTTCTGCATGCCGAAGCAGGATATATGTTTGGGATAGTAATTTTGAGGAACAGTGATACTGTATGTGCCAGAGAATTCATGTAACACTAAATCTAGCAGCTAACTACAGTATGAATGATGTAATAATGATTGTTCACCAACTGATCAGAATCAATATGCTCATAAACAACAATACCAAATGTGTGTGTGCGTGTTACCCAGGCAGGCTGTTTTTTCAGGAGTAGCAGTAAAACCAGTTTTGCAGTGACACACAAATGAGCCATCAGTGTTGGTGCAGCGTCCGTCCTCACACACTCCATCTCGAGCACATTCATCCACATCTAAAAACACACACACACACACACACACACACACACACACACACACACACACACACACACACACACACACACACACACACAGACTTATAATTCTAGCATTGCTAGCATTATTTCCAATTGTCTTAACTTTAAGATCTGAATGTCCTCTTAAGAGAAATATAAATCCTTGTGATGACTGTTAGGTGAGATTCGTTTTCTATTTAAAGACATTGATTATGCTTATAGTTATCAGGAGCTAATAAAGAGGAACAGTGTGGAGAAAATGCAATGTATACAACAGTACCGTCTTTGTCTGTATATTATAATACATGTCATGCATTACAAAGACGTCTTAAAAAAAGAGTACATAATGGTACATAAAACAGTGGTAAAAGTTATTCACTGTTAAAACATTGATAAATGTGTTAATTCCAAGTAATAATTAGATATCAGTACATACCCAGGCACAGCAATAAACACACACTGAACACATACCCTGACAGAGAGTTCCATTGGCACTTGTGATGTAACCCTGAGAGCACACACACTTGTACGAGCCCTCTGTGTTCACACACTCTCCTCTAGGGAAGCAGAACTCCCCTTCGGAACATTCGTTAATGTCTGTTACACCAAAAAAAAAAAAAAAAACTAATATTTTCTACAGACAGAGTGCAGTGACAGAATCAGTATCAAGTGTTAGAAGGATTAAGATAAAAAAAAAAAAGTAGCAGTAAAGAAACCAAGGAGACGAAAGAGTTATGACGCCATGTAAATTCCCACAATCCATTGTCTCTGACCTCGACACTGGCGTCCAGGTCCTGTAGCACGGAACCCGGGCTGACACTCGCACCTGTATGAACCATCCATGTTCACACACACACTCTTCGGCCCACATATTCCAGAGTTCTCACACTCATCGACATCTAAATAGAGACAGGAGAAAATAGACCTTCGATACAAATTTTCATTCATTTGCATTTATTTGAATGTTTCATGTATGCTTTGAGAGCAGTTCATTCATGCATTCCAATCTAAGGATTTCGTTTTGGAGACAAGCATTAATTTCCAGAGAAATTAAATGCTATTAATTCTATTACTTTGTAAAAATAAAGACTACATGTTAAAACAGCTGTCTGTCATTTATGCATCTCTGGTAAACAACAGCAACAACATGAAATCAGGCTCAAGCATTTAACCTTGGTCCATCTTTCCCAGCCTGGAAGAGTTATAAACAGATGTGCCGGAACTTTGTCTGACACACCCACAATGTGAGTGTGTCCTATAATGAGGCAATAACCCACAAGGCATTCTCAGTAGAACAGTGATAACAGGAAACCAAAATCAATATATATACAGTTTGTAAAAGTATTCGGCCCCCTTGAACTTTTCCACATTTTGTCACATTACAGCCACAAACATGAATCAATTTCATTGAAATTCCACGTGAAAGACCAGTACAAAGTGGTGTACACGTGAGAAGTGGAACGAAAATCATACATGATTCCAAACATTTTTTACAAATAAATAACTGCAAAGTGGGGTGTGCGTAATTATTCAGCCACCTTTGGTCTGAGTGCAGTCAGTTGCCCATAGACATTGCCTGATGAGTGCTAATGACTAAATAGAGTGCACCTGTGTGTAATCTAATGTCAGTACAAATACAGCTGCTCTGTGACGGCCTCAGAGGTTGTCTAAGAGAATATTGGGAGCAACAACACCAGATAGGTCAGGGATAAAGTTATTGAGAAATTTAAAGCAGGCTTAGGCTACAAAAATATTTCCAAAGCCTTGAACATCCCACAGAGCACTGTTCAAGTGATCATTCAGAAACGGAAGGAGTATGGCACAACTGTAAACCTACCAAGACAAGGCCGTCCAACTAAACTCACAGGCTGAACAAGGAGAGCGCTGATCAGAAATGCAGCCAAGAGGCCCATGGTGACTCTGGACGAGCTGCAGAGATCTACAGCTCAGGTGGGGGAATCTGTCCATAGGACAACTATTAGTCGTGCACTGCACAAAGTTGGCCTTTACAGAAGAGTGGCAAGAAGAAAGCCATTGAAAACCATGAGAAGTCAATTCAATTCATTAATTCATTCATTTTCTATACCGCTTAATCCTGTGTTCAGGGTCGCGGGGGACCTGGAGCCTATCCCAGGAGACTTCGGGCACTAGGCGGGGTACACCCTGGACAGGGTGCCAATGCAAATCAATTAAATTTTATTTATATAGCGCTTTTAACAATGGTCATTGTCTCAAAGCAGCTTCACAGAAATGAAAGAAAATTTACAAAAAATGAAAGAAGGTCCCGTTTGCAGTTCGCCACAAGCCATGTGGGGGACACAGCAAACAGGTGGAAGAAGGTGAGATGAGACCAAAATGGAACTTTTTGGCCAAAATGCAAAACGCTATGTGTGGCGGGAAAACTAACACTGCACATCACTCTGAACACATCATCCCCACTGTCAAATATGGTGGTGGCAGCATCATGCTCTGGGGGTGCTTCTCTTCAGCAGGGACAGGGAAGCTGGTCAGAGTTGATGGGAAGATGGATGGAGCCAAATACAGGGCAATCTTGGAAGAAAACCTCTGGGAGAGACTTGAGACTGGGGCGGAGGTTCACCTTCCAGCAGGACAACAACCCTAAACATAAAGCCAGGGCAACAATGGAATGGTTTAAAAACAAAACATATCCATGTGTTAGAATGGCCCAGTCAAAGTCCAGATCTAAATCCAATCGAGAATCTGTGGCAAGATCTGATAACTGCTGTTCACAAACGCTGTCCATCTAATCTGAGTGAGCTGGAGCTGTTTTGCAAACCTCAGATGTGTTTTGCAAAGTTCTAGATGTGCAATGCTGACATACCTTAAAAGACTGGCAGCTGTAATTGCAGCAAAAGGTGGTTCTACAAAGTATTGACTCAGGGGGATGAACAATTACGCACACACCACTTTTCAGTTATTTATTTGTAAAAAATGTTTGGAATCAAGTATGATTTTCGTTCCCCTTCTCACATGTACATCACTATATATATATATATACATATATATACATACACATATATACATACATATCTATCTATATATATATATATATATATATATATATATATAGATATATACACAGTGAAACCTCGGATTACGAGCTTAATTCGTTCCGGAAGCGGGCTCGTATTCCAAATGCGCCGCACTACCGGCAAGAGCGACACAGCACTGCCTCTAACGCCCGGCCTACACCATCGATCCGGCACTGCCTCCGCCGCCCGGCCTATGGCATCGATCCAGTGCTGCCTCCGCCACCCGGCGACAACGTCGTGACTCCACCGCCGCTCAGCCCCGATGACGAGCCATTGCCGCCTCCGCCACCCAGCCCACAGACCAACATCTAACAGAACATGACAGAATGCTCATACCCCGGGAGAAAATGTGGGGTGGGGTGGGGTATGAGGGGCTGGGACCATAACGTCAGGGCAAGCTGACAGAGGATCATCAGCTTGACCCCAACTCAAAACGGGACTGAACAGTTCGCCAGCGGGCCCCGAGGGAGGCTCCAGTTCGCCAGTGGGCCCCAGAGCCCAGCCAAGACCCCGCCAGGGAAAACCCTCACCATGCTCTCCAGCTTCGTTCGCAGCCGCCTGGCTGCAGTGCCAGCGAACCTCCACCGCCTGACTTCCAGGGCGGAACAAGAGCGTGCTTCCGTCGCCACCCGGTGTCGAAGAAGGAACCAGTATTGCATCGGCTGCCTGCCTTGAGGACATCACAGTGCTGCATCGGCTGCCCGACTTGGAGGGCGACTCAGTGCTGCATGCGCCGCTCTACCGGCAAGAGCGACACATTTCTGCCTCCAACGCCCGGCCTACAGCATCGATCCAGTGCTGCCTCTGCCACCCGGCGACGACGTCGTGACTCCACCGCCGCTCAGCCCCGAGGACGAGTCATTGCTCATCCGGTGCTTGGCTTCGGCGGCAACCTAAGCTTGCCCACCCTCCCACCCACCTTGGGGAGCCTGCTCATCGGCGTTGCCCGGGACCCGGGACATTGGGAAGAATACCCCGTTTTTTAAGGGCGGGTTATTGTGAGGGTTGCCCACTAGAGGGCAATGTTTTGTGTTTGTAGTTTTTGTTGGTAGACTCAGTGCGCACCAGTGGTTTCAAAAGTATTCACATTCATTACTTGAGTAGAAGTATAGATACTAGGGTTCAAAAATACTTCTTTAGAAGTTGAAGTATCAACCCAACAAAAGCATTAAGGTCTCGCTTTCTGATCATGCGACGGGTGGGGGGGGGAAGCGTTGTGCGCGTTCTTATAATGCGACCGGGGGGGGGGGGGGATGGGGGGCGGTCGTTGTGCGCGTTCTCATCATGTGACCGGGGGGGGGTGCGCGTTCTGATAAAAAAAATAGAGTAACGAGGCTATTTTTAAAATGTAAGGAGTAGAAAGTACAGATAATTGCTTAAAAATGTAAGGAGTAGAAGTAAAAAGTCGGCTGAAAAATTATTACTCCAGTAAAGTATAGATACCCAAAATTTCTACTTACAGTAAGTAAGGTAACGAAGTATTTGTACTTCGTTACTTTACACCTCTGGTGCTCACCTGACCGAGGTAGCTCGTTAGTAACATGATAAACACGTAACATGTAACACGTTAGTAACATGGGGGGCAGTGGTGGCTCAGTCGGTTAAGGCTGTGGGTTACTGGGTTACTGATCGGAAGGTCAGGGGTTCGAACCCCAGCATCGCCAAGTTGCCACTGTTGAGCCCTTGAGCAAGGCCCTTAACCCTATCTGCTCCAGGGGCGCTGCTCCATAAGCTGGCTGACCCTGCACTCTGACCCCAGTTTCCTAATTGGGATATGTGAAAATTGAGCAATTTCCCTCTGGGATTAATAAAGTTCTATAAAATTAAAAAAAAAAAAAAAAAATTAAAAAAAAATAGCTGTTTGTTCTGGGAAACTGGGTTGAGCATTGTTTAATTTCAGTTCTGTTAAGTGGGTTTTGTTTTGTCTGGTTATGTTTTGTTTTAGTTTGTTTAATTATAGTTGGCCTTTTGGTTTATGGAGCTTTAAGTTAAGTTTATATCTGTCTTAATTTAGTTTGTCTCAGTGTCTCCTAGCAGGATTAGCTGCTAGGAGAATTAGCCTTGTGTGTTTACCCTCATCTGTGAGTAACTTCCTTTGCATGTGTAGTTCTTAGTCTGTATAAATACTAATCTGTGCACTACTAACCTGCTTAGATCTTAGTCTTCGAGTCTGTCTAGTCTCCTCGTCTGTTTAGATCATAGTCTGTTTAGCTACTAACCTGTTTAGCCACTAACCTTTATAGTTCTTAGCCTGTTTTATACCTAGTCTGCTGTTTACCTTGTCTGTTCGCAAATAATGTGGGCTACATAGACAATTGGAAGACCTTTGAGGGCAAAGCTGGCCTGTTAGGGCGGGACGGTGTCCATCCCACTCGGGAAGGTGCTTCTCTCATTTCCTGTAGTATAGCTCATAGTCTCAGTAGAGGTCTAGTTAATCGGTGACAATCCAGAGCCCAGGCCAGGGAGCAGACAGACAGGCTAAACCAACCGTCTGCTAGCTGCATAGAGTCGTCACTCAGGGTTCACCTTATTGAGACTGTGTCTGTTCCCCGATCTAAGCAAAAATGTAGAAAGACCCAGAAAGTCTGTTTCAATAATCTAATTAACATAAAGTCCACAAACTCCGATCATACTGAATGCGCAGCCGGCACCTCTGATCTGAAGCTAGGATTGTTAAATATTAGATCTCTCACATCAAAAGCAGTTATTGTTAATGAAATTATCACAGATCAGGCGTTTGATATACTCTGTTTAACTGAAACATGGGTTAAACAGGACGAGTATGTAGCTCTAAATGAAGCTAGTCCTCCTGGATACAGCTACATACACCAGCCTCGGTTAACTGGTAGAGGAGGAGGCGTCGCAGTTATTCATAATGATAACCTGTCTATCGTACAAAAACACAGACACAAATTTAACTCATTTGAAATTCTCTATAGTAACATAAGTGTATTTAAGTATATTAAATCAGCTCAGTCGATTCCACTAATTATAATTTACAGACCTCCAGGGCTGTATTCTGAATTTCTTAGTGAATTTGCAGATTTCATCTCAGACCTGGTCATTTCTGTAGACAAAGTGTTAATTGCTGGAGATTTTAACATTCATTTTGAGAATCCAGAAGACCCTCTGAGAACAGCATTTATATCCATACTGGACTCCGTAGGTGTAAATCAGTGTGTAGTAGGACCCACTCATAAAGCAGGTCACACTTTAGATTTAGTAATATTCTTCGGATTAACTATAAGAAATGTGTTCACAATTCCACTGTCTGAAATTATCTCAGATCACTATCTTGTCTCCATTCAAGTGTCTCACAGTGATAATGTACGCACAGCACCGCGCTACCGTATTAAACGTACATTCACATCAACTACCACACAGAGTTTTATCAGTAATCTCCCAGAGTTACCAACTTCGATTAGGCCACCGTCTGACCCCACAGAACTTGATCAGGCGACTGAATATTTAGAGTCGACACTTCGTTGTACCTTAGATAATGTAGCTCCAGCTAAAAGAAAAATTATTAGAGATAAGAAACTCGCTCCCTGGTATAACGATCACACGCGCACTTTAAAACAGACTGCTCGGAAATTAGAGCGTAAATGGCGTCAAACTAAATTGTTGGTATTTCAAATAGCATGGAAAGAGAGCATCCTGAACTATAGGAAAGCTCTTAGTGTAGCTAGATCAACGTATCTCTCCACTCTTATAGACGAAAATAAAAATAATCCTAGATTTTTATTTAATACCGTAGCCAAATTAACCAGAAATAAGACCACTACAGAAATCTCCACAACAACATCATGCAATAGTGAGGACTTCATGAACTTTTTTAATAATAAAATTGTAAATATCAGGCATAAAATTGAGGCTTTGAAACCAAACAATGTAATTGATACTGATGTTAACCTAGCCATGTCAGATTCAAACCTAGAATACTTTACTCCTCTTGAAGAGAATGAACTAATTTCACTCATCTCTTCTGCAAATTCATCAACCTGTATATTAGATCCTATACCGACACATTTTCTTAAACAGATAGCACCAGTAATAACAGAACCGATGTTGAGAATAATTAATTCCTCACTCAGCATTGGTTATGTTCCAAAATCTTTTAAAGTAGCAGTTATTAAACCAATAATTAAGAAACCTGACCTCGACCCCTGTCAGCTGTCCAATTACAGGCCAATATCAAACCTCCCCTTTATCTCTAAGATTCTGGAAAAGATAGTAGCGGAGCAGCTATGCTCATATCTACATAGAAATGGCATACATGAACTGTATCAGTCAGGATTTAGGCCTCATCACAGCACAGAAACAGCACTCGTTAAAGTAGTAAATGACCTCCTATTGGCCTCTGATCAGGGTTGTGTAACTATGCTTGTATTACTCGACCTCAGTGCAGCTTTTGACACTATTGATCATGCTATTCTTCTTCACAGATTAGAAAATTTAGTAGGAATTAAGGGTACAACCCTCTCCTGGCTCAGATCCTATTTGACCGATCGTTATCAGTATGTAGACTTAAATGGTGATTATTCTGCATGTTCTCTAGTGGAGTTTGGCGTTCCGCAGGGTTCAGTTTTAGGCCCACTGCTTTTTTCCCTTTACATGCTTCCTCTGGGCAACATAATCCGTAAGCATGGTATTAGTTTTCATTGTTATGCTGACGACACACAGTTATATGTCTCAACAAAACCTGATGAGAAAAACCATCTTACTAAAGTTGAGCAATGTGTTCAGGACATAAGAAATTGGATGCTAATTAACTTCCTTCTGCTTAATCCGGATAAGACAGAAGTTCTAGTCATAGGACCGCATACAGCTAGAAGTAAAATCTTAGATCACACCGTAACTTTAGATGGCCTTTCTGTTCCGTCAAGTGCAACAGTAAAAGACCTCGGCGTGATTATAGATTCCAGCCTTTCATTTGAAGCTCATGTAGATAATATCACCAGGATAGCATTCTTTCACCTTAGAAATATCGCCAAAATAAGAAATATATTGTCGCTAAATGATGCAGAAAAACTAGTTCATGCTTTTATCACTTCTAGGTTGGACTATTGTAATGCCTTACTGTCTGGTTGTTCAGTTAGGTGCATAAACAAGCTTCAGCTAGTCCAAAATGCAGCAGCGAGAGTCCTCACTAGAACCAGAAGATATGAGCACATCACCCCTATCCTATCTTCACTGCATTGGCTCCCTGTGAAATTTCGCATTGATTTTAAAATACTACTCTTGACATATAAGGCATTAAATGGTCTCGCGCCGCAGTATCTGAGCGAACTGCTAGTGTCTTACGATCCGCCACGCCTACTTCGGTCAAAGGATGCAGGCTGCTTATCAGTACCGCGTATTATGAAAACTACAGCTGGGGGCAGAGCTTTTTCTTACAAAGCCCCAAAATTATGGAATAGTCTTCCAAATAGTGTTCGGGACTCAGACACAGTCTCAGTGTTTAAGTCTAGGCTAAAAACCTATTTATTTAGCCAAGCATTTTTATAAATAGATTTGCCATAAGGTAAAGGAGCAGATCTGGGGGACTCATGGACGTAGAGTATTATGGTGAACTGGTATGTTTTAGATGCTGTCTTCCTCAGTCTCATTTGATCACTCAGGTTTGTTGACGGTGAGGTGATTGTTTGCTTTACATCTCAGGGAGCCCTCATGTTTGTGTTTCCTTCTGGCTCTCCCTTTTAGTTATGCTGTCATAGTTAGTCCTGCCGGAGTCCCTGCTTGCACTCTACAGTAAATATACATTCACATTAGACATTGTGACTGTGACCATACCTAATTGCAATCTCTCCTCCTCTTCTCTTCCTCCCCCTCTTTCTCTTTCCTCTCTCCCCCTGTCTCCCCCTTTCACTCTTTCTCTCTCTCTCTCTGTCGAGCTACACATGTGGTTCCTGAGCTGCCAGTGATCCAGACTCCCACTGCCCTCCGGACCTGTCTGATCCATCCTGGTGCCCGGTTTCTGGTTGGAGGTCTCATCGCATGGATGCCCCGTGTGTCTCTTTAGGATGCGTCTGGTGTCTGGGGATGATTCTCTATACTTAGAAGATGGTTCTGGCCTCGACTGGTGTTGTCAGCTGTTTCTCTGAGGACTTGACAATTCGATAGTTCAGGACTGGAACTTTCTACAAGTCTATCTGAGTCTCGAATAACTACTGGACTCCATTTTACATCAAGTATTATAACATCAATTAACATCAACTATTATAGCTGAACCTAACACTTAACACTGTATAAATGCAGATCATTTCCTGCTATCTGTTTCACCCAAATGAGGATGGGTTCCCTGTCGAGTCTGGTTCCTCTCAAGGTTTCTTCCTATTACCGTCTCAGGGAGTTTTTCCTTGCCACTGTCGCCCTCGGGCTTGCTCGCCAGGGAATATCTGAACATTTTGATTCATACATATTCACATTCCATACAAACGTAAATAATTCTTTTGATTGTGTAAAGCTGTTTTGAGACAATGTCAATTGTTAAAAGCGCTATACAAATAAAACTGAATTGAATTGAATTGAATTGTTCGCCCCTTGGGTCTCTGGCTACTAGCCTGTTTAGCAATTAGTCTGTTTAGCTACTAGCTAGCTTAGCAGCTAATGTGCATAACAGCTAGTAGGCCAAGCCTGTCTTGTGTGCGTTTAGCCCCTTGCATGTATAGTCCCCTGTGTTTAGTCCTCTAGTCTGTTTAGTGTGTCTTGTCTCGTCCGGTTTGTATCCCATGTCTGTATTGTATTAGATTGTGTAATCCCTAGTCTGTGTATGTTTAAGTGTTTTATGAGTTCTGTTTGTAGTATACTCCAAGTTCAAGCCAACTTCCTTTGTTCTTGTTTGTTTGGTTTGTTTATTATTAAAAGACATTGTTACACCTCATCCCCCTCTTCGTCTATGCCTTGCCACACCTCAGCCCACAGTCCAACATCTAGCAAAACATGACATAAAGATGTTCCTGTATCTAAAAACATTTTAAATGTTACTTTTCACACTTAATAAACAATGCATGGTGTGACCTCCATAAAAGGCCTGGTGAATTAGCTGCATGGGAATGGGAATGATTATGGAAAATTTTACAGTGAGCAGATTAATATTAATCTTTACTTCCATTTACCAATTTTTTTCAATTACAATTAAATTGTTCCAGTACTGGAATTTTTGGTGACATTATTCATGGTTTACCTGTGCAGGTGTTTTCTTTCAGTCTGAATCCAGAATGACATACACATGTGAAGCTCCCAAGAGTGTTTTCACAACGGCTGTTCGAGCATGGGGATGGAGTCTGACTGCATTCGTCCACATCTGTACAGACAAACATACACACCTTATTCTCCTCCATTATATGGCCTAAGGCACTCTCA
Source organism: Channallabes apus (assembly GCA_030522415.1). Taxonomy (NCBI): domain Eukaryota; kingdom Metazoa; phylum Chordata; class Actinopteri; order Siluriformes; family Clariidae; genus Channallabes; species Channallabes apus. The sequence goes on from CM060131.1 coordinate 5,252,208, forward strand.
AATCTCATTCACTATACCTCATTAGGCCAATGCATTTATCTTTTAAGTCACAACCTTCAATATGGTAAACAACTTTAAACAACTATACCCTTTAAAAGTGCAGTAGGCTGCTTGTTTCAGATGACAGTCATGTCAGAGATTTACAAAAGGTAAAAAAATAAATAAATAAATAAATAAATACAAAGATTCCCTAAGCTATGTGTAAAGGAAATGAAGCACTGTGCATCACCTTTTTAAAATCATGCATACAATTAAACATGGTGGTGGGAGCATCATGCTGTGGGAGCATCATATCTTTATCTGGGGGACTAGTCAGAATAGAGGGACAAATGGATGCTAAAAATAGAGTTAGTCTGAGTAAGAAGATTCTGTAAAATAATAAGAATCTGAGGCTAGGACAACAGACAAAAGGCTTTACAGAGCATAAGTAGAAGGCACATGTAAAGTAAAATATTTAAAATCTTCGTTGTTTTCATTTTGATGATTATAGCTTATAGATTATATAAAGTAAAACCCAATATTGCAAAATATTAAAATGTTTTGAGTTTGAGTAAGTGGCGGCATGGTGGGGTGTAGTGGTTAGCACTCTTGCCTTGCACCTCCAGGGTCCGGGTTCAATTCCCGTCAGTTTGCATGTTTTCCCCGTGCTTGGTGGGTTTTCTCCGGGTATTCCATTTTCCAGATTAGGCAAATTTGTGTACCCAAATTGTCTGTAGTATGTGAATGAGTGTGTGTATGTGTGTGTACCCTGTGATGGATTGGCATCCTGTCCAGGGTGTACCCCACCTCATGCCGTAAGTCTCCTGGGAGGCTGAAGCAAGTGACAACAGGCTTAAGAAAATTGTCAAGCAAAGCCGATTCAAGACTGAGTTCATCAACAGTCACCACAAGTCTTCAGGAAAAGGGCTACAACTTTTCCTACACAGTACATTCCTAGTACCAAGCATCTTACTTTTGCTCAGTGGTCCCCTTTTCAAATGAAATAAAATTTGGCATTTTTACTTGAAAAGTCAAGGTCACACAGTCTGGAGGAAGCACAGAACCCAAAGTGCTTGAAATTCAGTGTAAAGCGTCCGCAGCAAATTTAAATATGGGCTGTCATGTTATCTGCTTGTGATGGTCCACTCTATCAAGTCCATAGTTAACACAGCCATTTACCAAGAGATTTAAAAGCACTTCATGTAACGCAGAAGGGCAGATCCCCAGAAAACTACACTGTGCAGTTCTGTGCAGGCACATGTGCAGGCAGCTACGCCGCGGTTCTTAACAAATTCAAATTTTCAAATTCAAATTTAATTTGTCACATGCACAGTCATACTGGGGCCAGGGGTAGCTCAGTGGTTAAGGCGTTGGACTACGGTTCGGAAGATCCCAGGTTCAAACCCCACAACCACCAAGTTGCCACTGTTGGGCCCTTGAGCAAGGCCCTTAACCCTCAACTGCTCAGATGTACAGTATAATGAGATAAAAAATGTAAGTCGCTCTGGATAAGGGCGTCTGCCAAATGCCTAAATGTAAATGTAAATGTCATACACAGTACGATATGCAGTGAAATGCTTGTACGACCGCCAGTGACCTTAAAAAGAAAATAAAAGCTTATACGTAAGGAATAAATATTAATAAAAAGAAATACGAAAGAAAATAAACTTAACTAGTAAAATAAACTGTACAAATAAGGGCATTATAAAAATATTACAAAATATTAAAATATAGAAATATAGAGGGGGAAAAGTATATATAAAATTTTTAAAGTGGCAATGGCTGTGCAAATATGCATGAAAAGTGACTTATGAAAGTGTCATGTGCAATGGTCCAGATATATAAATATGTAGTGCATGAATGTGTCCAAGATTGTCCAGTCAATGTCTCTCAATTGTCCAGTCAATGTCTCTCTTGATGGCTGTTGATCTCTCTTAACTGAGAGATCAACAGCCATCCCCACACGTGGTTGCTGACAATGCTGCCACACAGAGGAGAAATGTGTGACACTTGGCTGCATGCCCGTGAAAACTGACACGTGGTGTGCGAACATTAAGTAGCACCAGGTATGAGATCAAGTCGCTCTGCTAATAGACTTAGGCAAAGCCAAAGGCAAAGACAAAGACCAAGAAAAGAAGAGAAAAATTAAATAGGCAGTGATCTCTATAGAACGTCATGCCGTTCAAAAAAAAGGCAAATGAGGCTCAACCAGCACCACGGACAGCACTGAAACACTCCAGAAAGGGGTGAGGGGGTGGTTTTTGTTGCTCAATGGCAACCGCGAGGGTGAATAACCCACCATTCACCTGTCGACAGATAACTATAAATGCCGGTGAGTAGGAAAAAATACATATGTTTCAGTTGCACTTGACTCACTTACAGTATGCTATGCAGTGCAGTACACAGGAAACAGTATTGAACGATTGTGCTAGCGAGTCTTTGAGTCCCGAGTCGTGACTCCCATAGACGCTATGCAATGCAGTACACAGGAAACAGAATTGAACGATTCTCAGCAATGAGTTTTCAAGTCCCGAGACATTCATTCCTTTGTCACTGTAAGGGTTAACCTCTAGAGGGCGCCAAACACCCGTTTGTTTGAGTTTGTTTGTAGTTTGTTTTTAGTTGTTTACACTTCAGTTCCCAGTTTGCACCTCGGTCAGGTGACGTTGAAGTTCACCTGAACCGAGGAAACGTAATTATGTTTAGTTTGCTATAAATAGCCTGACTGAACTTCAGTCAGGCATCTATCTTTAGTTCATATGATTAAGTTTGTGTTGGGTTACTTTATGTTCTTTTTAAAGCAAATAAAGAACTGTTATTTGAACCACTAGTTCGCTTCCTCTGCATTCATGCCACGCACACATACCCGACGCAAACATGACAGAAAGATAGACCGTCCAAGTGGCATGGCGGAGGATTTCCCCCTAGACTATTTGTGGGGGGGCGCGAACACGATCTCACCCGAGCTGGCGGACTGGCTGGAGAACAGCGAGGAGGTCATGTATCGGAGCTGGGAGTACAGCTTGCTCGCGGAACAGGAGCACTGGCTGGAGAGCAGCGAGGAGCGGAGAGAGAGAGAGGCACGACAGAGCTGGGAGGGCTGCAGGCTCGCCATTAGGCGGACGCCATTTGAGGGCAGCGTAACAAGGGGTGACAGGGTTCCACGCACCGGCCGGAAGGGAAGGGCCAATAAGGCCAAGTACGGCGGTGAGGTGAGGGAAGCAAAACCCCAGGCGGAGTAGCAGTGGAGAGAGGAAAGTGAGCTCATCAGGTCGGATTCTGAACAGAATCAGGAGCGAGTACGAGACCTGCGGGAGCAGGTAGAAGAGCTCCAACACCTGATCCCCCAGTTCCGGGAGAGCCGCGAAGCAGGCTCTGAGCTTCCTCTTCCCTCGCCAGTGCTCGGCGACAAGGAGGAGACAACGCCGAGCACGGAGACAACCGCTGAGCACGGCTCCTGCTCTGCAGCCGCCGAGCACGGCTCCAGCTCTGCAACCGCCGAGCACGTCTCCAGATCGCTTCCTCTGAATTCATGACACGCACACACACCCGACGTAAACATGACAGTCACATGACTCCCATAGATGCTATGCGGTGCAATAGATTTAAAAGAACGAACGACTACAACTGAGGATATGATGGTGAGTTACTCATTCTGTTTATTATAATATCCTTAGTATCCTAAGTCCTTAGTTGCATTGTAATATTTTCATAACTGGAACTATAACCAAAATTTGTGTACATACTGTAGACGTATTGGGGGTCTTTTTATTGAAAGCGCAACATTTTAATTTATTTCTGATCAAAAGAACGAAATGAACGAAATGACTCAAAAAAAAGATTTGTTCATTTTGATGAACGAGATTCAAAGAACTGAGTGACTAAAATGATTCAAACTTCCTATCACTAGTGTGTACAGTATGTGTATGCGAAGCCGGGAGTAGGAGGGGGTAGGATGGGGTGGGAGGGGGGCTGTAACGGCGAGTGTGTGTGTGTGTGTTGCTGTGAGTAAAGAAGCACAATGTCAAATTAAGTGCGTGCGCACATACACACACACACACACACACACGCACACTCTCGCCTTAACCGTTGGCTCAGTTGTGATCACGTGACGCTTGGCGTCAAAACAAGAAGCGCATGCGTGATACATGATACTCGGTGCTCATAAACCAAGACAATGCTTGTTTTTTAAGTCAAAATTTATTAAAAATCTTTGCTCGTCTTGCGGAACACTCATGAACCGCGTTACTCGTAATCCGAGATTCCACTGTACAGTATATGTAGTATACTCAAATTTCTGTTAAAGTAGTTAGACTCTTTAACAGGAAAAAGTTATTTAGCTTAAATTTAATGCTTGTTGCACAAGTTGTTGTGCTTAGTGAGTAACATCAAGCTCATAATTCACTGGATAATAATCTTATTTGTAACATGTACTAACATACATATTTATCTAAAACTAAAAACTTTATCCATTAAAGTTAACATTAAAATGCAGGCTGTTATTTACCTTGACACTGGCCATTAATTATCTTGAAGCCTGGACTGCAAGAAACACACTTGAACGAGCCAACAGAGTTCACACACTTTTGTCCAGGACACTGAAGTTCATTCTCACACTCGTCCAAGTCTGAGCAAGCAGGAAAGACACATGCATTAATACGCACAAGGATTATGTTTTTTTTTTAAGCACACAAGGTTTTGTAGCTTTAAGAAAAAAAATACTAAAATAAAAAAAGTGAAGCAAGACACTTGTGAGATTTAAAGTTGTGCTGGAAATAAATGAATTTGTGACAGTTTCTTACATACAGTATGGCCAAAAGTACATGGACACCTCTTCATCACATCTATATTCGGTTCTTTGCCAAATATTGAAACAGTTTGCCAAAGCTGGAGTAAAAGGACTCAAGTAGCCTGCACAGAAGCCTGACCTCACAACAACCCTACTGAACATGTTGGGGTGAACTGTTATGTTGACTGCATACTGTACCCACATCTACGTAACTAATAACAGTGCTTGAGCTTACAAATGCTTGTGTGTGAATTGGCAAATCTTAACAACTATGCTCCAACACCTAGAAGAAAGCTGTCCCAGAGCAGTGGACATTTTTATTATAAGAACAAAGGGAAAACTAACTTTGGAATGAGATGCTCAACAAACAATTATTCGTGTATCACAGGTGTCCACATGCTTTTAGACAACAAAAAGGAATGAATGCTGGACAACATATTGGAAAAAAGGACAACAAATGAATGCTGCTAAAATATTTTTTTTATTTTGTTTCCACAAAATCAGACCTCAAATTTGTAATTCTAAGTCGTCGTCCCCCATCAACATTTCCTATTTGACATATATGAAAAAAAAATTAACATTTCTTTAAACTTGTCTTTTGTTTAGCTACAGTCATAACATGAGAAGGAAAGAGCAGCTGGATAACAAACTCCTAAGTATAGCAGCCGGGTCAGTAAATAAAGCTACACTGCAAATTGTTGTGCCCAATTTATGATTATGCTTAATGTAGTTTAACACAACCATTTGGGAGAAAAAGGCGTTTCTTCTGGGTCAAAACTAACTGACTTGTGTATTCAAGCAAAAATTAATTGAGGTTTTGTACAATTCCTGGCCAGGACAATATGCTGCATATGTAGCTTGGTCTGTTCCTCTTTCTTTGAAAAAATACACATGGTTTGTATGTACAGTGGAACCTCGGATTAAGTGGGCTCATATTCCAAAACACTCGTAAACCAAATTTAATTTTCCCATAGGAAATAATGGAAACTCAAATTATTCATTCTACAGCCAAAAAAAAGAAGATAAAAATAATTAACACAAAATATAAAGTAAAAATAACTGCACTTTACATTTAAAAAGGTTAAATTTAAAGGCACACACACACACACACACATTAACCTAGAGACCGTTTTTAAAACCGTTTAAAAATTAGCAAGGAACATCGCTAGTCCCATACTAACGGAATCACTGCTGTAAAGTAAAACAACAACAACAACAACAACAACAAAAAATTAACCAGCTCCTTACCTTTGAAAACAATCGTGACAGAGAAGAGTTTTTTTGGGAACCTGAGAGGAGTGGGGGCTGTAAAGCCAAGTGAGAGTGTGTGTGTGTTGGTGTAAGTGAATGAGCATGCGCGCACACACACACACCCACACACACACACACACACACACACACACACACACTCGCTCGTCTTTACAGCCCCCTCCTCTCAGGTTCCCAAACAAACACACACACTCTCTGCCTTACACAGACACACATACTCTCTGCACACACACACACACACACAAACACACTCAAAAACCCTGCAAGCACTAATACCCCTATCTCACCTACGCGGTTTCGCGTGGCCATAAGTACGGTTCATCATGATTCACCGCGAGTTCCCCCCCCCCCCTTCCTCCCAGGTTCCCAAACAAACACACAAACTCTGCTCTGTCGCGACTGTTTTCAAAGGTAAGGAGCTGGTTAGTTTGTTTTTTTTTGTTTGTTGTTGTTGTTGTTTTACTTTACAACAGTGATTCCGTTAGTATGCGCTCACGTGAGTGTGACTAGCGATGTTCCTTGCTAATTTTAAACGGTTTTAAAAACAGTCTCTCCATTAATGTGTGCGTGTGTGTGTGTGTGTGTGTGTGTGTGTGTGTGTATTCACTGAGCAGGGGAGATGATTACCTACATTTCCGAACCGCAAGAGAGAGAAGAACCGTTGGCTCAGTTGATGTGACGATCAGTGTCAAAACAAGAAGATACATGATACTCGGTGCTCATAAACCAAGACAACGCTCGTTTTTCAAGTCAAAATTTATTAAAAATCTTTGCTCGTCCTGCGGAACACTCATAAACCGCGTTACTCGTAATCCGAGGTTCCACTGTATACATTCGGGCATTTGGCAGACGCTCTTATCCAGAGCGACTTACATTTTTCTACCTAATTAAATATCTGAGCAGCGGAGGGTTAAGGGCCTTGCTCAAGGCCCCAACAGTGACAACATGGTGGTTGTAGGGTTTGAACCTGGGATCTTCCGAACCATAGTCCAATGCCTTAACTACTGAGCTACCCCAGGTAAACACAATTTTTAAACCTAGATTTGTTGTACTCAAGGGCATGTGTCCTTAGCTACTTAAGGCATGTAAAATCATAGCTGATTAGATCAGTTTCATACGATGCTTACCTGTACAGGTATTCGCCTCCAATCTGAATCCAGGTCGACAAACACAGTAGAAACTCCCAGGGGTGTTTTCACAACGTCCTTTAGCACAGAGGCGTGTGTTTTGAGCACACTCATCCACATCTGGCACAAAGGACATAATCAACATAGAAGACAGCATTCTCTACATCGTACATACTATGTTCATTTAGACCAACCTTCATGTAGGGTACAAGATATGCATTAAAGTTCTTCTTTGTTTTGGCTCCTAGTAGGTAGAATGAAATTCGCCTAGATGTCTGAGCAGTCACTAACTACCTCAAAAACAACTAAAACAGTACTTAAAATAGCACTAATTAGTTATTTCTTTTAAACCATTTTTGCTGTGGTTTCCATTCATACAATAATTTTCTATTAATTAGTGATGTTTTTTTTTTTTTATATAGAAATTTCAAAGCTCCTTTGGAAGTCTGTCTGGTTAAGGGCATCCCCTAAATGCCATACAAGTAAATGCAAACGTGCTATTGTATGAGTCAGGTCAGGTTTGCCAACAAGTTCTGACAACAAGAATCTGGATATGGACATAGCTTACATCCTAGTTAGCATTATTTGTTACCTAGCTATGGTAGTTAATACAAGCATTATCTATACTCAAACCAGCCAGTTAACTCTTCAAAGCAAGAAAAATTAAAAATGTCACATGCACATTGTGACAAAAGTGATAAAGTTGATATTATGATGAAACAAAAACTGTGGTTGCTGACCTGTGCACTGTCCATTATGAAACCTGTATCCAGCTCCACAGGACGTGCACCGGAATGAACCTGGAGTGTTCACACACAGCTGACCACGACACTGCAGAGAGTTCTCGCACTCATTTATGTCTAATACACACACACACACACACACACACACACACACACACACACACACACACACACACACAGTTTAACATTCTACAGTAAGAAAGATTATTCACAAGTGCAAAGCATTCAAGACAGTTGCCAATCCTCCCAGAAGTGGATGTCCTGAGAAATACAAAAAAGAAACAAAACCCCCCCCCCCCACAGCACAGACCCAAAAGGTCTCACTAAGCTTGTTACATTTTAAAGTCCATGACAGTACAATTGGAAGAAGACTGAAAAAGTATGGATTGTTTGGAAGGGTTGCTTGGAGAAAGCCTTGTCTGTCTGTGGCAGGACCTTAAGAGAGCTGTGCATAAGCAAATTCCAAAGACTCAATGAACTGAAAAGCAATGTTGTAAAGAAGAATGGGCCAAAATTCCTTCACAATGATGCGAGAGATTTGAAATTCATACAGGAAACATATTAGCCATTGCTAAAAAAAAATCGCTGCTAAAGGTGGATCTTTAAGTTATTGGATGCCTTTTTTGGCTTCATTTTTGTAAAATAAATAATGGCCTGGTGAAGTATATGTAGTTGTTCAAAGTTGTATTTGCCTAATTATTTTTTCCACACAAAAACACGTAAAAATTAAAAGAGGTAGTACTAACCTTTACACATGACTTCCCATGTACTGTAATACATGCATCTCACTCTCACTCTCTCCCTTTCTCTCTCTGCTTATGTCCTCATGCAAAAACAGTATATTGTATGCCAGGAGTGCAATAAGAATGTGTGTGTGAATAAAGATTTCACCTGTGCACTTGTTGTCTTGAAGCTTGTACCCTGTATGACACACACATCTGTAGCTGCCAAGTGTATTCTCACAGCGGCCGTTAGCACAGGGCGCAGGAACTTGACCACACTCATCAATATCTAATTAAGTCAATTGTAGAATTAAATTACTTAATAAAAATCAATGAATGAGAGCTTGAAGGAAGACATTTTCAGGCAAGTGTATTCACCTGTGCATCTTCTGTTTGTTATTATAAATCCAGGGCCACATGACACACATCTGTATGATCCCAGAGTGTTAATACACCCCTGACCAGGGCACTGCAGAGCATCATCACATTCATTCACATCTGAAACATACAAAAACACAAACAAACATATATACTGTAGTAAAGTATACATACATATAAGCCATAATATTATCACCACTGACAGATGAATGGAATAAATAATTGTTAGTTATATATAAGTAAACTGGTTTAATGGGCAATAAAGGCTGAGCAAGCCAAGAGTTCAAGGTGTTAATCCTGCCTCCAAATTATCCAGATCCGAGTCTGACTGAGCATTTATGGAACGTACGGGCCAATTAAGTCCGATCCAAGGAGGCCCCACCACGCAACCTTCAGCTCCCATAGGATTTACCACTAATGTTCCGGTGCCACATACAGTATATAACAGCACAAGCCCAGAGGTTTTGGGTTTTAATATTATGACTGTATGTACTATGATGTATGTATCATTCCAGTAGATGCTAGAAATCAAAGTTCTCTAAAATTAATACAGACATAAATCTGCTTGATTTTTGCCAGGAAATCTTTTTTTTTTTTTTTTTTTTCATACTTTGTATTTCCAAGGACTTCAACATTGCATCTCTGATGCACGTTTTATTAGTCTCTGTTGGCTTGGGATGTTCTTATAAATGATGTTGCCAAAAGAATATATACCGTAGGATTTAATATTAATACTTGTTGATGCATTCACAAACTTCACATGACTTGTAAAATCCTCCTACTGACATATGAAATGTTAAATATCTGTAATAAAAGCCATCCCATTTTCCCCAAACAGTACACAGGGCATATTACTATTGCAAAAAAAAAAAAAAAATTCATTTATCTGTCTTAAGCCTTGCTTTATATGCTGGTCAAATTTTAGGGGTAAGTTTCAATAACAGATGAACATATTCAGTTACTTGACATCCTCAACTCCTTCACCGGTTTCTTTAATGTTGTCTTGGGTTTCAGGCAAAAAATTTTCATCCCTGGGAATCTGTGCCTTTAAGATTTATACATTTGCATACAACTGTTTGTACAGATGCTAGTGGTACCGTCACTTATTTGCTTAAGATTGTACCTAAGGAAGAAGTAGACATGTGGAGCAGCATAGTTTCTTTTCTCAGATCTTGGCTGAGATCCTTAAAAGGTGCCTATTACAGTATACAGAATTCACTTTTTGGTCATTTTAGACATTCTAGTGGGTCTAGAATGTGGTTTTACTAAAAAACAAATAAAAACAAAAAAAAAATATTCCCTGCATATTGGGATTTTTCCATTTTTGTACTGGATGGAGCAAAATTAAGGCAATTAAATGTTCCCTTATTGACACCTCATACTGTATAAGAAAATACCCTCCCCAACTCTCAGGAGTCCCGAGGAGTGATGATGGGTAACGGTGGAATGGATATCAATGACGTGGGAGGATCAATTGATCAATTGTAATCAATTGCTATTAAAACTGTGGAACCTCAGATTACGAGCATAATTCGTTCCGGAAGTGGGCTCGTATTCCAAGACACTCATAAACCAAATTTAACTTTCCCATAGGAAATAATGGAAACATAAATTATTCGTTCTACAGCCCAAAAAAATAAACACATAAAAATAATTAATACAAAATATTAAGTAAAAATAAAACAAATTAACCTGCACTTTACCTTTCAAAAAAGTGAAAAATAAATCCTGACAGATAAGTGTGCACACACACACATTAACGGAAAGATTGTTGTTCCCTTCTAAATTATTAAAGCTTCTCCGCTTTATTTTAATGTTGCTCGCGACAGCGTAACAGCCCATTAATACATGCTCGTGTAATGATGAGATGGACAAACTGCTCAATGCCCCCGTTCTTTTATTTTCTGCATTGTTGAGCTATAGTACAAACTTACAGGTGGATCCTGCACTTAAATCCAACAAAAAAAACTACTGAAGAACAAAACTCAGGTTTTATATCCTAGCTTATATCTCGCATTCGCGTTCACTCACACCGGACTGCATTACCCACAGTGCATCTCCCGCTCTGGACTACACTTCCGGAAACAGCGGTCATAAATCAACATCTCTCTCCCGCTACACTGTTTTATCTGAAATTAGCAATGAACATCGCTAATGACACTCGTGTGAGCGCAAACAACAGAATCACTGCTGTAAAGTAAAACAAACAAACAAATCAGCACCTTACCTCTAAAAATAACCGTGACAGAGCTGAGTTTCTGTGGAGAGCAGAGTCTGAGAGCTGAATTTCTGTGCTCGTGTGTATTTGTAAAGGGGGTTTCATAGTCAGCAACAATGTCAAATTACGCTCGCGCACACACATACACACAACGCGATGAGGAAGAAAATAGATTTTTAACCTCTGTATTGAGAATTTATTTTGCTTTACTCGCGCACACACATGTGTTATAATAAACAGTACACGCGCTGTACACACGCGCTTCCAAACACAAAATAAAATATGTTTTACACACACACGGGGACACAGTGTTATAGCAAACAGTACACGCGTGCACGGATGTTGATTATACCAGTAAGAGACGAGCACGAAGACCCACAATTCCGCAGCGCAAGAGAGAGAAAACCGTTGGCTCAGTTGGGATCACGTGATGCTCGGCGTCAAAACAAGAAGCGCATGCGTGAAACATGATACTCGGTGCTCGTAAACCAAGACAACGTTCGTTTTTCAAGTCATAATTTATTAAAAATCTTTGCTCATCTTGCGGAACACTCGTAAACTGCGTTACTTGTAATCCGAGGTTCGACTGTATAAGAGTTTGGTATAAGAGTTCAAAGTCATTACATAAATTTTTATAATCATTTAAAAAGACAGTCAATGTTAGATTGTGGAATTCTGATTTAGTGAAATATTAAAATGAAAGCTTAAAATTTACTGTTAACAAAGCGGACGCTTTAATTGACTTGCCAAAAAAGTTTATACTAACATGAAATGTTTTTAATTTCATACATTTACAGTAGCATACAGTAGGTGTACTTTTAACCTCAATTAAACCAAATAAAAAATAAGAATTCAATCTAGAGTCAGTACTTTACCTGTGCAGGTGTTAGCCTGTAGCTTGAACCCTTTATTACACACACATCTGTAGCTGCCAGGTGTATTCTCACAGCGACCACTGGAGCAAAGAGATGGACGCTGACGACACTCATCAATATCTATGTGGCATAAGAGAATTTTAAATAAAGCTTATTTTGAAAATGCTAAATAATAATAAAAAACACACACAATCTTAGAAGCCACCATATTTGAATTTTGAAACCTATTGAAAGGTTTTTCTGAGTTCAAGAACTTGTGCACAAAATTGGTAAATATTATTGTAGTGAATGCATTTAATTACCCAGACCTACATACTGTAGACCACAGAAGCAATAATATGAATAATGCCGCTTAATTATTTTTCATATGTACTGGACCTTACAACACAGAGAAATAATTTTTTCACATATGCCAATTAGGGGTCAGAGTCATGAACCTCTAACCTCCTCCATCGTGGAAACCCAGTAACCCACAGTTTTAACCGATTGAGCCACAACTGTGCTAACACACATTTATGCTTGGTGAAAGTGAAGTAAATTTCCAACTTAACACTCCCTAGCAAACAGTGTATGAACTATTTTATATGGAAATTTAACCAAGTTATGTTTGTTGAATGTGTAATGATTCACATACAAAGTTTATACAATGATAAACTGGAAGCTATAAGTTAAAATAACCTTGCAACTGTACATGCAAAGTATTCATAATGTGCCACAGCAAACATTAAGAAAACATGCATGAACATTTAAATTTTGCTACAAAGATTTGTTTAACCTTACACAAATAATTAGAGTGTGTTTTGGTATAACATACCTGAGCACTGGCCGTTAAGAAGACCAAATCCAGGTTTGCAAGACACACAGCTATAGGAACCTTGAGTGTTTATGCATTCCTTCCCTGGACAGCGGAGCGGGTCATCACACTCATCAATGTCTGAAACACACACATGTACAGTAACTTACCTGGATCCTATAACATCATGGATTTCACATCTTTCTATGTTCATATGTGTCATTCAACAGAAAGAGACTGAGTGAGACACTGGAATACACTATATCCAGTATCACAGAAGCATAGAATAGCATATACACAGTATCATAGAAGCAGTGTGTGAGGTTACCAGTGCAGGTGTTGTTTTGCAGTTTGTATCCGGTCCTGCACACACAGCGAAAGCTGCCGATTGAGTTCTCACAGTGGCCATTAATGCAAGGGTTAGGGATCAGACGACATTCATCGATATCTGTGATATATCAATAAATGATTAGATGGAATGTCAAGTCTGGGCTGGAATAATTTCTCACTAACACTGTTGAAAATGTAGAACGCTTTCCTGTAAAGAGAATTTGCCAATAAGTTGAAGTATAAGCTTACCAAACACTCATCTGCTATTCTTACAGCTCACATAAGTGTATAATTTCTCAGCACAAATTCCAGACCTATAGGTCTGAGCATTGAGCGCATTCTGGTTTCAAATTTTCCCTGTATGCACTTAACCCAACTCTAAATATAAAAAGAACACACATACATTCATTCATTCATTTTCTATACCGCTTAATCCTGTGTTCAGGGTCGCGGGGAACCTGGAGCCTATCCCAGGAGACTTCGGGCACTAGGCGGGGTACACCCTGGACAGGGTGCCAATCCATCGCAGGGCACACACACACACTCACCCACCCAATCACACACTACGGGCAATTTAGGAACGCCAATTAGCCTAACGTGCATATCTTTGGACTGTGGGAGGAAACCGGAGTACCCGGAGGAAACCCACCAAGCACAGGGAGAACATGCAAACTCCATGCACACAGAGACGGGAATCGAGCCTGGCCGGGGAATCGAACCCAGACCCTGGAGGTGCAAGGCGACAGTGCTAATCACTACACCACCGTGCCGCCTTCAACACACATACAATAACTTTTATTCTATTTTTGTATCTCCTTAAAAATATGATTTGATTTTCAAAGTAGGTCGACTCCTCCATTTGTACTGCCAAGCTCAACAAGATGTTTGTTTCACTGCTAGCACACACCCATGTGACGAATGCTTGACTCTGCACCTGCATGCTGCAAACAATACCGGATAAGCTGCTAAAGAGACTAAACTGGTGTTAACACACACACTGACCTGAGCACAGGTTTTGCTGCGCGTTATTCCTGTAGCCTGAAGGACACACACAGCGAAAGCTTCCCACTGTATTCTCACACTGACCAGCCAAACATGGCCTTAGAGTCATCAAACACTCATTTATATCTGTGAAAACACAAATCAAAAATACATTTCTATTCAATCGAATTAGAATTGTAACAGTAGTTAAACATTGCTACTTTCAATGCCCAAACAATCTTTGTATATATCCAATGCTTTTCTGAACAAAACCAGTGAGTTGGTTCTTCAAGATATTATATTATACATAAAGTTGCATAATCAAATTATTTTTGGCTGTCATTTTCAGTCCACTCCCTGTACTGTACCTGACCTATGAATCATTCAAGCATTTAAAAAACCTAAGGTATGAACCAGTGAGAAGCGCTGACGATGACAGATGATCAGGCCGGTGATTAGTATACTGGTGATGCTGAATGCTGGGTGGTTGGAATAGACGAGAGAAGAAATGAGATTGCTGCTTAGGTTTTTCAACAAAAAAAAATTATCAGTATATTTTTATACATTACATTTTTGCAACCTGTCTCAGTAAAACATTTGGTCCAATTAAATTTGATCTACGTAAACTCATTAAACATTAAGAATTGAAAGGTGCTGTAACGGTTAACCCCTAGAGGGCGCCTAACGCCCGTGTATGTTTTTGAGTTGTAGTTTTGTTTAGTTCTAGTTTCACTTTATTTCCCAGTTTGCACCTCGGTCAGGTGACGTAGAAGCTCACCTGAACCGAGGGAAGTTAATTTGATGTTTGTTTATGTTTAATTATAAATAGCCTGGCTGGACTCCAGTGAGGCGTCTAGCAACTGTTCAGTTACGTTTAGTTTGTGTTGGAGTGATCCTGGTTTTTGTTTATGTTTTTGGAAAATAAAAGGACTTTGTGAAACCGTCAGCTCGCCTCATCCGCATTCATGCCGCGCACACACACCCGACGCAAACACGGTAAGGGGAAGAAACGTGACAGATTGCTAGACCTAAAAAGTGGCATGGCGGAGGTTTTTCCCCTGAACAATTTTTGGGGGGGCGCTGGTACGATCTCGCCCGAGCTGGCGGAAAGGCGGAAGGACAGCGAGGAAGAGATGTTTTGCGGCTGGATTTACAGCGGGCTGGAAGACGAGGAGGAGGAGATGTATCGCAGCTGGGAATACAGCTTGCTGATGGAGCAGGAGGGGCTGCTGGAGGACAGCGAGGAGCACGGCGAGATTGAGTTCTGGCAGAGCTGGGATAATTCCAGGTACGCCGAGGAGGCGGGGATGGAGGAGGTGAACGTGACGGAGAGTGAGAGGATGGCGGGACATGGCTGGAAAGGCAGCGGGTTCGCCGTCCGGCGCACGCCCTGGAGGGGTGTGACAGCCGAGGGAGAGACGGGAGAGTGCTACAGGCAGTGGGCGGAAGACAACGAGGAGCGCATCGGAGACCTGCGGGAGCAGGTGGTGCGGCTCCAACAGTTGCTCGTCCAGGTTCGGGAGAGCCAGGCTGTAGTCCCGGAGGTCCTCCCTCTCGCGGACCCGGACGACATGCTCCCCATTCCGCCACTGCCTGGGATCGGCGCAGAGAATTACGCGCCGCAGCGGGAAAGCGTCAGTCTTCCGACTCCTCCAGACTTCGAGGACGGCGCGCTAGCGTGTCAGCAGCAGCTGTCCGACGCACCCGTTCTACCGCCGCCTCCAGACTTCGAGGACAGCGTGCTAGCGTGTCAGCAGCAGCTGTCCGACGCACCCGTTCTGCCGCCACCTCTCGGCTTCGAGGACAGCGCGCTAGCGTGTCAGCAGCAGCTGTCCGAAGCACCCGTTCTACCACCGCCTGCAGACTTCGAGGACAGCGAGCCAGCGTGTGAGCAGCCGCTGTACGACGCACCTGTTCTGCCGCCGCCTTTCGGCTTCGAGGACAGCGAGCCAGCGTGTCAGCAGCCGCTGTACGACGCACCTGTTCTGGCGCCGCCTTTCGGCTTCGAGGACAGCGAGCCAGCGTGTGAGCAGCCGCTGTACGACGCACCTGTTCTGCCGCCGCCTTTCGGCTTCGAGGACAGCGAGCCAGCGTGTGAGCAGCCGCTGTACGACGCACCTGTTCTGCCGCCACCTTTCGCCTTTGAGGACGACGTAGAGCCGTCGTCGAGCGTCGTGCACGCTCCAGAGCCGTCGTCGAGCGTCGAACCAGCTCTGCAGCCGCCGAGCACGTCTCCAGCGCGTCGGCAGCCGCCGAGCACGTCTCCAGCGCGTCGGCAGCCGCCGAGCACGTCTCCAGCGCGTCGGCAGCCGCCGAGCACGTCTCCAGCGCGTCGGCAGCCGCCGAGCACGTCTCCAGCGCGTCGGCAGCCGCCGAGCACGTCTCCAGCGCGTCGGCAGCCGCCGAGCACGTCTCCAGCGCGTCGGCAGCCGCCGAGCACGTCTCCAGCGCGTCGGCAGCCGCCGAGCACGTCTCCAGCGCGTCGGCAGCCGCCGAGCACGTCTCCAGCTCAGCAGCCGCTGAGCATGCCTCCAGCCCCGTCACCCAGCCTCCTGGACAGGAGGCGTAAGGTAGAACATTGGGTTGGGTGTCCGGGGCCTCCGGTGATGCTCCGGGAGGAGCATTTTTTGGAGGGGGGGTTATGTAACGGTTAACCCCTAGAGGGCGCCTAACGCCCGTGTATGTTTTTGAGTTGTAGTTTTGTTTAGTTCTAGTTTCACTTTATTTCCCAGTTTGCACCTCGGTCAGGTGACGTAGAAGCTCACCTGAACCGAGGGAAGTTAATTTGATGTTTGTTTATGTTTAATTATAAATAGCCTGGCTGGACTCCAGTGAGGCGTCTAGCAACTGTTCAGTTACGTTTAGTTTGTATTGGAGTGATCCTGGTTTTTGTTTATGTTTTTGGAAAATAAAAGGACTTTGTGAAACCGTCAGCTCGCCTCATCCGCATTCATGCCGCGCACACACACCCGACGCAAACACGGTAAGGGGAAGAAACGTGACAGGTGCAAAGCATGGTGGAAGTCAGAGGCTATTAGCTTGTCCCTGACTGAAATGGTGTCTATTTGCTAACTACTACTGTACTACTGTAATTATGTTACAATAGCATAATTACAAAACATTGTCATGTAGATTGTGTTCAAAAGTCCAGACAACATGCCATTTAATGAATTTCTCTGTTTATTTCTTACAACATTTTTTTAAATGTACTATTTTGTCAAATAGCATTTGAAATCCTGAAATTTAATTTAACATGAATAAATCTTCCCAATTAACATGATTTGGAACAGTTGACATAATTTATGAAAAAGATGAACTACTACAGTACAATGAAAAAAAAGTTTAAATATTGGGATATTGTAGTCTATTTAATATCAAGCTGCTGTATACAGTAGTAGGCTAATTAGGGGTTTGTACAGTTATTGTTTAATGCTTCTGCTCATATCTAATTCAGGGAATTTGTGGCATAGATGTATATCTGCCTTCAAGAACAAAAGAATGGCTGAAGAGGCTTAAAGGTTTAGATCCCATGACCTTCAGGGTCAAAGGTTATTATCAAGCCTGCCAAATAAAACTCTTGTAAACAATAAGACTCCTGAAAACAAAAGCAAATCGTATGCTAAGCCCAGTGTGACTTGTTTGAAAGCACAACAAAATCTTTAAGATCTTCTAAATGAACTCTGACCTTCAGGAGCTTTAAAAAGTCCATGGGAAAATGTAGTGAAGCTTAATGGATGTAATGGTCAAATGGAGAAATTTGGCAGTTCTTGAGTAAAGAATAAAGGCTGGATTTAAGTTTAGTTTATATATTTTAAGGAAAAATATCAGTTATCATACAAATTTAGCATTTTATTTAAATGTTTATTTAACTATACACCCAAGATTGATCCAGTGTTTAAAATCTGATCCACATATTCTCTTTTCACACAGTTTGTTTTTTCCTATTTTAAAATACTGGGCATGCAGCTCTTGTTTTTTATTGTAACAAAGTACAATAAACTCCCCCTCACATACAGTGACATTTTTTTTCATCACTAGTCATGTGGGAGTCCGGTCCCAATACACACCTCCAGTCTTAAACCCTGTTTAGAACACATCGCCTGTTCTTTTCAAGTAATTTGCTTTTATTTGCCAGTGGTGGGAAAAAAATTATTTGAGTAAAAGTAGAAATCCCCCAGATAAAAGAAAAAGTCCTCTATTTATTTATATTTGAATGAAAGTACAAAAGTACTAACTTTCAAATTTGCTTAAGCATCAGAAGTATTGAGCTTGTATTAGCTAACAGTAGCTTTTAAGATATCTTAGTTTAGTAAATCTCTCTCGCTCTCTGTCAAAACATGCAAATACCTACTACGCATAACAGTTAGCAGTTCATGCTTCAAATGCTAAACACCACCAATGCCATGCAGAAACGTAGTAAGGTAAAAAGTACAGATATTTACTGTAGGATGTCATTGAGTATAAGTAAAAAGCATCTTCTAATAAAACAGATAAAGTTAAGTAGGGCCAGGGGTAGCGCAGTGGTTAAGGCATTGGACTACGGTTCGGAAGATCCCAGGTTCAAACCCCACAACCACCAAGTTGCCACTGTTGGGCCCTTGAGCAAGGCCCTTAACCCTCAACTGCTCAGATGTGTAATGCGATAAAAATGTAAGTCGCTCTGGATAAGAGCGTCTGCCAAATGCCTAAATGTAAATGTAAGTACAGATATGCAAATATATACTTAAGTACAGTAACCTTCCACCTTTGGTATTTGCTTATATCCCTGTCAACTGAACTTCCACTTACTGTATGACTTTTTTTTAATTAGGCTACATGTTTGCTTACTTAGTCAGTGTTTTGAAGTAATATACGTAAAATCTTGTTTGAGTAATAAAAATGATAAAAAATTTTCCCTTCCCTTATTCCCTTATCACAAAAATAATGTTTCCAAGATTCCAGCTATTTTTTCTCTACCAGAGAGGACAAAATCACAAGCACAAGCATATATGCATTCCTTTTAGTGTCAAGCTTTTATGCAGAAGGAGAATATAGAATGTTTTATACCTTGGCATCGACCGGCTTGAGAATTGAGGATGAATCCAGGATTACACACACATGTGTGTTTCCCTACAGCCAAGTCAATGCAACGACCCGGCCCACAAACCTGTGGGTTAGACTCACACACACGGTTATCTGTAAAAGATACATAAACAATGTACAGTGAATACATGTGACAACTGTTATAATCAACTAAAGTTTAATATCAGTGGCAACACAATTAAACTATTGGAATTGATCAAAATTACATAAAGTATGCTACTGATGTCTGTGGCTATTAAATGGGGGTAATTCTGGACATATACATTTAAAGGAATAACTTTGAACTCTAATGTTAGAGTAACTTAGCCATTAGCCTGCAGCCATATTTTGTGTCTACCAAGATGATGTAGGATCGTTACAGATGAACAGAACCTTCTAAGACCCTAATGTATACTGTATGCTCTGGGAACATTCCCTGTTAGATGATTGTGACTTATTTCCTGACCTGCTCTGGGTGGATGTGGACGGGCTGTAGAAGGAACTGGGAGAGGTCCAATTGGAGGATAATTGTGTCTGGAAACTGATGGCCTGCTTGTCTGGGGCCTAAAAACGTCTACTCACAAGAAAAAAAATGTTCATATGCTTATCGTTGAACATACTGTACATAAGATTAGCTTTGAAAAAATAAACATCTGCATTCATTCATTTTAGATATTGAAGTAAAAATAGATGCAAAAGAGATGTTTTGATGTTGAGCTCTTGAAAAGAAAAAAAAAATCTAAATTCAGAAATTTTAAATTGTCAGAGTCTGGTGGTCATAGAGTGAAAAATTGGCGGTGCTCTCAGTAAAGAACGTGGGAGGGTGGTGTTACACCCATGTCCTTAACATTCCACTAACCAATAATGGGGGTCTGGGATCTCCTGCATACAGAAGTAAAGATCTAGTGCTTTCCTTGACGTGTGTAATGTCACCCCCAGGATGTCTGAAACATTTGTAAATCTGTAGAACTTTTTCTTTTTTTGGCTTATGCAAAAACTTTTACTTAGAAACTCATTACTGTAATGATATTTTTATTTCCCTAGGAATGAGTAGTGTACAAATTGACAAAAAAAATGTTTTAGTAATAATATTATAGTTACTCCCTCCAAAAACAACTCATTACAATGTTATCTTTGTTGCCATCATGGCAAAGATTGATTAGAAATCTGAATGTGCAAATTGTGAAATACAAAACAACTGTTAAAAAAACATGTTTTTAATCTTTAACTGTCGATGACTGATTAATAAGAATGGAACCTGTTGCTGTTGTAGACCTTGCACCACAAGTTTTGATGTTTTATGACTGCTGAGATGCTTTTCTTGGTTAAAAAGAGCAAACATTTGAGTTACGATATCCTTCCGGGCAGCTGTTTCATTTCCTAAATACTCAATTCAGACCTTCTGGTACTGTACCAACATCCAAGACCAAAATCACGGAGATCACACATTTTCTTTATGGTGTGGACATTAACTGAAGCTTTTGTCCTGACCAAGAAGGTTTCAAAGCTGCTGCCACATACAGTAATTGGCTTATTAGATGACTCTGCATGCAAGCAGATGTGCGGATCTTCCTAATAAAGTGTGGCTGTGAGTGTACCGTTTGAAAAGGTGTACATAAAGCAGACAGACAGATGTGTTGATTAA
Organism: Channallabes apus; assembly: GCA_030522415.1. Lineage (NCBI taxonomy): Eukaryota > Metazoa > Chordata > Actinopteri > Siluriformes > Clariidae > Channallabes > Channallabes apus. The sequence continues at coordinate 5,273,118 of CM060131.1, forward strand.
AAAATAAGCTGGAAATCATTCCACCGCTGGTTAATCTGTTGAAAGTTTTTAAAGCCTATATTCTATAGCATGGATTATAAAGCAGGAAGCTGTTAGCTTGCCGCACATAGTTGCCTGAACCGTTCCTCTGTAATTGCATCCTAGTGGGCCAGTACATACAAGGCAACTTGGCAAGAACAGTATTCTTTGCCATGCTCTGTGCATATTTCTGAGATTGTATTAGCAGGATAACATGTTATATAAAAGTACACGTGTTTATATAGGTGCATATTATATGTTTAGATTAGATTTGTATAATGTACATGCCTTTCATTCACTGCATGTGGCTTTGAGTCGCTGAAAGTCACTATAAATAGAATGATTAGTGTTACTCTCTCAACTCAGTCCAAGCCCGCATTTTTTGGCTTGCATGAAACGCTGGCACCATCTCAGTCTCTTTACATATCAAAGGAATGGACTGAAATCATATTCCATATTGTATCCACATTTCTCTCTAGATGATGTTTTAAACCACTTTGGCTCTGGTACAGTCTGTGTGGTTTTCAGGACATGATCTGCTTACAGGTTCTTATTTTTACAGAGAAAGACACTAGAGGGCATATAACAATGCAGCAGAGTGAGGGTTCGGTTATCCAGTGAGAAAAAAACTGCTAGAATAGATCTTGTTTCCAGAAATAGTTGATCAAAAAAGGAAATGTACATAATCTTTCCCTTACCAGGACATGCCTGAAGTATGAGGTCTGCTTTTCTAGTTTTTCACTGAAAACTCATAGCCAGTACATGTCCGAAAAGCTTATACTCTAATAACATGGCATCATACTGTACACATTACATAGCCATATTATTGTCTTAGTATTACACACACTTGCATGACACTGATAAGTACACATACTTAAAGGGGAACTTAAAAATGAAATTGTGTGAAAAAACATTGAAAAGCAGAAGATAAAAGAGTAAAACAATACATTAGGAATGATTGTGACTTATTTTCTGACCTGTTCTGGGTGGAGGTGGACGGGCCGAAGAGGGAACTGGGAGAGGTCCAATTGGAGGATAAACGTGTCTGGAAACTGATGGCCTGCTTGTCTGGGGCCTAAAAACATCTACTTACAAGAGAAAAAATGTAATCTGCTTATTGTTGAACATACATGCGATTAGTTTTTAAAAAATAAATGTATGCATTAATTCATTTTAGATATTGAAGAAAAAATACATGCAAAATGTTTTGATGTTGAGCTGTTTTTGAGAACTTTCATTAAAAAAATTAAAATTTTTCAAAAATTTTTAATTCTCAGTGTTCGGCGACCGAAAAGAGAAAAATTGGCTGTGCTCTCAGGGAGGAATGGAGGGGATGGTATCCTCTTGTCCTTATCATTCACAGAGACACTAACCAATAATGGGGTCTGGGAGCTCCAGCATACAGAAGTGTAGATATGGTGCTTTATGTTATGTAGTCTTTAGGGAGGAGTTGAGACAAGCTATGGGTGGTCAGGAGGTGCTTTCAGTTGACTGGACAACTACAGCCAATGTGATCAGGGAGACAGGTAAGAGGGTACTTGGTGTATCATCAGGTAAGGGAAAAGGGGACAAGGAGACTTGGTGGTGGAATGAGGAAGTCCAGGAGTGTATACAGGGAAAGAGGCTAGCTAAGAAGAAGTGGGACACTGAGAGGACTGAAGAGAGTAGACAGGAGTACAGGGAGATGCACCGTAAGGTGAAGGTAGAAGTGGCAAAGGCCAAACAAAGAGCATATGAGGACTTGTATGCTAGGCTGGACAGTAAGGAGGGAGAGGTGGATCTGTACAGGTTGGCAAGGCAAAGAGATAGAGATGGGAAGGATGTGCAGCAGGTTAGAGTGATTAAAGATAGAGATGGAAATGTACTGACAGATGCCAGGAGGGTGATGGGAAGATGGAAGGAGTACTTTGAGGAGTTGATGAATGAGGAAAATGAAAGAGAACAAAGAGTAGAAGTGGTGACTGTTGTGGAGCAGGAAGTAGCAAATATTAGTAAAAGTGAGGTGAGAAGGGCGTTGAAGAGGATGAAGAGTGGAAAGGCTGTTGGTCCTGATGACATACCTGTGGAGGTATGGAAGTGCTTAGGAGAGGTGGCAGTAGAGTTTCTGACTAGTTTGTTTAACGAGATCTTGGAGAGTGAGAGGATTCCAGAGGAATGGAGGAGAAGTGTATTGGTGCCGATTTTTAAGAACAAGGGAGATGTGCAGAGCTGTGACAATTACAGAGGTATAAAGCTACTGAGCCATACAATGAAGCTGTGAAGCTGTAAGGGCAGAGGTGAGAATTTGTGAGCAGCAATATGGTTTTATGCCTAGAAAGAGTACATCAGATGCAGTATTAGGTTTGAGGATGCTGGTGGAGAAGTGCAGAGAAGGTAATAAAGAGTTGCATTGTGTCTTTGTAGATTTAGAGAAAGCGTACGGCAGGGTGCCCGAGAGAGGAGCTGTGGTGTTGTATGAGGAAGTCTGGAGTGGCAGAGAAGTATGTTAGAGTGGTGCAGGACATGTATGAGAGCTGTAAGACAGTGGTAAGATGTGCTGTAGGTGTGACAGAAGAGTTCAAGGTGGATGTGGGTCTGCATCAAGGATCGGCTCTAAGCCCCTTTTTGTTTGCTCTAGTGATGGACAGGATGACAGATGAAGTTAGACAGGAGTATCCATGGACTATGATGTTTGCAGATGACATCGTGCTTTGTAGCGAGAGCAGGGAACAGGTGGAGGAAAATTTGGAGAGGTGGAGGTACGCTCTGGAAAGCAGAGGAATGAAGGTTAGCCGCAGCAAGACGGAATACATGTGTGAATGAGAGGGACCCAAGAGGAACGGTGAGGCTACAGGGAGCAGAGGTAAAGAAGGTGCAGGACTTTAAGTACTTAGGGTCAACGGTCGAGAGCAACGGAGAGTGTTCAAAGGAAGTGAAGAGACGAGTACAGGCAGGTTGGAATGGGTGGAGAAAAGTGTCAGGTGTGATGTGTGATGAAAGAGTATCAGCAAGAATGAAAGGAAAGGTGTACAGGACAGTGGTGAGACCAGCAATGCTCTATGGCTTAGAGACAGTGGCACTGAAGAAAAGACAGGAGGCAGAGTTGGAGGTAGCAGAGCTGAAGATGTTGAGGTTCTCTTTGGGAGTGACAAGGATCGATAGGATCAAGAATGAGTTCATCAGAGGGACAACCCATATTAGATGCTTTGGAGATAAAGTCAGAGAGGCCAGATTGAGGTGGTTTGGACATGTTCAGAGGAGAGAGTGTGAATATATCGGTAGAAGGATGCTGAGGTTGGAACTGCCAGGCAGGAGGTCTAGAGGAAGACCAAAGAGGAGATTTATGGATGCAGTGAGAGAGGACATGAAGTTAGTTGGTGTGAGAGAGGAGGATGCAGAGGATAGGGTTAGTTGGAGGCAGATGATTCGCTGTGGCGACCCCTGAAAGGGAACAGCCAAAAGACAAAGAAGAAGAAGATATGGTGCTTTATGTTTAATGTCACGCCCAGGATGTCTGAAACATTTGTAAATCTGTAAAATTCTTAGATTTTTGTTATTATTATAATTTATTATTATTATTATTATTACTATTTTTACTTATGAAAAAACCTTTTCTTACAAACCGTTACTGTAACTATATTTTTATTTTCCTAGAAATGAGTAGTGTAAAAACTTACAAAATAAAATTTTTGTAATATTAATATAGTTACTCCCTCTGTTACAATGTTACCTTTGTTGCCATCATGGAAAAGATTTATTTGAAATCTGACATTTAATATTTGTAGTTGTTGCATGCACCACTATTAGACGCATCATAAGCAGTAAGCTAGCTAGAACAATGGAAGAGCATACAATATGTTCACCAGCTGGAAATTTTCCTATTACACTGATTTTTTTTTCTCAGGAAAAAAACTCTCCTAGTTTGAAACCACATCTGCGCTTCATGGTGATTACCCTTATATTCCTATAAATAATGATGGAAAATGCTAATGTTCACATATTTAACTGTTGTGAAGATATTCCCAGTATACAGCTCTAACCTTGAGAATGCATAAATGTAATTTAGTTGAGTTCATGTCAGTTGTGGGTACTCACGGGGAAGTTCTCTGCTTGGCTGGCTAGTGGATGAAGCAGAACCTCCTGATTGTCTGTGCTGATTTAGCTGTGGTTCACTCTGAACGATGAAAACGTCAGGCGTAAGTGGTTGTCTTTGACCGGAACTGGATTGCTGAATCCTGACATTATGACTGATAGTTGAAGATTGAGGCCACGTAGGTCTTTGGTTATGCACTGCTTCATTTCTTGATGTTGATTGTAATAATGATGTATCATATCTAGTCACTGTAGTTGAGGTGTGATTGGTCTGAGAAATCAGTGAAGGGTTGAGTGGTTCTGTAACCCTCTGATTCAATTTCAGTGTGTTGGGTGAATAATGGTAGCCAGGACCAGCAGGGCAAATCTCCTTAAATTCACCTGTAGACACACAGATTGATCAGGAGAATCAAACATTCAAACTGATTTGCAATATGTCATTACATTTTCGGAATTCCTCACTTATATTATTTCCCTCCTATTATACCCTCTGTAGGGTGTCATGTAAGAAATTATTAAATAATTTAAAATATATATATATTTAAGAAAATTTGGAAACCCTGGAGTTTATAGAGTGTATATACAGTAATTTGAATAATATGAACAGGAAACCCAGGAAATCAGTTTCACCAGATGCTTAACGCTTTTATCAATATGCAATAAATGAATAAATAACTATTGCAACTCAAAGTTGCTGGCTAGTGCCATGACATAGTATCTAAAAGTTTGCTTCCATAGTTTTGCAATGGAGCTAGTAAGCTAATGAAGTGAATCAATTAGCCATTATGACCACTGACGGGTTAAAAAAAAAATAACAGTGATCACCAATTATATACAGTACCAGTAAAGTAGTGACAGGATCATGTGTACACGAGGCTCATCCATGAAAAAGTTGCCGACAATAGAAAGGTATCAGAACACCCAGAGCATCACATCCAACCATGTATGGGACTCAGCAGGCAAAGAGCTTAAAGTTGTTGATCTGCCCTCCAAATTCTCCAGATTTCAATACAACCGAGCATCCATGAAATGGGCCAGATAAAAAGTTTGATCCATGGAGGCCCTTTCCAGTCATGCATAGAACCCAAAGGATCCGCTGCTGATGTTCCAGCGTCAGACACCAAAGTACACCCCCAGAGGTCTTGTGCAGTCATGCCAAAGGGGCCAATCATGGTCAGTATTTGTTACTGTACTTACGTACATATTTCATGTATCTGTCATTTACTTTTACTCCAGTACATACTACAGCAAATATCATTGTGATAAAAACATTGTGATAAATAACTAAAGTGGTGTGTAGTATTTGAAGCAGGAAATTTACCACCTGGTAACTAATAACACCTAATAATGCTGACAGGTGTTTGACACCGAGTAGTGCCCCTTAGGCCCCTTAATCAGACGGTGTTCTTTAAGATGACATAATGTTATGATGATTTTTCTTGCTGAAAGTGCTTCAGTGACTGGTTTTGAATGTGGGTTTTGGCAGGCACATGCTCTACCCTCTTTCTATTGCTGAGGCCAGTACCGGTCTACTGTCACCCCTGCTGGTGGCCGCCATTTATTGTAATTACCAATTTAAACATTGTTAAAACACCTGTGCTGCATACACCACATATAGTTAAATGTCAAAATACTGTTATGTTTGATTTCAGCACTCATGGAATGCCTCTTGTCCTGTCAGTCGTATAAAGACGGATAATAAAACATGCAAATTTAAAGTTGATGGAAAAAACTCAGTAAACTACTGTATATTTTCCCAAAATAAAACAAGTGACTCACCAGATCCAAAATATGGGCATGCCTCACACTTCCTTCCCCAGGCTTTACCGACACGACTGCAGCAGCAGATCTGCTTGGTGATGTTCTTCAGAATGGGCAAAGAGCAGGAGCCCTGAGAGACAATACGGAAACACTGATCCTTTTCTTCTGAAATCACCTTCTGGGCTGTGCAGAGGGGAAAGATGTCATAACACACAGAATAAGTGTAAAACAGTACAAATCAAATATAAATTAGCTGTGTCCAGACTGAATGAACAGAACGGAGAAATGGATGCAAACATGCAGCATTCTTCTCATGCCAGTCCATTAAGGTTAAGGAATACATAAAGTGGTTACACATAAACTCAGCTTAAAAATCATCAGAAAAATTACCTCTTGCACACAATTACAGTATGTATTCCTAAACTGGGGTTTAGGGTCCATTATATTTTTTCAGCAATGAAACCTCTATGAATATAATAAGTAGCACAAATATTAATTGTGTTTAAATAAAAAAATCTAAGATTTAAATAGTTGCATTTATATACTATACATTTACAATAAAAGAGTTTAAGAATAGAATAGAATTTTAAGAATAAAATAACTCTTCCTGAGGGTGCACAATATATGTTTTTAGTCCTTTCCTGTAATTAATACAATGTCAGCAAGGCTGATTAATGATTGTGTTTGGATGAATGATGGTGTTCCCTTCATCCAACACATACCAGCTCTGTCATGACTAGTTTTCTTTATGTGAGTACACAGTTAAATATGAATTTACACAGTCTTAATTACTGACAACATAATATTTAATAGCAAAGTCTCTATTATAAACCCCCATGCTCTACATTTACTAATAGTAACCTATTATACAAGGTATTTAACAAACCTTTCGGCAGCATGACTCATGTCATTGTTACTGTATCTACTAGTTATCTATTTTTTTCACAGAATTTGCTGTTTTTAAAATGGGTAAATAAGTATAAAATAAGTGAATAAGTAAAAATTTAAAATAAAACTGTAATAAAACTTGTATATTTTCTCAATGATTTTCTTAATATTGGTTTTTACATTCTGTGCTATTGGAATCAATTATACAGTCAAAGCATACAACAACATTTTTAATCATGTCCTTATCAGTCCTAATCATGATAAAATCCTAATCATGATAAGTGTTTAGAACTCACAGACATGGAATGCTCTAGTAATAAACCCTGTCCATTAGCCATGGTTTTTCAAAACAGCTACTGAACCACAGGCATATCAGTAGATATCAGTAGTTATTCACAATATGATCCCAATACCTTAAGGCCATAATGTGCAGCTAAACAATAAGCACTGCATTTCATTGTACTTGCAAACATTTCTGATAAACAACCAACACAGCTAAAAAAAAAAAAAAAAAAAGAAAAACCATATACAACACTTTTAAAAACATGCACATGCACAAATGCATAAACACGCAACATACATATATCCAGAACCAAAATGCTTGGACAACAAGCATTCCAACAAAGCGAAAATGATTGCGGAAGCACCAAAACGTGCACTTAGGCAAAAAGGCTGCTGGAAGAGTGTTGAGATCAGAGGTCAAAGACACCAGAAAAGCACAAAAAAACAGCCGGGCAAATGTGTCTTGTTGCAAACGGCACCATGAGAGTGTCGCACAGCTAAAACCAAGTCTAGGTTTCATCTATCTGTCTCCTCGACATTCATTTCAGAGGATTAAGTTGACTCTCTGAATGAAGTTTTGAGTATTTTATTTTTATAAAAAATTCACAAAGTCACAGCCAAATGTCTGAGTGCACTACAAGGAAGTACTGTACAGTACGTTTACTTAACCAACTATCAAAACCTAATTCAATATCTACCAGCTCTAATATTGTACAATATAACTAGAATATCTAGAATTTAACCAAACCTACTGTACCATATTACACTTCGACACCTTTGAATTCTTTCATATTTTTCAGGTGTTAGATTAAAATCGATTATTTTAGAAAGGATTATTTACCAAAGAAATCCACATTATCAGTAAGCATATATAACACATTTATGTAAGGAGTCCTGAATGTCAGTACTTTTTAACTGTTTCTTTTTTACTTTTATTTTTGTTCTTTAGTACTTAGTACTTTTTTATCGGCCCCTGTTTCTCACAAACTGTTTTTCTGTGTGATCTTCAAGAGCCTTCAAGAATATACTTACAGTACGTTTCATATTTTGATATCCTGGTTTAGATTACACTTTGCTATCTGGTTCTTGTGGTTTTGTATCTATTCTGACTATTTGCTTGTAATTGTTTACGATTCTGTAACCTGTAACAATTTGAACCTACAGTACATATTAAAGAAATTAACCTGCATTAGCACCTGTCTCAGCCTTCTTCCCTGACACGAGAAAGAACAAAACAGGCTGGTACAGTAGGGAAACAATGTCCAATTTCAGTCAGAAGTTTACATACACTCATCACATGGACGTCATAGCAATTTTGGGCTTTTCAATTATGATGTCTTTTTCTGGGGATGAACGACCCCATGAATTTGAACCCAGAACGTTCAACAGTGTTTTTTCATCAGCCATTGCATCAGCTGAACACACTTGTTTATACTATACAACACTGTTCCTTGTTCTTTCAACCAATCAGAACACGGTATTGGACATAGGCATAGGGTTAAGATTCTTGCCAAAGGGGCCAACAGTGGTAACCTGCTATTGGCAGGAAATGAAGCTCCAGCCCTCCAATCAGCAGAGCCTCACCTGCCTGAGACACCACTGCCACTGGCATTTTTCCCATTATATAATTATATATTATTTTATAGCATACAGTATGTAATATATACAAAATCAAGTATGTTGGAAATTATGTAAAAACATTTCAACCCCCCCCCCCCCCCCAGGAGACCCCTTGAGTTGCAAAGTACTGTATATTGTGTAATATCGTCTCAATATAAGAGGCATTTCTGATCCAGTCTAAAACACTACATTATTCTCTACAGCACTTCATAGATCAACTTACATGATAATAAATACTATAGTACTTCCTAAAATACCTTTAGTTAATAAAATGTTTATAATAAATTAAACATATTGCAGTCTTGTTGGTAGTAGACTCAGACATCTGAACCTGACCATGCACTGTAGCTATGTGACTCTTCAACCTTGGCAATGTTCAACCCTGCCATTTAGTCTTTACTTACAGATACAGATGCCACGTGAGGCGTCCAATATGAAAGCAGGTTTGCAAACACAGCTGTAGCTCCCACGGGTGTTCACACACTTCCCGTTTTCACAGAAACCCGGCTGCAAGCATTCGTTAATATCTACACCAGGGGGAGGAAGATGACAGGTAGGTGTGTAGGTGCACGTGTGTGTCATTGTGTGTCATGATGTTTGCATTTTACTAACTTTAGGTGAATTGTATTTAAATGGGTTTATTCAAAATTAGAACCAGAAGTGAAACATTTCTAAATATGTAATAAAATGTTCCCTGCTGTTTAAAGTAGTGATGTGAATATATCACAAATATACACATATTATAGACAAGTGTGTGGTATAAATGATACAGTAGTGTGCATTCATGTCCCTCTATGCCCTCTATACCTTTACCAGGACCTTTACCAGAGCAAAAAAATAGCAGCTTCATGACTTGTAAAAGATGGTAACAGGTTACGGTTACATCTGAACTTTTAGAATATTAGGCTTGTGAATGGCATAATGATGTTTTTTATGGCCAATCTGCTATTTTGATAAGCGGTATCCAGAAACAAATGTGCCAAACAAGAAGAATAACAATGCACAATTTTACAGTACCTAAAAATGGTTGTACCTAAAAAAAGCCTATTCACATCTGTTCCAATACCAGTCTCTTTGAGGTCTCAACATGTGCGTAAACTTATTCCTGATAATTCCTTATCAGAGAATAGATCTGTTTGAACCATCCAAAATGTGAATCTACAAACATATTGTTTTTTTTTTCCATACTAGTCAAAAATGTCTGTGGCCATTGTGAACATGGAGAGGTCTAGAACTGAATGAAGTTGAAGAGGCACTTTTTACTAGTATTGTTCATAACTCTTCTGTATTCTTTTTTGAAATTGCTGGCCATGACAATATTAAGGACTAACCTTATGCTCTATGTTTGGTTTCAATACCTTGTTGGCCTTTTGTGCTTGATACTGTTGTATTCTCTGTGCAAAAATTGGGAATGACTGCTTTGTGACCTTTATAATTCTATTCTGCACTGTAAGATTGTCTTTGTAAGGGGAAAAAGAGGAAGAATAAAGCTGCCTTTTTTTTTGGTGGGTCATGCTTGTTGGATTAACATATCCTCTCTGATGTGTTATAAGGATGTAGAAATAAAGTTTTCCATACTGCATTGGCTCCTAATAATAGTTTGCAGTGATTTTAAAATATCATCGTTGACCTATGAAGCCCTGAAAGATGTTGCTACAGATGTTGTGAATTGCTTATTTTATCATATCTTCAATCACAAAATCACAAGGTCATTTGTTGGTACCTTAGATATGATATCTACAGCAAGGAAATACTTTTGGTGAAGATTCCTGTTGATTTTTACCTTTTAGTTATGCTGGCATAAACAGCTTTTTGCGAGCTTTGAAACTGCCTGCTGTGTTAATTCTGTTTGGTATCAGCATGTACACTGATCAGCAATAACATTTAAATGCAAAACATTATGCATACAGTAGTTGTGGAGTTGTGCTGCCAGAGCAGCTCTGGCCACTTAGGGCATGACTCCACGAGACCTCTGGGTGTGTGCTGTGGTATCTGGAACCAAGATGTTGGCAATGGATCTTTTGTGTGCTATCGGTTGTGGGGTGGGGTGGGGACTCTGTAGATAGAATTTGTTTGTCTGGCAAATCCCATGGCTGCTTGTTTTTATTGAGACCTGGATAGTGTCTGAGTCGGCAGCCTTGGGTTCTTAGCCTGTCGTGCCCTGGGCGTGGTGGGCTGTGGTACTATGGGTATTCTGGTGCCTTTCATGGCTAGCATTAACTTTTCAGTCACATTGCCTTTCCGTAGGTTTAGAATAGAAAGGTGAGCCTTTGCTCCCCACAAGTATAAATGAGTCTTGGATGCCCATAATCCTATCACCAGTTTTGCTGAGCTGTATGCAGGATACTGTAGATGTATACAGAGGTACTGTTGACCCTCACAGTTTGTACTGCTTTTTGATTATTCCCATGTTCATGCACCCTATCTTTCTATTGACTATGAAGAAAGGTAATGAGTGGCACTGTTCGCAGCAATACAATTTAATCCTATCCACTGGCTTTAACTATGGTGCCTACATGCTTTCTGGTGCTTTACAAGTTCCTGGTGCCTGTTCCAGTTTGTACATTCCTAGTAATGTTATGTGGATAGTACATAGCTGCGGACTGGCAAGAACAGTTAAAAATAAACAACAGGTTGTCTGACTGAAAATATACTTACAGGGAAGAAGTCAGTACTGTATTTTGATATTATGCATAGACATTAGTAGATGTGTGTGAATCAGTGATCACATTGACACAATCTGTTTTTTTTTTTTTTTTACATTAAAAGGGCAAACAGGAAAATGTATCGGGTTACTTTGCTGTAACCCTGTTCCCTGAAAAGGCGGGAACGGGATGCTGCGTGAAAACGCTATGGGAACCATTTTGTCATGTTGCCGGTTGTGAAGCATGTGTGTGCAAACACGCCAAATTTTTGGCTATATATAACCTCGGTCAGGTGACGTCATCTGATTAGACGCAGCTGGAGGTTATCAATACTAGTGAGCCGGCGACAAACCTCAGATTAATTTGTCTGAATGGACGTCCTGTCACGTGGTGGTGCGGCATTAGGACGCAGCATCTCGTTCCCGCCTTTTCAGGGAACAGGGTTACAGCAAAGTAACCCGAGACGTTCCCTTTCAAAGGCTTTTACTCGATGCTGCGTGAAAACGCTATGGGAACGAGAATGCCAACGCTGCCGCACCACTAAGTGTCTGGACCCCCAGGTTGTGTAGCATGTGCGCACAAGGCCAGGAAGTCTCAGATTCATGTCTGGGAAGCTGACTCGAGGACTCGTGAGCCCGGAGTGGCATGGACATCCAGACTATAAAATCTTACAAATGTGTGCAGAGAGGACCAACCCGCCGCGTCACACACTTGTTGCAGGGGAGTACCTCTTGCAAGAGCAATAGATGAGGCGACCACTCTGGTTGAATGAGCTCTGACTCCTAGAGGCGAAGTGAGTCCACGCGCCTCGTAGGAGAGGGCAATAGCATCTCTCACTCAGTGTGACAGAGTTTGTGTGGTGGCGGCCGCCCCCCGGTTGCGGCCTCCATAACATATAAAGAGTTGCTCTGACTTACGCCACTGGCTGGTGCGGTGGACATAGGCCTGGGCACAGTAGGTGAAGTTTCTCCTGCTCCGAATCCGCAAAAGGCGGAGGACAGAAGGCTTCCAGGACGACAGGGTGTATCTAACTTTCGGTAGATAGTTTGGGTGAGGATGCAGAATGGCCTTGACTAGCCCAGGGGCAAAGTCCAGGCAAGATGGGGAGACTGATAATGCACGCAGGTCTCCGATCCTCTTGAGAGAGGTACAGTAATGGCCATAAGAAGAACCATCTTGAGAGTCAGAAGCTTGTCGGGCGCTGACTCTAGTGGTTCAAAAGGAGTGTCGATTAGACCTTCGAGCACGATAGATAAATCCCACGAAGGGGCTCTAGTGGGTGGCCTCAACCGTTTAGCTCAACGAATGAAAGGGGCAACTAAAGGGTGATTTCCCACAGTAACCCCTTCAGTCAGAACGTGGCAGGCTGAAATAGCGGCCACGTACATTCTGAGGGTACTAGGGCACAAGCCTGAGGATAATTTCTCTTGCAGGAATTCCAGCACTGAAACGATTTGGCAGTGGACTGGGTCCACCTGCTTTGCCATGCACCAGCTCTCGAATACCTTCCATTTGAAGGCATAAATCCTTCTAGTGGAGGGAGCCCTAGCATGTAGGATGGTGTCAATTACGCCGGCTGAAAGGCCGGCTTGACTCAATTGGTCCCGTTCAGGGGCCAAGCTTGAAGGTTCCAGAGCTCGGGCCGGGGATGAAATATTGTCCCCTGCGCATGAGATTCTGGAATCATCCAAGGTGAGCCGTCGAGAAGAGATATTACCTCTGAGAACCATACTCGGGCCGGCCAACGGGGCGCTATCAATAAGAGGCGCAAACCGTGTTGACGGACCCTCGCCAGAACTCCCGGGAGCAGAGCTACCGGAGGGTAAGCATAGAGGCATAAATTGGGCCATGTATGGGCCATCGCGTCCAGACCCAGGGGAGCTGGATGAGTCAGAGAGTAGTAGAGGGGACATTGTCTCCTGGGAGGCAAAGAGGTCCACCTCTGCTGTAAAGAATCTCTCCCAGATTCGAGCGACTACTTCGGGGTGGAGTTTCCATTCCCCGTGATTCACAGCTTGTCTGGACCGAAAGTCTGCTTCCACATTCCTGTATCCTGGAATGTGAATCGCCCTGAGGGACAGGAACTTGTCCTGAGCCCAGAGCAGAACCTGATGTGCTAGCTGGTTCAAGCGTCGCAAACGCAGGCCGCCCTGGCGATTTATGTAGGAAACTACCGATGTGCTGTCCACCCGCACTAGGACATGGTAGCCTCTCAGCTGCTGGAGGAAATGCTGTAGAGCTAAAAATAGAGCCATCATTTCGAGGCAATTGATGTGCCATGCGAAAAGGTGGCTTCTCCAGCTCCCTTGGGCTGGACGGCCATCCAAGACCGCACCCCAGCCGGTAAGGGAAGCGCCTGTTGTTAGCATTTTGCGACGACAAGACGGAACTAGAGTGGGACCCAAGATGAGAAACCACAAAGGGTCTGAACCACATAGAAAGGGTACGAAGTCCTTTGCGCGTAACCCTTATCCGCCTTCGGGGATTTGTTCTTGTTTGAACTCCCCTGGCTCTTAGCCACAGCTGAAAAGCTCTCATGTGCAAGAGACCCAAAGGTATCACCGTGGATGCAGCTGCCATGAGGCCTAAACATTTTTGTAAGTGATGTACAGTCACTTCTTGGTCCAGCCTGATTTTCTTCAGAGCGTTGTTTATGGATTCGACGCGAGTCTCAATCCCAGCGATGGGATTGAGTCTCAATCCCAGCGAATGAAGATGAGCTAGGACAACATCCCGGTGTCGAAGTGCTAGCTGCTGAGACTGGGCCAGGATTAGCCAGTCGTCTATGTAATTCAGAATGCGGATGCCCTGGAGTCTCAAGGGAGCCAGAACTGCATCCATGCATTTCATGTATGTGCGGGGTGATAGGGCTAGCCCGAATGGAAGAACCCGAAATTGGTAGGCTTTTCCCCCAAAAGCGAACCTCAGGAACTTCCTGTGCTGTGGCAAAATTTCTATGTGGAAGTATGCGTCCTTTAAATCTATTGTCACAAACCAATCCTGTGGTTGGATTTGTGAGACAATAGTTTTTATAGTCAACATTTTGAAGTTGCATTTTTTGAGATAGCGGATCAAACCGCGAAGATCCAGAATTGGACGCAGACCCCCGTCCTTCTTGGGGACCAGGAAGTACCGACTGTAGTAGCCTGACTCCATATCTGGAGGAGGAACCTGTCCTATGGCTCCTTTCTGCAGTAGTTTCTGGAGTTCGGAACTACTTCCGTGATACCGGAAATGCACCCTTTCCGGTATCATGGAAGTGGAGACCACGCCGTTGAAACACGGAGGGCGATATGTAAACTGGATCCTGTATCCTTTCTCTACAGTCTTTAAAACCCAGGGGGATATGCCTGGCAGTAGCTTCCATGCTGCCAGCTTCTCCGAAAGGGGCACAAGTACTTCTACTGGGCTGGGGGGTGTTAGTGGTTTGGTGTCCTGGAATGTGGCAGGATGCGACCGAAGGACTAACGTGTCATTGGAGACCGGTGTTGTCCGAAACACCAAAGGCGACGGAAACTGAACACTGATCTCCCGGGGGGGCATGCTCCTATATGCCCCTCCCCGGGGGGGTCACCCCCCACGGTCCTGAGCTCTGCTCTCAGGAACGCTTCTTCTTCGTAAAGAAGACAGAGCGATCTATTCTCTTGGGGGCGGCCTGAGGGGGGCGCCGAGCCGTACCCCAGTCCTTAGGGGGGGGGGGGGGGGGGGGGTAGTTGCGCGGCTACTGAGGCTTTCCTTCTGTGCATCTTGCCTAGCAAGATTCAGATCAGGTTGAGGTTGGGTGGCCGATGGCCTCGACACCTGGCCATGGCGTGGGAGAAATTTCCCAAAAGCCTGTTCATAAAGCCTAGCCTCTCTAAATCTGGTGGCGACGGTATTAACCGCTTCGCCAAATAGGCCTGAGGGTGAGATGGGAGCATCGAGAAGGAATGCTCGATCTTTGTCCTTAATGCCAGTTAGATTTAGCCAGAGGTGCCTCTCTGCAGACACCAGGGAGGCCATAGAACGGGCAATAGCACGGGCTGTCTGTTTCATCGCACGCAGGGACAGATCAGTAGCCCAGCGTAATTCTATGAACACTTCCTGATTCATATTGCCGCTCATGCTCAGATCATTCAGCAGGTCAGCCTGGTACGCCTGCAAAACCGCCATGGTGTGCAAGGAAGCGCCGGCCTGACCTGTTGCTTGGAACGCCTTCCTTACCAGGGTAGAAGAAGTTCTACACGCCTTGGCGGGAAGGGTCGGCTTCTTTAGTGAGGGTGATGTTCCAGGAGCGAGATAGCCCGCGAGCGTCTCCTCAATCTGGGGCATCATCACATAACCTCGTGCCTTTGCATCAACGATGTTCGAATAAAACTAAGTCGAAGGTACAAAGATACGGGAAGAAAAAGGATGTCTCCATGAATGAGATAACTCGATCATCAAAAAAGGGGAGAGAGCGGCGTTGCGGCGCCATCTCCTGGCCACCCGACAGAAATCTGTCATCTAATTTCGACCGTATTGGGTGAGCTTGCTCCTGTGGCCAGTCAATGTGTAATCGTTCGACTGTGCGTGTGATAACTTCAAGTAACTCCTCATACTCTTCATCATCTCTAGAGGATCGTCCTGAGGTAGCTACATCCATATCTACAGAAGCAAGAAAGTGAGTCTCTCCCAAACACTCACGAGAAGCACCGAAGTGCGCTCGCGAAGTGGAGGGAGAGAGCTTGTGATCCGGGGAGGGGGCGAGAGAAAGGAGGGACTCTCGTGCCTCGACCAAATCAACCTGTGAGCCCCAGGAGTGCAGAGCGGCTCGTGGGTCCCTAAAGAACGCGAGGCGCGCTCGTAGCACCTTCATTTGGAGATTATCACACTGCTCACACTCTCCTTCTAGTCCAAGGAGAGCGTGGCTTTCACCCAAACATTCAAAACAGAGGTTATGAATATCGTCTTCAGAAAGACGGTTACCGCACGGGCATGAGACACTAAACTCCGCCGTTTTATCTGGTGAGTTTTATTGTTTTTGTTTTTTTTCTCTGTTTAGAATGGCTTTTACAGTAAATGCTTGCTGCACACACGCGGTCACAATGTCAGCATGAAGACAAATGATCTGAGGTTTGTCGCCGGCTCACTAGTATTTATATCCTCCAGCTGCGTCTAATCAGATGACGTCACCTGACCGAGGTTATATATAGCCAAAAATTTGGCGTGTTTGCACACACATGCTTCACAACCGGCAACATGACAAAACAGTTCCCATAGCGTTTTCACGCAGCATCGAGTAAAAGCCTTTGAAAGGGAACAATTACACTGACTTTTATCCTAGGAATTTGAATTTGAAATGACCTCTCGAGCACACTTTAGCCATGAACACACATTCAGTGGCTGTTAATGTTAATGATCTACAGTGGTGTGAAAAACTATTTGCCCCCTTCCTGATTTCTTATTCTTTTGCATGTTTGTCACACTTAAATGTTTCTGCTCATCAAAAACCGTTAACTATTAGTCAAAGATAACATAATTGAACACAAAATGCAGTTTTTAAATGAAGGTTTACGTTATTAAGGGAGAAAAAAAACCTCCAAATCTACATGGCCCTGTGTGAAAAAGTGATTGCCCCCCTTGTTAAAAAATAACGTACAGTAACTGTGGTTTATCACACCTGAGTTCAATTTCTGTAGTCACCCCCAGGCCTGATTACTGCCACACCTGTTTCAATCAAGAAATCACTTAAATAGGAGCTACCTGACACAGAGAAGTAGACCAAAAGCACCTCAAAAACTAGACATCATGCCAAGATCCAAAGAAATTCAGGAACAAATGAGAACAAAAGTAATTGAGATCTATCAGTCTGGTAAAGGTTATAAAGCCATTTCTAAAGCTTTGGGACTCCAGCGAACCACAGTGAGAGCCATTATCCACAAATGGCAAAAACATGGAACAGTGGTGAACCTTCCCAGGAGTGGCCGGCCGACCAAAATTACCCCAAGAGCGCAGAGACAACTCATCCGAGAGGCCACAAAAGACCCCAGGACAACATCTAAAGAACTGCAGGCCTCACTTGCCTCAATTAAGGTCAGTGTTCACGACTCCACCATAAGAAAGAGACTGGGCAAAAATGGCCTGCATAGCAGATTTTAAGCAAAAAGAACATTAAGGCTCAGCTCAATTTTGCTAAAAAACGTCTCAATGATTGCCAAGACTTTTGGGAAAATACCTTGTGGACCGACGAGACAAAAGTTGAACTTTTTGGAAGGTGCGTGTCCCGTTACATCTGGTGTAAAAGTAACAGCATTTCAGAAAATGAACATCATACCAACAGTAAAATATGGTGGTGGTAGTGTGATGGTCTGGGGTTGTTTTGTTGCTTCAGGACCTGGAAGGCTTGCTGTGATAGATGGAACCATGAATTCTACTGTCTACCAAAAAATCCTGAAGGAGAATGTCCGGCCATCTGTTCGTCAACTCAAGCTGAAGCGATCTTGGGTGCTGCAGCAGGACAATGACCCAAAACACACCAGCAAATCCACCTCTGAATGGCTGAAGAAAAACAAAATGAAGACTTTGGAGTGGCCTAGTCAAAGTCCTGACCTGAATCCTATTGAGATGTTGTGGCATGACCTTAAAAAGGCGGTTCATGCTAGAAAACCCTCAAATAAAGCTGAATTACAACAATTCTGCAAAAACGAGTGGGCCAAAATTCCTCCAGAGCGCTGTAAAAGACTCCTTGCAAGTTATCGCAAACGCTTGATTGCAGTTATTGCTGCTAAGGGTGGCCCAACCAGTTATTAGGTTCAGGGGGCAATTACTTTTTCACACAGGGCCATGTAGGTTTGGATTTATTTTCTCAATAAATAATAAAACACCTCATTTAAAAACTGCATTTTGTGTTTACTTGTGTTATCTTTGACTAATAGTTAAATGTGTTTGATGATCAGAAACATTTTGTGTGACAAACATGCAAAAGAATAAGAAATCAGGAGGGGGGCAAATAGTTTTTCACACCACTGTACATGACAAGTAAATTACTATTATTACTTTTATAACATAAAATACTCTAAAATAGAGGGTCTCTCTGTTACACACACACACACACACACACACACACACACACACACACACACACACAGAAATAAAAGACCATTCTTGTTATCAATATTCAAGTGATTAGTGTACATACCCACGCACTGTGTACCATTAATCCTTTCAAACCCTTTTGGACAACTTCTCTCTCCACTTGTGCCACTTCCTGTGAAAGAAAACACATTGGCGGTCATCTATTGATGACATACAGTACTGTATTTTATTTACTTATAGGGTATTTCAATAACGTCTGATTGTCCTGCGGTTTACCCCTTATTGTGGTCTGACTAACAATAATAAATGCCATTCTCATATATTTTTCTTCATCAATAAAAATGTCTGATTCTCCAAATACTGGGATGTTGCTCAGAGCCATTACAGCGACACTGGGCTTAGTAATCTATTTAGCTCCACATACTGTAGTATAATAACTAGCCTGTTGATTTCATGTTGATTTACTGGAATCTTCAGCTGAATGTCAACATTGACAACAAAAATAGGAAAAACAAAGGTAGAGAGCTTTTTCTTGGAGATTCAGCAACAATAAATGTGTATTGTTTAAAAATTCAAAATTATTTCATCCATAGTCGCTTTATAATTACTTTAGCAGATACACATGACCAACTTATATAAGTGAAGGATAAGCGTGCTTTTATCATTAATGTTGAATTAATAGTGATATTGTTTTTGAAGTCATTGTTGGTCTTAATGTCAAACTTTTGGCTTTAGCATCTCAGAATAATGAGAAATTAAATTATATTTTTATTTAGTCTTCAAAGCCAACAGCTGATGAACTCAAGCATATAAAGACATCAAAGACAATACATGCTGGTTTTATAAATGAAGAAGATGCCAGAGGAGATAGAGATAAGTCTTCCTCTCTGATCATTGATCTTATCCTCCCTATTAAATGCTGTTCATCCAATATTTTCTACCACTGAAAATCGTAGAACTTATCATTAGTTACGACATAAACAATACTAAAGTTGAATTTGTATTCCTACTGGGCTTTGAAACGGGACTCAGTAACTGTGATTTTAATTTTAAAAAATCACTTTTATAGATTACAGTCAACATTAGTTCATTTTTGTGCAAACTTATCATACATCATACATTATAATCAGTGTTCACATTAACGATCATCTTGGGACACTTACAGTAAGCCCATTTTTTAGTTGCTTCCAAAGTAAGACCAAGGAAGGTCAAGTGGTTCACTCTATTAGGAATAATATCATGTTTTCAAGTAGCTAAACTTATTAGATGCCTCAGACTAACGATGCGTACAGAACAGAAACATTCTTGTCTTTCCAACATACTAGAATTTAATTAAATGTCCAAAAAAAATAGACATTGGAACTTCTGGCGTATATCCAAAGTGGCTTCTGTTGTCAATTTAACCATATACATGAGGGACAGTAAATAGTGTTACATATAACAACAGAAAACTGTACAGGACTACATACTGTATATCTTAAAATTATAATAAAAGAACCCTGATCTACATAAAGTACATGAGTGCAAGCATGTGGAAACAATCCAATGTTATACACAAGACAATATAAAGGCCAAAAGCTTCTATACAAGGTGATGGAGGCATTATAGTGATCTACAGGATGTGCACTACTGTTAAAGCATTTGTTGCTGCAAGAAATTAAACTCCTTCATTCTAGTGACATGCCGGAGCTCAACCGGCTCAAATGTTGTTTTTTAATTTCCTCCGTATTCCCAGATGTGGTTGCTTATTCTGTACTTGCAAGTCGTTTTGTACTGTATAATGCTGTTGGAACACTTCAGTTTCCTCCACAACGTTAATTTTGTAATATTCTGATCAATCAATGTAAAGTTATTATTCTACACATACAAATTTGATTTATACAATTTTATTTGACAAAATGTTGAAATTTCGTGTCAACATAGAACATTGTACTCAAATTTAAAAGCTGTGCTAAATACTTTTCCAGGTTTTCTTATTCTCATGATGTCTGTGCATTAGTCAGACTTAGGTCAGTCTTCATAACACATGATGTTCTTGCTAAATCATGCTGGCCGAGACTGACCATTGCGCAAAGGAGAATTATGCAATGGCATCATTAACATTATCAACTTTGAAAGAATGCTTCTGTAGTTGTTCCTAGTGATCAGTGTTGTGTTAGTTTAGCATTCAGATTCTTTTATACACCGCCCTTTTGTAATATAAACAGTCCTGATGGAAACTCTTTGGTAAGAGTCTCAAAAGTTATAAGGGACATTTCTGATTACAGGCCCGAAAATGAAATGACAAGAGTTCATTGTTGCATTGCATCAAACTTTTACAGCTTTGTATAACAATGTATACATTTCTCCAAAGAACAGATCAGCTGGGAATTTACTCAATTTAAAAGACCTGCTCACAGTGTGAGCTCTGGACTGTGCTCCTGCAGTCTGATTGTTTGACAATGTTTTTTTTTTATCATCCTGAATGAAATGTAGGCTGGAGAACACCTGCCTATTAACATAGGAGAACAAAACACCACCTATTAACAATAAGACAAGAAAAACGGAAATCGGATAAGTATGCACTAGAGTTCTGGACCTTTGAAGCAGGTAGCATCCACATCTCTGAAATCATTCATCAAACCCAGCATTTGCCTAGACAAACTCCTTGCAGAGGAGGAAAGCTCAATCTTTTCATCCACCCATGAACTTTACAGAGAGAACAATCTCCTAAGTATCTGAACCCATCCAGGGGTGCGTTTCCCAAAAGCATCGTTAGCCAACTATGGTTGCAAGTTCCGTCGTTACCCAACATAGTTCGACAATTCGGTGTTTCTCGAAACCATAGTTCAAACGAACATTCGCAAACAGCGTCGCAAACTTACGTGGTTGGAACTGCAGCCTTCGACCTGTGGTTAGAAGCAGAGTTCCTTGCCGTGGCTGGGTGTGTTCTATTCACAGTTAACGACCTTAAGCCCTATTAGTTTCTAAAAAAAATTCCCAACCACTTTGAGCGATTTGGAAAACTTAATGTTTTGGTGCTCAGATATTAGGTTATTAATTTTTCGGTTATTTTGATTACAAATTCACTTTGAAACGATATAACAGCGGTACCATCACAATTATTCTCGAAAGCATTATTTATGCCGGTTGGAAAACAGCCTTGGTTTCGTTTGTGCGAAGAAAAGGTGAGTTTTTAATTGAGTATCTTTGTTAAAACATACCTAAAGAGAAATATCTCATAATATTTGTAACAGTATGTTAAAGGTTTTCACTTATAATGAATGTTATCTGTACTGTTCACGTATTCAACATATACAGTGCACAAAGTGTTAAGCACTAAGAAAATTTCAAATTTATACACTACCATAGTGTAAGCCTATTTAAAATATTAATCAATATATATTCAATCAATATACCCAAATAAATCAACAACAATGGTATAAATAATGTGGTTTTGTGTTGTGCTCTCAGACACAACCCTCCCATTTTATCCGGGCTTGGGACCAGCACTGCATCCAGTGGCTGGGGGGTTTGGGCACTGGCTGGGAATCGAACCCGGGCCTTCCGCATGGCAGGCGAAGCACCTACCACTGAGCCACCAGTGTCCTTTCTTAGAAGTAGAATATGGACTATTCATAGGTTTTTATTTTAAAAAATATTTTTTTTTAAAGCACTTACAGTACAGTACATATACAAAAAACACTATTTTACTATATTACAAAAGAGTATGTTTGGACATCAAATAGTACATTTTATTTTGTAATTTTTAGTGCAATTTCCTTTCCAATATTTTTTTTATCAGAATTTGTAACTGTGTTTTTTAATTTGGAGAAAAGCAGGATTTTATTGTTTCCCACCTCCTCCAAAAGAACTGCAAGCTCTTTTTTTTTTTTAGAAAATGGTGGCTTTCGTGTCATTTTTTCAAGTCACCTCTCATTAAACCATGGCTGTATGTCAAAGTGCCTATGGCACTACTCCGCCATTGTATCGAAGAAGAAGAAGAAGAAGAAGAAGAAGAAGAAGGACAGATTAACCAACATAGTTCTAACCATGGAAGTGCGACACAGGTACTATAGTTTTGGGAAACAGTCGTGACTAGTTAGTTATTTTCTTCAATGTTGCATCGTACAACGGTGGCTAAGCAAAGAGCTACAGTACATCGTTGTACATGAAACGCACCCCAGATTGATTATGGCAGGATGAATTCCTCTAAATCATGTTATTCTTTTTAGAACTTTTAGCATATGTTTCACTTTGCCAGGCAGGTTGTATTTAAGTGATTTCTTGATTCAACAGGTCTGGGAGTAATCAGGCCTGGGTGTGGGTGGCATGTGAAATTTAACCCAGCTTTCCAAAAATCAAATTTCATTCATGATTTAGCAAGGAGGCAATTACTTTACAGCTCTTAATAAATTACTCTTAATAAATAAAAGTATTATTTAAAAAAAAGAACATATACACATTTTGTATTTACTCAAGTTATCATTGTGTAATATTCATTTGTCTGATGATCGCAATAATTCAAGTTTGAGAAATATGTAAAAAATAAAAATAAAAATAAATTAAGGGTTCAGTTCAGCCTCATGAAAAAGATTAAATCTGATGCACTTTCCCTTATCTAGATTTCCAGTCTTAAACTAGACCCCTCACACACAATCACCCCTGAATCAACCGTGCAAATTATTGGAAGACTACTTGATTACCCACCGACATGACAATTGTACCTCATTACTTTCATGCCAATAATATAACTTTGACCCATGAACTAATTTTCCATCTAGGAGTGACAAACTTAAAAACTCAGCAGCTAGTCCAAGCCAGCATTTTGTAAATTTGCGTTTTAATAACCCTGACTTTAGGTAATTATTCTTAAGATAATTTGCTGTTGAAAAGATTTAACAAGAAATTCAATCTTTCTAAGGACATTTTGTACAATACACACTGGGGAATTGGTTGCTTTTTTTGACATGGCCTGTATAATCCCAGAACGTACTATACCACTTATCCACTCAGCTGGTTTTCATCGTGCCATCTGGATTCTTCCCCTGTTTCTATTTCTTCAGTAAACACATACTATATTGCTTACAGTATATGTGATGACAGTCAATCACTGGTGATGTTACCCCAATAGATCAGAAAGCTTATTGGAAGACTTGGCTAAAATATGCTAGCTACACCTTAGCAGACTCTCAGTATGAAGCCTGAGACAGGACAACAAAGTGCAAGTGGCATTTGCCTATGTTGGCTAATATTGTTGATGTGTTCTTTTGTGTAATTAAAACCATTCGGTTCTAAGCAGTACAAAGCATTTTTGCAATTAAAATACTACTCAAGCTGCTCTTTTGTTGACAAAGTTGAACCTAGTGATTGGAGTGAATGAGCGCAATCTCAGTTGAGCAATAAAAGCTGACACCCATCTCATTTTCGCATTGCTTATCCTATACAGGGTTACAGGGAGCCTATCCCAGACTCGGGGCACACCCTGGATGTGCTGCCAGTCAGTCACCGGGGCCCACAAGCACAAATGTACTCACTCACTCACTCACTCACTTACTCTAGAGAGTTTGGAAGTGTCAATTAGCCTAATCTGCATGTCTTTGGACCCTCTACATTTTGACCAACACATACTGTATTTTTTTTTTACAAAAGCTGTCATGTTGTGAAGAGCCAATGCTATTGTACCTTTCTGTCACATGATCAGGGAAACAAAAATACTTCCTGTACAACCCAACAGAGAGAGAGAGAGAGAGAGAGAGAATATCCATGCCATACCTGATATTAGAGGGCAGAGTGTACACTCTTTAATCCCCCATGCTATACCATCCCCCCTGCAGCACGTTTCCTGACTGCGGAGTCCAGGCAGTGGAGAACTGCACTGTTGAAGACAACAGAAGTTGCATTAGCCATAATCAGAATTGTGCTCCTTTGGCACCTACATTAGAATATTAAAAAATCAGGTGGTGATATAAAGCATAACAATTGTATTTATCTCTCCACATCACGGGTGTTCTACCAATTGTTAATTACACTAACTGTCGATTGATAGCATGGACGAAAGTCCTGCAGTACTGGAAATAGGTGAGAGAAGATGCCTGTGTTCCGTGTGATTACGTGTTGTTACATAAGATATAAATGCTTGCATTCTACATTAAATATTCATTCACATTATACATTATGTGACTGTGACCATACCTAACTGCCATCTCTCCTCTTCTGCTCTCTCTTCCTCTCTTTCTCCTCCCTCTCTCCCCCTGTCTCCCCCTTTCACTCTTTCTCTCTCTCTGTCGAGCTACACATGTCGTTCCTGAGCTGCCAGTGATCCAGACTCCCTCTGCCCTCCGGACCTGTCTGATCCATCCTGGTGCCCCGCTTCTGCTTGGAGATCTCATCACATGGATGCCCCGTGTGTTTCTTTGGGATGCATCTGGTGTCTGGTGATGATTCTCTCTACCTAGAAGACGGTTCTGGCCTCGACTGGTGTTGGCAACTGTTTCTCTGAGGACTTGACAGTTCGATAGTTCAGGACTGGAACTTCCTACAAGTCTACCTGAGTCTCCAATAACTACTGGACTCCATTTTAACATCAATTAACATCAACTATTATAGCTGACCTGTCTGCCACCTAACACACTGTATAAATGCAGATCAATTCCTGCTATCTGTTTCACCCAGATGAGGATGGGTTCCCTGTTGAGTCTGGTTCCTCTCAAGTTTTCTTCCTATTACCATCTCAGGGAGTTTTTCCTTGCCCCTGTCACCTCGGCTTGCTTACCAGGAACTATCTGACCATTTTGATTCATACACATTCACATTCCATACAAACTTAAATAATTCTTTTGATTGTGTAAAGCTGTTTTGAGACAATGTCAATTGTTAAAAGCGCTATACAAATAAAATTTAATTGAATAAAACTAATTATCTTCTAATACAAGGCTGAACCTCAAATCCATCTCTAACTCGTGATCATTGGCACTACTTGGTGTGTGGAACAAAGGAATTATACATGTTTCACTGTCTACAACCTCCATAGGTCTTTCTCCTCACCTTTTGACTACATAGTAAGAATTTAAAACTACTTTTACCCGTTAATTATAATGACTGTCGGTTGGGTGCCAGCACCACCAGTCTGGGTTATTTATTTCCGCTAGTCGTGGAAGGATAAACAAACCATAATCTGTTGTATATATTATACTCGGGGTCTTGCTGTTGTACTGAATATCAGCACAGCCGTGATGCGGCCGAAGGCAAGAGAGCCCATGCTGATTTTCAGTAGATCAGCACTCCCTTCTCATGTGAGATATTGCTTAGGTATCTATACTAATGCATATCCACACTTATGTAGTGAGGATTCTTAGCATTTCACAAATCCATAGGAGTAAACAAATACAACATACTGCATTCTATAATTGGATTGTATACTGTAGATGGGTTATTTTTATCAATATTATTGTTGTAGGCAATAAATGTTAGTAGGCAGGACTTAAATTGGACCATTAATTGTAGTATATATAGTATGTGGTGAATGTAAAGAGGCTAGTGTATTTGGGGATCTGTGTCATGTGTTTCTCACCTGTCCGTTATGAACTTCTCTGAAGCAATATTTAAATCCGGACGCCTCTGTGTACACAGAGTCTCCCCTGAATGTTTGGGCCTGGATAAGTGGGGGTGTAGCCTCTGCTCTGTCTGCCAGAAAAGTGCTGCTATGTCTGCTGTTGGCACGGTAACCTGAGAGCCCTGATGACCGCACCACTGTCTCCGAGCTTGAACCAGAACTGACCTTCACCACCTGGTGGATCTTCACTGTTGCTTCAGGAGGATGGTGAACTCGTACAGTCACCATAGGAGACCCTGAAATCAATCATACACACATATACATAATATCTGCACCATCAATGGAGAAAGTCTGACTTATTATATGTTCTCTATTTTGCTTTGTAATTACTTACACTCATTACTTACTAATTACTCTGTATTTATGAGACCATTCTAAGCCATCTTTTCTAAGTCTTTTATTATTCTTTATCATAGTTTTCTGTAGCATGCATAGCACTTTGTAAAGCTAAATTAAAAACACAATCATATTTTTAAATGAATATTATCAGTAATAAAATGTAAATGATGCTATTTGCTAATGATATCCATTTCATAGGCAGTTTCTTTCCGTCTGGAGAAACCAAACTAAGATTTAGGGAAGATTTTGGAATGTCCGCTTGAATAAATACAGTAGTTAGTTGCATTTAATGTCAATATGAGGTACTTATTACAAATTTTAACAAGCTGCTCATTGCAAAGTTTAATTGTACGTTAACTCTGGTCTGTAGAAGCCCATACTGTTTTAAAGCGAGCTGTAGTACATGTATAACTGATAACAAACACTACCCAGTAACAAGCTTTTTTTTTTTTTTTTTTTTTTTAATAAATATTGAGAATTCTTGATACTGTCTCATGCTTTTAATGTAGGGATGTGAATTACCAGTGACCTCCCGATACAATATTATCATGATAGCCAGGTGCCGATTTGATTTACATTGCAATTATTTAAGTATCACAATTTTATAAATGTACCGATTCTGTTTTTTTTTTTTTTCTATACAAACTTAATTATTAATGCTCCCACCACACAGAATGTAGGGCTATGTGAATAGTTTAGAACATGCCACCTGCAGGATTGTAGAGGAACGGAAACATTTTACCACTTCAAATGCAAAGACAAACATTTTAGTTAATTTAAGAAAAAACAATCTAATTTGGAGTCAATGTGGCAAGTGGTAATACATAAATTGCCACACAAAAGAATCTCAATATGTAACGGAATCAATTTTCTCCATCTGCTCCTATACATACACATTTTTTCTAATAAACTGTTTGACAAAATTGTTTCACTTTATTACCCCAAACACATCATGACATCAGCTGAGCTCCCCTAGGATGTACGCATGAGCCAAAAAATGTGAAAATAATGCATTTGAGCAAGACGTCAGTGCAAAACAAACTAAAGTCATGGACAGAAGGGGAAACAAAAAAATCCCTGAACATGGGAAGGGCTTCTGGGGCTCCAATTCCATAAATGTGGTTTATATTGAGAGGTAAAATGTAATGAGATGACCTGGGGCAACAGAACATTGCAGTGAACACTAAAAGATGGTTAAGCAAGAGATGTGCATAAACTGTAACATAATCATTGCCTGTTCTCTGTTTGGCCATGTGGAGTTTGTTATGAGGGGGTAAGAAGGATCTGTTCATAGCCTAGTTATGAAATATTGTTATTTAAAAGGCTATCAGTGTAGAAACTAGAAACCAATATGCCATATGATAATACTCAAACCATAATTCAGTATTCATTATGTATATAGAGTATAGTACACTCATGAAAAGAATGTACTTATTGGCTAAAGGCAGCAAATTTATTGTTACCCTGAATGTATGTACATGAGATTAATGTTAAAAATTTGAAAATGTTGTACAGTAAATGTTCCTAAGTGGTATGACAGAAAAAAATTCTACCTTTCCTTATTAGATTGCAAGATCTGTACTTATTCAAAAGAGCAAAATTGGTGGAAGAAATCGTGAACCTGCCAACATTTGCTTATGTTGTATAGGAGCTTTATATTTTAACAAGGGTCTATGATGATACTCAAAATATTCTAAAAGAGCAATATTTCTTCTTTCTACCCAAAAGGAAACAGCAGATGACTCATTCCATATGTGACTGACTGTTGTACTGGTGTTTTGAAATCTCCAGTAATTACCGAACCCCAGTAGAATTCCTGTCTCCTTGCTGTTTCTCTCATTTTATTAACAAACTAGCAAACTTTTTTTTATTTATTAGTATCTATGTCTTAAAGTGCCCCTATTATGCCATTTTAAAGGTTGCTAATATTGCTTTATGAGTCTCTTAAAACAGGTTTACATGTATGCAAGGTCAAAAAACACTTTAGTTTTCTCCAAAAATAGATTTAATTTTACCCCATTTCTAAATGATTCGTAAACAACTCGTGTGAAGCAGTTCGAAGAATCAGTCTGTCTAAACCCCTCCTTTCCGTGAGCCCTCACTGCTGTGATTGGTCAGATGGCGCGGTCCTTTATGATTGGTCTACCGCTACAACGCGTGTCGGAAAACAAAACGCCCATTACCATAACTGAACGACAGCTCTGGAGACCCGTCAATACATAGAAAAGATGGCGTCGGTTTTACCCTATCAATTCGAGCCGGGGTCTGACTATGAAATGTTTGAAGTGGGACATTCGACATTGTTTCGCAAGCATGACTGGAGCAGAACGTTTCTCAGTGGTAATTGTCAAATGTTAACAAGAGTGTGGTAACGTTACAGTAATTGTAAGATGGCGAGCAAGTTCTTCGCGACATTGAACGTGGGCGGACATTATGCAAGTATGTTACGTAGTGACGTGGATCCGTAACAGAGAAATATTCGAATTGCTAACGACTCGTTTAGGCGAATGTGAGCCGACTCTTTTTTTTAATAGTAACTTCATTTATCGTGCACTGTTGGCATCACAACTTTGCAGATATTTTATGTTCACATAGACGACCATGTGATCCTCTCTTGAACAGCTGTGTACACAGCGATTGTAAAGAGGTTCCCACCGACTGCATCACAGTGGAAGATAAACGAGGCAAACATGTCACAGTAGGGTTAATCCAAATCCGTAGCCCCTGTGCCCCTCCTAAGTCATGACCCAGGCTGCTGCAAGAAGGAGAAGGAAGGCAAGTAACACCAACCTGCCGGCAGTCAGTACAGATCGGGAACTGCACCTCCAGCATCACCACACTGGGGCCCCGCAAGGCTGTGTGCTCAGTCCCCTGCTGTTCACACTGCTGACTCATGACTGTGTAGCAACACACAGTTCGAATCACATCATTAATTTCACTGATGACACGACTGTGGTGGGTCTCATTAGCAAGAATGACGAGTCAGCGTACAGAGAGGAAGTGCAGAGGGTAACGGACTGGTGTAAAAACAACAACCTGTCTCTGAATGTTGACAAGACAAAGGAGATGGTTGTTGACTTTAGGAGGACACGAGGCGACCATTCTCCGATGAGCATCAACGGCTCCTCTGTGGAGATCGTCGAAAGCACCAAATTCCTGGGTGTCCACCTAGAGAAGGACCTCAGCTAGTCCCTTAACACCAGCTCCCTACACAAGAAAGCCCAACAGTGTCTCTTCTTTCTGAGAAGACTGAGGAAGGCCCAGCTTCCACCACCGATCCTGACCACCTTCTATAGAGGAACTATCGAGAGCATCCAGAGTGGCTGCATCACTGTCTGGTTTGGGAATTGTGCCATATCGGACCGCAAGACCCTACAGCGGATAGTGAGAACAGCAGAGAAGATCATCAGGGTCTCTCTCCCCTCTATTGAAAACATCTACACCACATGCTGCATCCGCAAAGCCACCAGCATTGTGGCTGATCGGACACACCCCTCTCACACACACTTCACACTCCTGCCATCTGGAAAAAGGTACCGAAGCATTCGGGCACACACGTCCAGACTGTGCTTCTCAACAAAAAGGGGTGAACTGGACTGATAAACACACACACACACACACACAAACATTATCACTCAGCTTAACTCAACTACCTCAAAACATTGAGACTGGACTGACTAATCAACACAAGCGCAAACACACAGACCTACAGTACACCACCAAACTATCGTACACACCAACCTGTAAATGCTCTTTTGCATAATATTCTTTACTGGTTTACTTTTCACTAATTTCTTAATTCTTGCTGCTACGTTAAGGAACGTTTACTGTTTCTCCACTACCTCAACTCATCACCTTAACACCATATTATTATGTTATGTTTTGTTGTGTTTGTCGCACTGTCACGTTGTTGCACATTTGCACATGCATGTTATGTTGCCTGTTGTCTGTAAAAAATAAAGTTTAGTTTTTTTCTGTTAATTTATGTTGTAAATTTAGGTTGCATGTAGCACCTTGGTCCTGGAGGAACGTTGTTTCATTTCACTGTGTACTAACTGTATATGGTTGAAGTGACAATAAAGCCTACTTGAACTTGAACTTGAAGGCAGATGGATCTTCCCTCTAATTCGATTGTTTCCCTGTCTCAGCAGGGACATTTAAGAAAATTTCAACCAGCAACAGAAGGAAGATCGCTTCCTAAATCACTGCTATGAACAGGTATGAGATACTGTAGAAGGAGAGGTTAGTATGGCCCAGTCCACGTTCTACAGTACTTCATCATTTTGGGCAGGCTGCTACTGTGTAATACCACACCAAGAGAAGAGGAGAACAGTGGTTTCTTTTAGTGGTACTAAGAGGGTGGAGGAAGGCCTGGAGGAACATGGTCCATGGGGTCGCGATGGGTCGAACATGACTTCGCAACTAACAAAAAAAAAAAATAAAAAAAAAGAGGGTGGATACCAGAATACACCTAGCTCATTTACATTCCCTCTGTGGCCACTTCGGTGTACAAAATAGCAATATCAGCATTGCTATTTAGAATGGACCTAGTTGCCCTCCTCCTGTAGGTCACGAGAGGCCACAAGTACATCTTGGTCATGGTGAACTATGTCACCCGCTATCTGGAAGCCATCCAGCTCTGAAAGGCCATGTTGAACAACATTGGTGGATGTATGGTGGTTGTTGTAGGTCAAGCAGGTCGGTGCCACCTTGTACCACTCCTAAACAGACAACCTGGTGGAGTGCTTCAACCAAACACTCAAAAGGATGTTGCAGTGAGTGGCAGCTATAACCATAGATCCTGTTTGAGGCCCAAGAAACCCAAAACATTCACCAGGTTCATCCCATCTGAGCTGTTGTTTTGGAGACATCCATCTGTTTGATGTGATAAAAGAAGGCTGGAAAGATAAGCCATCACTATTCTGTTGTGTTGAGGGGCCCAAGCCCAAGGCAACAGAGAATACAGCCTTCAGCATCTAACATGGCAATTGGCAGTAGAGGGTCTCTCTTTTTTGGCCTGCACAGCGTCCTGGTGATATTCAAGCGCCTAAAGAATACTTTGCTCTGCCACTACGGCCTTTACACTGACCCTAACTAGATGATGATGATGTCATGCACTCAAGCAGCAGGGAGGACCACCCCACTTCGCCCCAATAAAAAAGTTACAATAGCAAATTGGTGAGTGTTACTGAAGCTCCAGACGAGATAGGTCAAAGTGGTGTGCACCTCCCTGTGAGTGTCCACTAAGACACAGTTTTCTTGTCCTTAACTTCTTCTCTGAGGCTACACCTCTTCCAATTTACTCAAGAAAGGCCAGCTGGAGCAATGTTCAGTTGTATGCAGAAAAGCACATTCCAACAGAAAAGCGCATTCCAGCAGCTAAAGACTCAATTCAACACTTCCCCTGACTTCGACACATGATGCCTCAGACATCAGGGTCAATGTCATCTTCTCCCAGGATTTTAATGATGAGGAGCACCCTATCCTGGGTATAAGAAACTCAAGGAAATTTCCTTCTCAATCCTGCTTTCATCAGGGGTACAACACAGAAACAATGATGGCCTTTATGTAAAAGGCCAGTTCCACCGCACATGCTGAAAATGGGGTGCCGTAACTCACCACGGCTGGCTTCAGATCACCACTCACCAACCAGCAGTTATTGTCTGGCTATAAAAGGTCCACTAAGTGTCTGTCTGGTGAGTAGTATGTCCTGGGTGTTCAACTATCTGTAGGCACTTATGTTTTTTGTTAACATAATTAAATTTTATTAATGTTAAGAAATGAGGGGTGTCTCAAGACTTTTGCACACGCTTTGAGACAATGACAATTGTTAAAAGCACTATACAAATAAATTAAATTGAATTGAAAAAAAAACATAGTCTTGTTCTAATGTAAGTCGCTTTTGAAAAAATTACATTTTTTAATTAATTAATTGGTGGTTTACATTAATTTATCATTGTCTCATCGTCTATAATGTCTATCCCAGGAGACTTAGGGCACAAGGCAGGGTACACCCTGGATAGGTTGTCAATCCTTCACAGGGCACACACTCATACATTCATTCGCACACTATGGGCAATTTGGGGATGCCAATTAGCCTAATCTGCATGTCTTTGAACTGTGGGAGGATATCAGAGTTCACGAAGGAAACCCATCAAGCAGGAGGGTGCAAGGAGACAGTGTCAACCACTAAACCACCATGCCGCCTAATTTTATTTTATTTAAGTTAAGTTAATTTAAATTTGTCTAGACATTGATTCAATAATATTATATTGGGTTTATTGTATTGCTCTGTAATAAGGTACTGTACTCCACACTGTAAAAAATGTTCGTAATTCTAACAGTAAAATGCCGTATAAATGCTACAGAATAAAACCATATTTCACAAAACTTGGGATAACCGTAGAATTTACAGTGAAAAACTGTCATTAGTTTTACAGAGTAAGACCTTAAATTTAACAGTTAAAAACATATGAAAATATGGTTTATTGCAGTAAAATTTATGATATACTGTATTTATAAAAAGGAAACTCTCAGAGAAGGTATTTGTTACTAATATCATGAAGCGTCAGTTTATATTTTACTAAACCTTTGTTGATAGAGTTTAAAAATCAGAAAAATATCTGCTCTGTAAAAAATAAACTTTAAAATTTTATGGTAAAAAACTGGCAGCTGTGATTGACAGAAATGTACCATAAAAAATACGGGAGCAACGTTATTGTTTGTACGGGGTTGCACTCATTATACTGTATATTTTACGGATTTTAATAGTTTTTTCTACGGTTTATTGCCGTCTAATTTACATTAACCAAGGACTTCAAATTTGTGAATGGTATTCCACTCTTTGATGACTGTGGCGAGGACAGCCGCTAGCACGCGCCACTTCGCCCGCCGCCACCGCCATACTTAGAGTGTCTGCCCAAAAAAATGTCCACCCTGACATTTGTATATTTGATTTTGAGAATTTAAATATTGTTTTGCTGTCTTTATTAAAAAATACATGGGGCCATGCTGATGTCCGAGTCTTGAATAACTTTTGATGGGTTTTGATGATTTGATTTAGGTTCGTATTCATCAATTAGTATAAAAGTACTCTTAATAGTTTCTTAACAGTAAAATCCGAATGCTTAGCAATGTAACTTCTATCTCTTTTAGCTCCAGCTAGTGTGATAAAATGATGCTTTCACAGAATTGCTGAATGAATTCACTGTGGTTATAAATAAAACAAATAGTCCAACAACAACGACAGCAATTGTGTAGCAAGCATGGTAGTGTAGTGGATAGTACTGTCGCCTTCCACCACCAGGATCTGGGTTCGATTCCCGGCCAGGCTCGATTCCCAGCTCTGTGTGCATGGAGTTTGTATGTTCTCCCCATGCTTGGTGAGTTTCCTCCAAGTACTAGTCACCCCCCCCCCAAAAAAAATATATAGGATAAAGTTGTATGGGTGAGAGTGTGTGAGTACTGAGCTGTAAAAAAGATGGAAATCAACTGTTATTATTACAACATAAATCTTTTAAGTAGACAGTTCCGAGCTGTAAAAAACATGGTTATGATCCGTATTTGTTACAATGTAAACCCTGGAATTTGGCGGGAATAAACTGTTTTTATAACAACATAAACATGTTAATTAGACAGTTATAAACCGTAAAAAATAAAAAAAAAAATAAAATCTGTAAAAAAAATTTACGGTAAACTTCTGACAACCACAGCTGCCATTTTTTACCGTAAAATTTACGGTTTATTATTTTTTTCGCAGTGCAATAACGGTGCTGCCGTTTTTTTACCGTAAAATTGACTATTTATTTTTTACAGTGCATATTACCCTCTCTGGCTACAAGATATTATTTAAAAGTCTGTGTGTATATCTCTGGGAATTATGTTGGATTAATGTTTGATAATTGACTCTGACATTTGTATTTGATTATAGCCTGAGACACGGCCAGTTCCCCACAGTTTCCAAACAATTTAGATACAGTTAATTAATCTTACCATTGGTGTGGTTCTGCTGTCGACTCTGTAAAGGGAGGACATACTCTGAATGCATCAGCCCCTGACTGGTTGGAACATTTGCACTTGAGGGCAGCTTTTCAATCTCGTTGGAAGGGGATGAGGATGGAGATACGGGGATGTGGCAGAACTTTCCAGTAAAGTTGGAAGGACAGAGACATCGATCCTTATGAATGCACACACCTCCATTTTTACACAACATGGGACACAAAACTAGAAGGAAAGATAGAGATGGAGAGTTAGATACATACAATTTAATCAATGTCAAAACAAATGTGTCACATGCTATTTATTAATAAGTACTCAGTGGACATTTTAGGTGACTTCTAGGTAACTTATTTGAGTTATTATCTAGGTATAATTAAAGACTATAGCATTACTTTTCTTTAAAATGAAACAAACCCAAGCAAGGAAAACACATTCTTACTGTATGTGTTGACCAGAAAACACTGTTATCCATACATTTCTATAACTTCACTGTGTGTGCCCGGCTAATCAAATTTAATATAGTTCCATCATAACTATAAATGTGGCTCAGCTTTTCAGCATAATTCAAATCAGTTTTTCTCAGATAAAGCATTTCAGTATAAACATTGTCACAAAGCAACTATGCACAAAACCAGAGGCGGATTTTGATCCCTGGGTCACCATACGGATGGAATCAGACACAAAAAGGACCACATCCTCTTCCTGGCGCAATCATTATTCGTCCAGATTTTGTAATCCCACTGGATACAGATAGGACGGCATGATGGTTTCATGACCATACAAACTAGGGGACCTATTTGGTAAAATTACATTTTTATTTGTTTTTAGACATTCAGATAGCTCTCCAGTGCCCGTCTACAAGCATAAAAGGTAAGAAGAAAACAAATCCCTGTTTTTTCCCCATTTCCATGTTTACAGTATATTGGCAGCTTAGTGGTCGCCTAGTACCTCCAGGGTCCGGGTTCGATTCCCGCCTCGGTGTCTGTGTGCATGGAGTTTGCATGTTCTCTTGGTGGGTTTCCTCCGGGTACTCCGGTTTCCTCCCACAGTCCAAGGACATGCAGATTAGGCTAATTGGCATTCCAAAGTTGCCTGTAGTGTGTGAATGAGTGTGTCAATGTTTACCAGAAGTCCTACTAGGCTGTAATAAGGAAAATAAATATAATGGTCACCATTGGCCTCTACGGTTCCTATATCGACTACAGAGGTTCCTAGATACTGTAGATGGTAGGGCTTAAACAATCCAATTGTATTATCCGCCAATCTGATGCTGTATAAGAAGATTCCCAGGGTGTTGCTCAGCTCTGCTATTTTCTGAAGGGCTATGGCTAAACAATTCATATACAACGCTAGCATGTTTGGAGAATAAGTGAAACAGAGAGGGTTTGCTGTATAAAACAAATGCACTATTTGAAGGGTATTTCAGTATCTCTGCATATATACCGGAAACCAGAGTACAGTACCTAGAGGAAACCCACCAAGCATGGGCAGAACATGCAAACTCCACACACAGACCTGAGGTGGGAATAAAACCCACAACCCGGGAGGTGCGAGGCCACAGTGCTAATCACCATGCCTCTTAATGTAAATGTTGATGGTTAACTGTGATGGGATTCACATTGTTAAATGAAATCATTAAAAAGATGAATTGGAAAAAGAAAAAGAGATCCACCCAGACCTGGGTTTAACTGGGGTCAGTTTGTGTGTGGCTGAGGTGATAAAGGGATTTAATTTGTCTCTTAGCTCTTCTGCATTCACTCTTGCATATGCTCTCTCTTTCTCGCACACACACACATACACACACTTGTAGAAGCGAGACCTAGGTAAAAGCTTGAACTTTTTCCAAGATCCACAATTATCCATCATTTCTATGACAGATCGGTCTCCAAGGAGATCATGCTTGGCCCTCCAAGTGTGTGTGTTTCTCTAACACACATTTTATGTCAGCACAGGCCTAGTAGAGAAAAAGAAAATAAACTGATAAATGTGTATGATTGTGCTCCAGATTTATCACACGTAAAGAACAGAATCATTTCCGATCTCATGACATCACTATGAAGTCATACAGTTTAGGTAACAAGGACCGATTGTTTGCTGAGTCACTTCAGTTCTGCATGTTTGTGTGTGAAAGTATGTGCTCATACTGGTCTTGTGTGCTCGGGGCATTATCTTAAATGAAAAAGTAGTATTTAATTTGTTTATTACATACATACTGTATACTGCACAGTTTATATTACACTGTGTCAGATTTGGATTAGACAGATTTGATTAGTTTGGGATTAACTGAAATTCTTTCAAACGGCAAGTTACAGGTATAATTCTATAATATTTTCAGTTTTCCTTAGTTTAGAAGAATCCATTACATAACACTGAGACAGTCCATCATTTAAGCATCTCCACATGAACCTGAAATCAATTTAAGTCTGCTGAGGTTGTGACAACAAGAAAGCAAACATTCAAATTTTCTGTCAAAGGTCAACAATCTCCTCCAAAAAACATGAACAGAAAACAACATACTGCCTTGTGCCTCTACATAAGTTAAATTAGTAATATATTGCAAGTCCTGTCAGGTGGAAAGATGACAGGAGTTGCAATCAAACGAACCCACTTCAGTGTCAGCTCACAGTGAATGCCACATTCAGTACATGAGCAGCTTAAAATATTTTGTAATAAACGGCAAGTTTAGGTAATATTCTGACAGCATGTGTTCTTATTTAAGACGTTTTTTTTTCCCCTTATGGGAAAAGAGTCCAGGCCTGCTAGTGTGGGTGGAAAGGGGCTGTTCTGTAACTATACAGTTCAGTTGCATGTACAAGACTTATTATTGCACTCTCTCCAAATTTGCTCTTCTTATTTTATAATGGGTTGATGTGTTGCAAAGGGAGAAAGTGGAATTTGGTTGAAATTCTGGTGAAAGGCAAAGCGAAAACACTCCAGTGACCTGAAGCCATTGTGAGAAAGAAGTCTATATAATATGTTTTTCATTCATTCATTCATTCATCTTCTATACCGCTTAATCCTGTGTTCAGGGATTACCCTGGACAGGGTGCCAATCCATCGCAGGGCACACACACATACACACACTCACACACCCAATCACACACTACGGGCAATTTAGGAACGCCAATTAGCCTAACCTGCATGTCTTTGGACTGTGGGAGGAAACCGGAGTACCCGGAGGAAACCCACCAAGCACAGGGAGAACATGCAAACTCCATGCACACAGAGACGGGAATCGAGCCTGGCCGGGGAATCGAACCCAGACCCTGGAGGTGCAAGGCGACAGTGCTAACCACTACACCACCGCGCCACATATGTTTTTCAAAAAAAATTTATTACTTATAGTGAGGTTCAAAATTCTGAGACCACACTTAAAATTTTACTTAAAATTGGAAATCAAAAGAAGTTTTTAAACAATCTAAAACAAAGACAGACAATGTTTATTATCTATTACTGACCTGTAGATTTAATATCCTGATTACAGAACTGTCTCTACTGTAGCTCCATATTATAGTGTAGGTAAATTTATGCTATTAACTGCTTTGTATAAAACGACAGATTTTCCTCATGTCTAATCTGTCCAGATGTTCAGATGACTCTTATGGATTTCATTTATAAGGGTGTTGAAGTCAAACTTGCTATAAAATGTCTTGTTAACTGTTAACATTTACAGAGGACTTCACGCGCAGTACGGCGATGAGAATCTTACTCGCAGTAAAACATTTCAATGGTGCAAAGTTTTAAAGAAGGCCGTACATCTGTGAATGATGAGCCTGGCCGAGGTGACTCAGAACTCACTGCAGTTCTCTTCCCATGAACACTTAGCAAGTGGAACTCCTGATTCTTGAAAATGGACACATAACTCGTACAGTCCTAACCTTGCCCCGAGCCATTTCATCATGTTTGAACTATTAACCAAATAACCATCACCAAATGGGCCCATTTTCATTGCATGTACTTCAATATATTTTACATGCACCTCACGGTAAAAATTTTTTTTTACAATTTTTAAGCATCAAATAGTTATATGGTTCTGTTTCAGAGGTGTATAAAGCATGTGGAAATAAAATTCTTTATTCTAGCCTCTGTAACTCTGTTCCACTAAATCCCACTAATTCTCTGTATATGCAATTCAGGGGGAAATGGGAGATTAAAGAAGTTCCTGGGAAGCCAGCATTTTAGATGAAGTCCAATCAAGACAACACACTTGATCTGATAAATTGTACTGATTGTAACTCCAGATTAGTGGGAAAAAAAATATTCAACATCCAATATGAGAAAAAAAAACTATTCAAGCACAAACATATGTGATGATATACAAACCTTCAAGACATTAGTTTGGGTAATAATGACTGGTTGTACCATTTTGCAGGTCTGAAATGAACAGGATTCGTGTTGTACACGTGAATGTGAACAAGTGTGGTGTGTAGGTTTTATCTTTTCTCGACCTACTTTGAGCATGTGTTTTTAATTTAGCACAATGCACCCCCTCCCATCGTTTTTCCTTCTTCAATTTGAGTGTTAATGCGGAGTGTGCCGTGCACTCAATGTGTGTGTGTACAAAAGAGAGACAAAAAGCATATGTGGATGTCCCCAAAAAACACAAGCATTACTCATTCCATCCTTTTTTTTTTATTTCTGTGTCCATTAACTCATCGCAAATGTGTGTGTGTGTGTGTGTGTGTGTGCGTGTGTGAGTGTGAGTGTGAGAGAGAGTAGTGTGATTTATCTTTCAGGATGCGTAAACATTGCTGGGAGGAAATGATGTCAGTGAGGACATATGGACATCTTCTTTCTGATTTGTTAGTGAAATGTTGACACAATGACACTGTGTGTGTGTGTGTGTGGGGGGGGGTGTTTTCATGAGGAGCAAATCATTGCTGCTGATTGGTTGAATGTCTTCACACTTTAGATTTTAATATATACTTTCCTATGTGATAAGTGAGAGTCTGTGCCTCCTTCTTTGTGGTTCTATAACAACCTTCACTCTTCTGAAAAGGTTTTTACACTATTTTGGAGTGTGGCTACGGGGAATTGTGTTCCTTCAGCCAAGAGACCATTAGTGAAGTCAGGTATTAATGTTGGGAGGAAGCCTTGGGGTGTAATCAGCGTTCCAGGTCATCAACGCCAAATGTGTTTAGTGGGGTTGTGGTGCAGGCTACTCAAGTTCTTCCACTCCATCCTTAACACAGCATGTCTTTATGACGCTGGCTTTGTGCTTAGGATTAAGCCTAATAGTTTTAACGAGGGGAAATCCGAAAGCCACAGGCAACAAAGACATTCAAGACAATTGTTTGCTTTCATCATTGTCAGGAAGTTCAGGAAGAAAAAACCTCCTTGTTTGGGTATGATGGGTAGGTTTCCACATACTGAACATATGAACATATAGTGTAGTTACACATGAGGCCAGGTCAAGGAAAATTTACATTTACATTTATGTCATTGAGCTGGATAAGGACATCCTTATCCAGAGCGACTTACATTATATACATTATACATCTGAGCAGTTGAGGGTTAAAGGCCTTGCTCAGGGGTCCAATACAACTGGGTGATGCTGGGGTTTGAACCTGAGACCTTATGTAGTTCAACACCTTAACCACTGATCTACCCCTTAATTGAAGTTGGTCAGCTTTTATTTTGGTTGTAATTTGCCCAACAGGCAACATCTATCAATCCATCTAGGAACCTCTGTATTCCAACTAGGGACCATGGAGGCCAATGGTGGCCATTGTGTTTATTCTAGGGTTGTTCCGATTCCGATACTGGTATCGGAAATGCTGCCGATACCACAAAAAAAGCTGGCATCGGAATCGGCGAGTACTTGAGTCCACGTACCGATCCGATACCATTTTCCTAAACATAACCTATTTATGCCCGCTAGCTTAGCTTATTAGCTTAATTGATATCGCTCCTCGCTCACTAGTTAGGCGGCCTCCCCACCCTTTAGGTATGTGAAGTAGCAGGGCCGCAGAATCAGGCAACGGCCCATGAGCTATCGCCGCTAATGATCCCGGCGCTATAAAACACAGCGGGGAGTGTAGCTCGGGGTCTGACTGGTGGGAAACTGGACTTTGCGACGCGGTGGATTTTATGAGAGACAGTGGCACAAGAGCGGGGCGATGTGATGCGGCCCAGAGACTTTAAAAAGAGGGGGGCGCCTTTGATCTCCGCGAGAGGAGTGCGTGAACGAGCTGCGCGAGCTCCCGCGGCACCTTCACTTCCGCGTAGAGCCCGCCTTCGCATCCCTGCCGCCGAAGGGGAAAAGACCGCAGAGAGCCTTTAACCCTTTCCTTCCCCATTTTTCTAAATAAATGACCCTTTTTGCTGTAAGACCTCGCCTCGTGTCCGTGTTTCATGGTGTCGCCCGTGCACTTAGGGCCGAACCCGTTACACAGGGCTAGTAGTATTTTACTTAAAAAAGAAATTATATATATATAATGTATGTATATACACACACACACACACACAGTACAGATACACACCCAGGTATCGGATCGGTACTCGGTATCGGCCAATACCCTGAGCCCAAGTATCGGAATCGGTATCGGGAGGGAAAAAATGGTATCGGAACATCTCTAGTTTATTCCCATTTTATGACCGTGGTAGGACCTCCGGTTAACATTCACACAGACATTCACACACTATGGACAATTTGAGAACACCAATTAGCCTAATCTGCAGGTCTTTGAGCTGTGGAAGGAAACCGGAGCACCCGGAGGAAACCCACCGAGCACAGGAAGAGTATGCAAACTCCATGCACACAGACATGGAGAATCACATACAGGGAGGCGAGAATTGAACACGGACCCTGAAGGTGCAAGGTGACAGTATTAACCACTAAGCCCCAATGCCGCCTTACAGTCAACAGGGAACTTTAAAAATGACAAAATACTCTGTTATCTCCTTAAAATATCAGAGAAAAAATGATTGTAACAAAGTAACGAACACTAATGAAAAGAATAGGAATGTATACTATCTTTTCTTGATCCATCTCTGAGTGCACGATTAAGAACTATTTAAATTTCATCAATCGTCCAACAAAAATATGACTCCATTATTCATTGTTTTGTTTAAGTCCAGTTGGCTGAAGAACAGTATATTCTGCCTAGGAGCGTGTAACAGGTTACAATACTCTAAGGAAGATTTCAGTTTATCATCTATACCTACACACTGTGCACAATTTGCCCCATAAATCATTGGAAAAGGACTGAAAATGAACAGTAAAAAATTGCCAACAAGGCCCCAGGTCTGTGTTTCATTCTGGATGTCTAGCAGCTAGACCTGTCAGAGTCTTCGCTTACATTCTGTTCGCTTTTAAACCATTGTGGCATACGCTAACCGCGAACATATGAATCCGTTCTGTATGTGTAATCCTGCAGTTAGTCCCTGATAATAACCCACTTTGACATGCTGTGACTCCTCTTGCTCTGCCCTGTTCATCATGATACTGCTTCTGAACCTGACACTCACTCTGTGTCACTATGGATATCCCTGTATGGATAATATTGCACTTTCCAAAATAAGTTGATTTTCAGTGCATAATGTTACACTATTAGATATTAGATTCCTGTATTAATTGTGCAATATTTACCGGAGCTCTTCGGTCATATTTAGTGTGCAATAAGGTATTCAAAAGGTTTAATGTGCTATATGGTACTTACTATTTTAGGACAATTTCTAATTCGTTTTATTGTTTTATTATTTTATTCTATGTTCTTTTCTTTTCTTTATATTTTATTCCTTATTTATTACTCTTTCCTTTCTAGTGGATAACAACCGTGAGCAACTGTAACCAAGAATTTCCCTCTGGAATTACTGTAATAAAGTTTATTGAATCTTTGAATTAAAGAGATACTGGAGACTGTTGCTGTAATCATAAACACTGATGCTCGTACATTCAATACTGTTTGACTTTATTACACTGTATACAGTTTTAAGAGTAATGATTTACACAAGATATAACACTTTGGGAATCAGTTTCCTTTTTGAGATTTCCTTGATTTGTGATCATGTCTATTGATATAGATGTGCTGCAGATTATGTGGCAACAAAATAGGATTATGACAAGAAATTAGCAGAAAAGTTAGTATTATTAGAAAATTATTTACAAATAGGTTTATGGATCTTCTAATTGATTTATTAAAATCTTTTATAATAGGAAATACTAGATCCATTTGACTACATTGTTAATGTAGTTGAATGACCGTGGTGTCTGAGGTTGAATGACCATAATATCGTTATAACAATGTGGAGATGACATTCACAAGCAGGACAATGTTTATTTTTTAGAATGACTCGAGTAAAATGATATTGAGATAACATTCAAACACAATGAAACAAATGCTTCAAATAAAGGTTAGTAGATTTTATGCTGATTAACGACATTTCCACAAATTCTTGCCATATCCATGATCCCATGAGGTGCATTTTAGCTCCCAAATGACTGTACTGCCATGTGGTGCTTGCACAAGGTCCAAACTGTCTCACGTCCTCTTTCACATATTATAGATGTTAAGGGGTTTTGTTTTTACCCTTTTGCTTCCTTTCCAATCTAATATTTCAGTAAATTGCTATTGTCCAGTGTGTTTCGTGCAATTTGTTGTTATGTAAACACATTTACTGTACGAGCTTCTACTGCACGTTCCCCAATGGTCCAGGAGTAAGCACACAGAGCTCTCACCGCAGCAACCAGTGGTTTGGTCCTGCTCAGGCCATTGGTTTGCTAATAATATTTCTGCAACACTGTATTGGGACATTCAATCACCCATTAACACGTATCCCAACATCTTTTAAGCAAAGTAATTCCATTTTTT
>CM060131.1:5323702-5376202 GCA_030522415.1 Channallabes apus
AATGAAATTAAATAAAATATAATTAAACATAGCATTTGTGCAATGCATGTGGGTGTTAAGTACTATTTAGTATACAGAATTTTTCAGCTAACTTTTTTTTTGCATCATTCTTAACTTATGAAAAATAGAACATGAATTTCTCATGACATTTCATACTGTAACAACAAAACAGATTATAGTGGATTAGTTTAAATTTTATCCACAGATTATAGATGGATAGTGGTGAGTTATCATCATTCCAGAAGAAATACGGTAAGAAAAAATCATGAATGACCGTGATGAGGGTTGATTACATGTCTCCTGAATCGTCACAAAAAGTCTAAACCTACGTTTGGCCAAAAGAGAAACTTCAATACACCATGTACCATAAATATTGGACTTTGGAGCAATGGAATGGAAGCACAGTCATCAAAAGTGCAGCCATCATACATACTGTACTGTAGTGCCCACTGTACAAACCTCTGAAGGTTGTTTCAGTTTATCAAGGTTAGACTTGGTTAGATGCAGTAAAATTAAGTCAGCTGACTACCTAACCGTAATGAAGGAATGAATCTGAAAACGTACTTTTTCCCTGTTGGCACGGGTATACTCCATGACTCAAATTGGGAAACAATGGTTCTGTGAAGGCTACCACATTGTGTACCATAATTAAAACATTCATTCATTCATTTTCTATACCACTTAATCCTGTGTTCAGGGTCGCGGGGGACCTGGAGCCTATCCCAGGATACTTCAGGCACTAGGCGGGGTACACCCTGGACAGGGTGCCAATCCATCGCAGGGCACACACACATACACACACTCACACACCCAATCACACACTACGGGCAATTTAGGAACACCAATTAGCCTAACCTGCATATCTTTGGACTGTGGGAGGAAACCGGAGTACCCGGAGGAAACCCACCAAGCACGGGGAGAACATGATAATTAAAACAAAATTAAATTATTTAGTAAATGTTAATAAATTTATTAATAAACTATTTAAAACTAAATACATAATATTTCATATTAACACACATTTTGGGGTCAGGCAGTGTATAATCTAGTTTGCATCAGGGAAGGCAATAAGTAGAAAATAGTTTTTATCACCTCCTCTGGTCACAATGAGAAGTGCAGTATGGGCTATTTTGTATGCCCTCAGTATTCTAGTGCCTAATCGGTGACAATCTAAGAGACATGCTTGGCTGATTCTTCATTGCCAACATGCTGGCTGTCAAACTAGCACTTAAGTAAATTAAGATAAATAAGCACTCACCATCTTTACTGACTATAAAACTATGAATACCTGAAATATCTTAAGACGGCTAAACAGCTTAACTCTTGCCAAGCGAAGTAGGCATTGGTCTTTGCAATACTTCAGTTTATCATCTGATTTCAACCTTGGTAAATTAACATTAAAGTCGTTTTTCCAATCCTGCCTTCATGTGAAGAGCTCATTCTCCCACAATCACACTTCTTCAGGACATTTTCTGAGACATTAACCAGGAACTTGCAATGGAAATGAGTGCCCAA
This sequence comes from Channallabes apus, assembly GCA_030522415.1. Lineage (NCBI taxonomy): Eukaryota > Metazoa > Chordata > Actinopteri > Siluriformes > Clariidae > Channallabes > Channallabes apus. Next base: position 5,325,218 of record CM060131.1, read on the forward strand.
TGCCTACCTTCAAGCAAAACGTTTGTTAATAATACATTTTATTTATAATGCACTTTATATTTATATTACTACAAGTTAACTTGACCCGAAAGCTCTGATAAAAAGATAAGTTTTAAGACCAGATTTAAAAGCATCAACAGTCTGTGGCGTCCTCAGATGCTCAGGGAGAGCATTCCACAGTCTGGGTGCAGCTGAGCAAAAGGCCTGATCTCCCATAGTATGGAGTCTTAGGAGGTTTCAAAAGATGTACTGATGCAGAGCGGAGGTTGCGTGTGGACGTACGTGGGGTAATAAGTCCTTTGATGTAGGGAGGGGAATCCCCATAAATACACTGGTGGGTAAGAAGGGCAACCTTGTAATCAATTCTAAATGAAACAGGGAGCCAGTGAAGAGATTTTAAGAATGGGTGTAATATGGTCATATTTAGGCCCTCTCATCAGGATCCTAGCAGCACTGTGCTGAATATACTGCAGCATTAAACCATTTAGTTTTATAAAGCATTAAATCATTGTTGCCACAGCCTTCAAAAGCAGACTGACTACATGGGGCATATTGCACTAGGCTTTGGTCACCCAGGTGCTTATAAGATATATGAACTTCTCAGAGACAAGTACTGGTTACATAACATGATGAACAAGATTTGCAGATTTGTCTACTTATCCACTGCATGTGCCCAAGTGCCACAATCCCTACCTGCTGGTAAACCTTTGCCTCTGCTGATAGCTCAACATTAGTTTTCCCACATTTCAGTAGTCTTCCTAACTTGCTCTCATCAAATTAATATACTGTCTTTATTTTTGACCACTTCTTAAAATCACGCCTGATTCCGCCTGATTCCCTAAACCAGGATACCCACAGCATTTGAAACCATTCTGTTCCTTTACTTCCGTATTCTTAAAGACATTGTGAGTGACAGATCCTTGAATCATTCTATGCCAAGAATCAAGTGATTGGGCTCAGATTCTTTAGTGGACTAAGTATGTTCAAAACTCACTGTATCATGCAGTAACATAGCTAAGCCCCTTTCATTGTGTACTCATTGTGTACTCAGCCCCCTTAATTTCCTTCTGACACCAACCCTACTGACTCATCAGCCACCGATGAATAGTTTAAGCTGCATGAACAGGTCTGGGACACTTTGAACTAGTATACTGATCCAAAAGGAACAAGTGGACAGACATTGGGGGAAACAGTATGATAGCAGCCAGAGGACAAAATGTATCAACTATATCCGCTTACAATGCCACTCCCAATTAGCTCCCACTTTCCATGTGTTCTATCTTAAGCCTGTCATACCTGGACCCAAGCCAAAAACATCCTCTCCAACAGCAATCAAACCTCTAGAGTTCAGATGATCAACAGGAATACATTGCTACAGACATTCTCACCGCTTGTCATCAACATACAGTAGTACACTAAAATCCCTAATTGAATGGGAGGGGTAAGGTCCAGAGGAGCAATGTTGGCTCTCAACATAGGACATTATTGACCCCAATCTCTGTCAGGAATTTTCTTCCATTAGCCAAAAGTCCAAGGTCCAAAGTCCTTAAGATATACCCAGAACAAGCAGTGCACCTGGAATGAGTCCTTCAAAAAGGGTTATGCAGTCAGAGAAACACCACCACTGGAAACTCTATTTCTCAATGCACACAAATATGGTTGCCTGAGACCCGTATATCCATAAACCATGTAAACGTTTTAGTCACATGATAGGGCACTCAGTGTGCCCTACCTCAACTAAGCTAGTTTCAACCATGATCTTCCCTTTTAAAGTTTGTTCGCCATCATTCTAGTTTGTGAGCTAGGCAGGTTAATTTCTGGGAAGGTCTCCCACTCAGAACTATGTTGTCAGTATTTGATAGACGACAATCACCACAAAAATATACTGGGTAAGCGCTATTATATGCATTGTGCTAGTTTCATGCTCTATCTTTAATGTTGTTGCAATAAATTATCATATTTTATATAGTAGTCACTTCACATTGGAAACCATTTCATATTAATAGTGCCACCTGCATTATGTGACGGCTAATACAAAACCACAGAGTACGCTAGCTTGTAAGCTTGTCAGGGAGGTTTTGTTTTCATGCAGCCTTTAGAGCCTTGTCTCCACATTTACTACACTGTCACTTTCAGTCTGAAAGCCTAAAAGCCTACTCCTTTGCTACGCTATGATGTAAAAAGAATAATAACACATTTTATTTACATTCTGTTTCTAACTAGCAGAAAAACATCAAGGAGAAGACTAGCACATTAGCAAGCCACATTCACCTCATCCAAAGTCATTACTGTACCTCCACCCCTGGGCCAAGGCAAACAATGGCAGGAATCTCCTACAATGCTATCTGAGTAAACATTGGTTCAAAAATGTACCCAACGATAACCTTATCTCACTCCAGAAGTGTTTCAAAAAGCAGGAAGTGTGCCAAATTATTAACACAATCTGTTCCCCAATGATGGCTTTGTTTGGAAAGTGCCATGTTTTGCACAGATAAAAAGGCTTTGGTATGTAGGCATTAATCAACTCAGCTACACTTGATATTGTGAAAACAAAAAAACCTCAATGTGGTTGAGCTTCAACACCATAAATTCCTGACCCTTAAACATTAGCTTCAATGTATATGATGAATAGGGTAAGATTATGGCAACGCACAATACCACACACACACGACTGGATGAACAAATACATTACAATAAGGGTGGTTGACTGCGAAATCCAAAGAATGTTGGCTCGTGTTATTCATAAAGTATGCATATATCATCGTGAATATTGTTTTCATGTATATGATTTGAATAGGTTTGATGGAGCTGTGTGATGATTGGTGTTCGTTGATGACTTGTGGTGGTGGTTTGTTGAGGTACTGTATGCATACTGACCTGGAGTGTATATGAGTTTATACTGGCCATGTTGGGTGTAAAAGTCCTTAGTGCTGATCTTGTATTCAGTGCAGTTGCAGGACTTAAACCTGTTGCTCTCAGCCGTAATGTGTTTTAACAGAATGTTAGCAATTTTATTCCCTCCTACTGCTCTGACCAGAGCTTTTCTCATCAGCATCACCTGGGCCTCTTTCAGACTGGAACACACACACACACACACGCATACATATTTTAGAATGAAGGTCTGGCAACATGTGCTTTAGGAATGTGTAGTAAAGAAGACAACAACCTGAATGGAATTGTGAAATCTGTATTAAAAAGGAAACTTAAAGATCCCAGGTGGCATGGTGGCTTAGTGGTTAGCACTGTCACCTTGCACCTCCAGTGTCCGGCTTGGTTCTCGCCTCGGGTCTGTGTGCATGGAGTTTGCATGTCCTCCCCGTGCTTGGTGGGTTTCCTCTGTGTACTCTGGTTTCCTCCCACAGTCCAAAAACATGCAGAATAGGTTAATTGGCATTCCCAAATTGCCCATAGTGTGTGCAAACCTGCAATGAATTGGCAGCCCATCCAGGCCACCTGCAACCCTATATACAGGATATAGCAGTATAGTGACTCCCCACGGAGTACCGTAAACTGACCTAAACTTTCAATTGCACTCACAAAGTTAACAGTTTTTAGCCCCCACTAGTGAATATAATTGGTTCCCCTCACATTTAAGTACAGGTTTGGATTAGCAAGGGAAGACATCACACATACTGTACATATACTCTTACACACTCATTCAAACACTCCGGCTAATTTTGGGGAATTCCAGTTAGCCTAATCTGCATGTCTTTGGACTGTGAGAGGAAACCCGAGTACCAGGAAGAAACCCACCAAGCACGGGGAGAACATGCAAACTCCATGCACACAGACCCAAGGTCTGGGTTCCCGACCCTGGAGGTGCAAGGCAACAGTGCAAATGTAAGGTTGACCTTTTTTTAATAATAGGCCAGTTGTAACAAAAGCAGGCATAACTTTTTGTATAAACTGATATAGGTTTTCTAATTTGCACATGCTGGTAGAGAAACTCTTCATCTATACAAAGCTACTACTCAACTTTGGAGTAGTTACTACTCAACAAGCCTTTGTCACATTCGATGTATTTGCATTATCATTGAAACCACCTCTTGAATTCTCTGTGCAATTCTCCCTTATCACAGTTGATGGTCTCCCACTGCATTACAGAGTGTTTACAGAGATGACATCATTGACAAGAGCAGTGTGAAGACCAATTATGTTACCCTACCAACATGTGCCATTTAAACAACCCATGTCAGTTAATAAAAAGTTATGCATTCTTTTGCATTACTTATGTTACAGCCTTCATATGTTATTGTACTACTTTGGAAAAGTGGTTGTTCGAGGCATAAAACATTTCCTTTATGCAAACTGTATGAAAACACATGAACACTGACAAAAACACAATATATTACCTAAAATATACTCTAGGAAATCTATTAAATTTATCCTGAGGATTATTTTGGGTAAATTGTGTAGTGATTTCAATCCCAGCTACAGTATTTGCATCCAAGTTTCACTTAATGATATTAACACAACCTTTTTTGTATGTGAATAAAGGCAATGATTGTTCACCTGCTACATTACTCAGAGGCATGGCAAGGTAACTCCTGAGAAGGCAAATTACATCAGGTCTGAAACTATACAGTCCATGTGTGCTTAAAAAAAAAATCTAAAAACTTTTTATACACAGTCTCATTTATTTAGTTTAAAAAACATTATGATGTCATTTTTAAGTCATGGCAAATGAATACCAGAACGAGAAAAATCACATTACACACTGCAACACAGAAAAGTGGATCACATTGACATAGGGCATGTTTTGAGGGAGGCCCCTTGTTAAAGTGAGCATGACATAAGACATTTGGCTCAGACCCCTTTTGGAACATACACCCCTGCAGCACATCTGGATTTTCACTGAGCCTCACTAAAATGGACAAAATAAACATAAATCCAATTCATCCACTCTGAAATGGCAAAATATTCCTGTCACAGTCCTTCTCTCAAAATATTTCTTTCACACGAGCATATGAACATTTATTTAGTTTATATTCATTGTTACATTGAAAGCAAAGTACAGGTTTGGATTAGCAAGGGAAAACATCTTAAATAAGGTAAGAAAGACGCATCTAATAGTTCTAGTTTTGAGATTATTAGATAATACATTTAAGCCCATTAAGCCTATTTTTAGGCATTTAGTAATTCCAAGCTTATAATTATCTTATTACATTGCCAGATAAAGACAGAGATTGCATCAAAGAAGGGTTTGTAAGTAATGCAATAAATAAGTGACAAAGGCGACATCATTCTTTAGTTTTTTTTTTTTTGTTTGTTTTTTTGTCATTTGAAGAAGACATCTTAAACTGTACTGTATTTGATCTCAAAATTTACAATGTTATCATTCTCTTTTCATGACCTCTAAACATACTCATAACATATTTGTGTTATAAGTTTCACTTTAATTGTCATATTAAGGATGGTTGGAAAGGTAATGAGAAAGAATGAAGTGAAAAGGTTTTCTCTAGTGGCCAACACATTTGGCCCTTTCAGGGGTTAATTGTCAAAAGATAATTTCCATTATGCCAAGACTTTCCTTCCTATGTTATTCCATTCAAACACACCAAGCGTCACTCAACATCAACACAGCAAAGAATGTTGCTTTACTGTTAACCTGATTTTATGTGAACACCTAACCTTAAAAATTGAAATTCATAACACAATATATTGTGTATATATATATATACACAATATATATATTGGCGTGGGCGGGGCTGGCGACCGCCGGCTTTGGTCCAGGATTATGGTTGTGTTCACCATGGGTGGGATGTTGGTTTTAGGTTAGTGGCTTCGGCCATGTTTAAGCATGATGTATGTGTGTTTGACCTGTGTGTTTATGCTTGTGCTTTATTAATAAAATACTCCCAGTCATTACATTGGGTAGCCACCAAGCTCACTCGTCCTCCAAGATCCCTGCTAGCGTTGAAAAAACGCTACATTGGTGTCAGAAGTGGGATGGAGAGCAAATGGCGAAGGACCTGCGAAAGATTCAGGAGATGCCCGAGTCGGAGCTCCTACAGAGAAAACACGCTCGCAGAGGCAGAGCGGCGAGATGAGGGTCCCGGCACTGGATCTCGGGATGGAGCTTCCCACAGACCAAGCCCCGGCTCCGGGCACCGCTAACCGGCGAGGCGACTTACAGCTGCGCCTTCCTTTCTACAACGGCGCCGTTGAACCCTGCGCATTTTTTGCGCAGGTAGAGCTCGTGACCGGCGTGAGGACAACGTACCCCAGCAGCCATTAAACTAGGTCTGTTTCCCTAACTGGCGGCGTCGACTTCCGTTCGGGACGTGTGGGACAACGCGCTGGGATTTACCTGGATTGTGTGCTGGACGGCATCCCGCTGCGGGCACTTGTGGACACCGGCTCCACTGTTTCACTACTCCGCAACGGAGTGTTGGGACCAGGCGAGCGCGCTGGCAAAGTGCCTAAGCCGGCTTTTAGCATCCGCACCGTGTCTGGGAGCCGGTTGAAGATACGGGCTCGTCGATCGGTGCGAATCAACATAGGTGAGCACAGCTATGTTCATGACTTTTTGCCCGGGGAACATTGAGGATAGCTGTATATTGGGGCTGGACATTTTGGAAAGGTGGGGGGCCGCGCTCAGCCTAACGGACGGGACTCTGTGTGGGGATTTCGGCGTAGCTAGGTTGCTAACAACTAAACCACGGCCGCATGACATAGTAGCACACACACGGGGGGCGGAACTTCCGGAGGTTCCGGAGCTTTTGCGACGTAACAGCGCGGGGTTAACTTCAACACAGACCGAAACGCTGAGATCGTTCCTTAACGAATTCGCGGATGTATTCGCGGTAGACGAGCGCGATTGCACCCATACCAATCTGGTGCAGCTCCTGTTCGGTTGCACCCGCGACGCCTCCCATTAGCTAAACGGGCTGCCGCCGAGCAGAAGCTGCGTGAGATGGTCGACTCAGGCGTCATTGAGCCAGCGTCCGGACCGTGGTCTTCACTGGTTGTGCTTGTGCGTAAGAGGGACAATTCTTGGCGGTTTTGTGTCGATTACCGGCGGTTAAACGCGGTGACGCGGAAGGACTCATACCCGTTGCCACGGATAGATGATGCGCTGGAGCATGTCGCAGGCTCGGCTTGGTTTAGTTCATTAGATCTGCGTAGCGGGTATTGGCAAGTAGAGCTCGCTCCGGAAGACCGCCCTAAAACCGCGTTTTCGATCGGGCACCGGCTGTGGCAATTCCGGCGTATGCCTTTCAGCCTATGCAACGCTCCGGCGACGTTTGAACGGTTGATGGAGAAAGTGTTGGCGGATATCCCTCGTAACCGTTGCGTCGTCTATCTGGATGATTTGCTAGTGCACGGCAAGGAGTTTGAGGTCACGCTAGCTAATCTCCGGGTGGTATTTTTGGCTATCCGACGGGCGAACTTGCGGCTCAATCCGGGGAAATGCCAGCTGTTGCGTCGAGAGACCGCGTTTCTGGGCCACATAATTAGTGCGAACGGGATTGCTACCGACCCAAACAAAATCGCTGCAGTACAGAATTGGCCAGAACCGGTAAATGTGTCACAGCTGCGCACTTTCCTCGGGTTAGCCTCGTACTACCGCCGGTTTGTGAAAGACTTCGCCACCGTCGCAAGTCCGTTGCATGGGTTGACGAAAAAGAACCAGCCGTTCCGCTGGGAGGTTGTACATGCGCGCGCGTTCGCTCGGTTGCGCGAAGCTTTGGTCACGTGTCCCGTCCTCGGCTATCCGGATGCAGCGCGCGCGTTCACCCTTGATACAGACGCGAGCGATGTAGGGCTGGGGGCCGTACTGTCTCAGGTTTCCGGTGGCCAAGAGCGGGTTGTCGCGTATTTCAGCCGCGCGTTGTCTGGGCCCGAGCGAAATTATTGCGTCACGCGGCGCGAGCTGTTAGCTGTCGTCGCGGCGCTAAAACACTTCCGGCCGTACTTATACGGGCAAACGTTCCTGCTGCGGACCGATCACGCTTCGCTAGTGTGGCTGCTCAGTTTTAAAGAACCCGAAGGGCAGTTAGCGCGTTGGTTGGAGCGATTGCAGGACTATAGTTTCACCGTTGAACACCGAGCCGGGAAGCTACACGCTAACGCCGACGCGTTATCTCGCCGGCCATGCAGCGAAGCGCGTTGTCGGTACTGCGAGCGGGGCGAGGAGCGCGGTTGCGACGCGGGCCAACCCCCGGAACCCCTGATGCACAACATCCCTCTTTGCGGGCATGTGTGCTGGGGTTGGTTCATGGGCATACGGGTTCAGGACATTTCGGTGTGACAAAAACCCTGCGGCGGTTGCGCGCGCTCGCTTCTACTGGCCGGGCTGTCACACTGATAGTGATCTCTTTGTTCACAGATGCGACTCCTGCACGGCGAAGAAGGGCCCTACCCAGCGCTCGCGAGCCCCGCTGCAAGACTTTCGGGTGGGGGCACCCATGGAGCGTATGGGCGTGGACATTCTTGGACCGTTCCCCGTTTCCGATCGGGGTAACCGTTATGTGCTGGTCGTCGTGGATTACTTCACCAAATGGCCGGAGGCTTTCGCTGTGCCTGATCAGAGCGCCTCCACCATGGCCCGAGTACTAGTGGATGAGGTGTTCAGCCGGTTCGGCGCTCCAGAGCAGCTGCACAGCGATCAGGGGCGCAACTTCGAGGCAGAGGTGTTTGCGGCGGTGTGCGAACGCCTCGGGGTGAAAAAGACCCGCACCACGCCGCTTCATCCACAAAGTGACGGCCTCGTGGAGCGCTTTAATCGGACGCTCACCACACAACTCGCCTTACTTACCAGCGATCGGCAACGTGATTGGGATAAACATTTGCCTCTCGTTCTTTGGGCATATCGCACAGCAGTACAGGAGTCATCGCAGCTAATGCCAGCTGTTCTCATGTTTGGCCGCGAGCTGCGCACTCCAGTGGACCTCGTTTTCGGACCACCTCCACAATCGGATTTACCCACGGCACCGGGGTTGGATTATTTTTGTTCTTTAAAAGAAAAACTGTTCCGGGTTCACGAGTTAGCGCGCAAACACTTGGCGGACGCCGGTGTTAAGCAGCGCCGGGTTTATGACACTCACAGCCGGGGGCGAGACTTTGAGCCGGGAGAGCAGGTATGGGTTTATTCCCCGAGAAGGAAGAGAGGGCTCTCACCCAAACTTATGTCACACTGGGTGGGACCCTGTACGGTGATCGCTCAACTTTCGGATGTCGTCTACCGGGTGCGGCTGGCGGGGCGGGCGCGGATGATTGTGCTTCACCGAGACCGTCTCGCTCCCTACCAGCCGCATGCCGGTGAGACGGCGACTGCTGCAGAGGCCCGTCCGCCTCAGGTTAATGTTCACATGTCGTCTACAGCAGGGCTCCGGCGTTCACAGCACCAGCGCCGACCGCCTGCACGTCTCAGAGACTGAAGGATTAGGGGTGACCGGGGACGGTCACAGCTCGGGTGGGGGCAGTGTGGCGTGGGCGGGGCTGGCGACCGCCGGCTTTGGTCCAGGATTATGGTTGTGTTCACCATGGGTGGGATGTTGGTTTTAGGTTAGTGGCTTCGGCCATGTTTAAGCATGATTTAAGCAAGATTGATAAAAAATGTGTGTTTGACCTGTGTGTTTATGCTTGTGCTTTATTAATAAAATACTCCCAGTCATTACATTGGGTAGCCACCAAGCTCACTCGTCCTCCAAAAGATCCCTGCTAGCGTTGAAAAAACGCTACAATATTTTGTTCTGGTCTATAGTGTGAAAGTTATTGTGTGGATAAAGCTTGTGTTTTATGAAATAATTCATGGTGGATTTTGTACTACGTTTCAAAAGTTTAAATGAAAAAAAAAAAAGAATAGTCAAGAACCTGGAGATGAAAATTTAGATAAAGATTCAAGTCAATTTTTACATCATCAGTCGATTGAACAAATTTTAAATGCCTCTGGTTTGTACGGTGGCCCTGAAGTGCAAAATAAATTAACAAAACTGAAAACAAAATATCAAAACCCAAAACAAAATAACAAAACCCAAAACTTTTATTTGATGTTAATTTGTTTTCCGTTTTGTTAATTTGTATTGCACTTCTCGGCCGGTCCGATACAGACCGGAAAAGGTAGGTATAGTTTGCGAATGAAATCCTTACCGCTGATTGGACGAGACATCTGTCACTCAACATATACAGGAAGTACTGTAGTAGCGGTAAATTCGTGTGTGTATGAATGTGCAAACATTATTTTGGTTTCAAATATGGCGTTCTTACGGTGGCCCTGAAGTCAGTTTTGTTCATTTATTTTGCACTTCACAGCCATCATAGTTTAAAGTGAAGCAGAACACACGAGAAACAAAGATAGAGAAACAAGTTCTTACTTCCTGTATATCTTGAGTGACAGATGTCTCGTCCAATCAGCGGTAAACATTTCATTCGCAAACTATACCTACCTTTTCCGGGTTGTATCTGACTCGCCGAGAAGTGCAATACAAATTAACAAAAAGGAGAACAAATTAACGAATTCAAAACCAAATTAGCAAATCTGAAAACAAAATAACAAAAACAACAAAACTCCCCCCCCCCCCGAAAAATGTTTTGGGATTTGTTAATTTGTATTACACTTCTCGGGCAGTCAGATATTAGTTATTTAGTTTTCCGTTTTGTTAATTTGGTTTTTGAATTTGTTATTTTGTTTTCACTTTTGTTAATTTGTTCTGCACTTCACGGCCACCGTAGGTTTATCTAGATATTGTCAGGGATTAAAGTTCTCCGTCGTTACGACGGATTTCCGTCAATCACACTGTTCCGCCTGTCCTTAATGTTTAAAATTCACTTTTCATTATTTTAATGCTGTGTATATATAGGCTTACATGGGTGTTAAATTAAGGAAAGACAGTGTATTCAGCCTGCTGAGGAGGATGTGATCAAAGCCTGGAGTGGAGCGAATGCACGTTCCTCTCTCCACTCTAAGCGTTTTGTTATCACTCCGGTATGAATCCACTCCGGGTTTTGGTTTAGTTTTGAAGAACTACATGTCAGGCTGAGGTATAACTATATTTAAGATAGCATGGACACACTTAATGCAGGAAGGCTCAGATGTTTCGGAGATTGATAAAAGTGTAAATAAATAAATGGAGATGGGCTTGACTTAGCGAAATTGGGGAGAATGGCAAGCCTTTTAGTTCGTGGACTAAAAAAATCAAACATCCAGGTAGGTGTCTCTGCACAGTATGCCACAGGAAACTTCAATATGGCAATAATGACAAAAACAAAGTGCGAGTTCGCCATCAGTCAGCAGCTCGTCACAATGCTGCGGTTCGTGCTCTAACAGTACACATGCTCCCTGTCTGCTGCGACAAGAACCACAACGGAGATTCACACATCTGTGGCCGACCGTGTGCGCGATGTAAAAGTGCGCCTATGTTCTTTCATAGCGGAGCATGACCTGTCGCTCACAGTCTCACAACCACTAGTTAATTTAATGTAATCAGTTGTCAAAGACAAGACGGCACTTTCAAGATTGTCTATAGGCTACGTTTACACTGCCAGGTGAATGTGACCCAATTCCGATGTTTTGCTCATATGTGACACATATCGGATATGTTCTATGTCCGTGTAAACAGGAAAAAAACGCATGCATTCCGATATTTGGTTCAGGCCTCCTTCATATGTGGAAATAAATCAGATATGTGCTGATGTGATTGTCGTGTAAACAGACGGATCGGATTCCCTGAGGCATTGTGTTCTGTACGCGTGTGGAATTACAACATCGCACGTGACGTGGAAGAGGAAAAGACCCCCTCACACACACACACACACCCCCCGCCTTGTGTTAATGCTTATTTGGGCTAAATAACATTAAATCAGTATTTGGTGAATAAAGCATATGTGCAGGCTGCAATTATGCCGTTTTTTTCCTCCTCCTCCGTTTTAAAACCATGGTGCGCGAACTTTGCATATATAGCAGAGATAGCGTTAAGCATATTTCACCTTCATCTGTCTTGGCCAGTGTGTAGCGCAAGAACCTCCCTTTAAGTATGCGCGATGTTTCAGATGGTATGACGAGTGTAAACACGTGAATCGGATATGAGTCATAGTTAAAAGAACGTGTAAACAGACGCTCAGAAAAATCAGATATAGGCAACAAATCGGAATTAAGCATCGAGACCTGCAGTGTAAGGCATACGTGTGTGTGTGTGTGTGTGTGTGTTGGGGGGGGGGGGGTGTCTTTACCTCTTCCATGTCACCTGCGATGTTGTAATTCCACACGCGCTTCCACCGGAGAATAACATTACGTCATTAAACCGCGAAGAAGTCGCAGTTTTAATGACGTCCAGAACACAATGCCTCAGGAAATCCGATCTGTCTGTTTACACGGCAATCACATTAGCACATATCCGATTTATATCCGATTTATTTCCACATATGAAGGAGGCCTGAAACCGATCTCAAAATATCGGAATGCATGCGTTTTTTTCCTGTTTACACGGACACAGAACATATCCGATATGTGTCACATATGAGCAAAAAATCGGAATTGGGTCGCATTTACCTGGCAGTGTAAACGTAGCCTAAATGTACTTGCACACATGGCATTGCTGCTTACTGGAAATCCGATTTGTCATCTAAGCTGAAAACGAAGATGTTTTCTTTAAGATACATAAAACATGCACTGAAAAAGCACTTTTTGGAATTTAATGGTGGTGCTATTACTTTTTTCTGTTAATTATTAAGAGTTTCACAAAACATTGTTTGGTGTTATAAGATAAATAAAAACATGCACTGAAAAGATATGTGGTAGATGGTTGATTATTTGTGAAGGTATATATATTTTTTCAAAGATTACAAATAGCGTTTAAAATATGCAAACTGGCAATATTAAAGCGGTTTAATCTCCCCTAACGCTGTTGGTCTCGACTATTTAAATAAAGTGTTTGTTAAAGGAATATGGCTTGGCCTGAAAAAGTTCAGTCAGAAGATTTTTTTTCACTTTAATCCCTGTATTGTGCACACTCACCCATCACAGGGCATTTGTTGGAGCGCAGGAGGAAAGGCCTTTCAGGGATATCAGGACAACTTGTCTGGTCTACTGTGAGTTTACTGGGTGGTTGCCCTTCCCCTCCCCTTTCTGTTGTTTAATGTGGACCTTAGCTTGGGGTCTTGGCTTTTGTCCATATGGTTCAATATGGTTCAATGAATTGTGCTGCATGATGGGCTGACTGGATGGCTATGTAGGCCTCCTTTACCCCCCCACCCTTTCCCCTTCAACGTATACATGAGGAAATATTCACACCCCAGACATACCATCAACACCACAAAACATTAACAATTAACAAAATACCAGGAAACTGGTGAGAGGATCATGGGCCCCTAAGGCTCACCCATACCTGAGAAGACCAAACGCCAGCCCGTCCAGTCCGATTGCAGAGTAAAGTTAATGGAGCACAAATTGCCAAAAAGGTCAATGCTGTCTATGATAGAAAGGTACCAGAACACCCAGTGCACCACAGCCCACCATGCATGAAGATCAAAGAGCCCAAGACTCCTGACCTAGCCTCCAAATCTTATACTTTTTAAATACTTACTTTACTTATACCTATATGGCAGTTTTGCTTTGCCTTTCTGGCCAACACATTGTCAAATTAACCTGAAAGTTTCCTTGGTCTGTACTTCCACAGTTCTCATTTACTTCCATTTTAAATATTTAAGACTTTCTTATATCCCTTTGTAGGGATAAATGTGCTTCATTTTCAGATTCTCTCGACCTCCCTAATGAGTCCCAATAAGTGCCCAAACTTTTTATAATTGAAGGATAGGGCAGGGGGTTGAATCGTGAGAAACGGCATTCTCCTTTGTCTTTCGGTTGTTCCCTTTCAGGGGTCTCTACAGCGAATCATCTGCCGCCATCTAACCCTATCCTCTGCATCCTCTTCTCTCATCACAAATAACTTCATGTCACAATAACACCCCAACTTGATTTGACTTGGTGTTAGAATTTGACACCAAGAGCAAGACTCCACTCAAGACTTGACTTGCTTGTAAAAGGCTGATTTAGTGTTAGGGTCATTGCATTCACTCATTAGGTGTCATGTTGGGGGTGTCGTTGGAGCTGGGTGGTTCTCATTGTGAATGACAAAGCTTAGGATATACCTTAACTTCAGAACTGACCCTATTAACTGACCCTATTACAGTATGTGCCAATTTGTATAGGAATTTTTAAAGATGTAATTTTTTCATCTCAAATGTTTATCAGAAAACACATTGTTCTGGCAAATATTTTGAATTTTTTTTAAACATTTCTTAGAAAAGAAAGATGTATAAAATGTATAATATACATAGACTGAGATATATATATATAAAAGAGCTAATACTTACCTTGATTTTCCTCATAATGATGGGTTGTACAGTATATTTCAGGCACTACTTACCTAACAGACAAGATTAACTGATGGTCTGTAAAACTGATTAGCTTTTTTGGGTTTATGTAAATGAAGAATGATAGTAGGTGTTTCATTAAGTGTGACATAACAGCGGTTCATCGTAATGTGTGCAGTGTTTGGGTTATAGATGAATAAGCAGTAGAAAAGCGGACAGAACAAATTATTAGTTTTAAAGATCAAAGCCATGATTTCAGTTTCTTTGTTGAATTATATATTTGGGCTTATGTTTGCTTTTTTTATTTTATCTCATGCAGTTATTGTCATCTGAACGCAGCAGGACAGACTTCAAAGACAGAAAGAACTTCAGAAAATGAGCCAATAGCAATAAACATATTTGAGTCTCAGAATTATAATCTAGCTTTGGCGAAAGAGGGATGTAATGGAAAATTCTATTTTTCATTACAAGGTATTTGAAAGAAGATGTGCAAGATGGAAAAGAGGTTTTAAGGTTGTTTAAGGCAGGCAGGTACACACACACACACACACACACTCTCTCTCTCTCTCTCTCTCTCTCTTCTCTTTATTGCTTTATTTTCTGGAGGTCTACTTTATGGCTGTGGTTTATTGCTAGCCCTTGGGTCAATCTACATTAAGAAAAATTGCAACCAATTAATGAATGTCAAAATGTTATATATATATATATATATATATATATACACAGTGGGAACGGAAATCTGTATTCAGACTCCCCTTAAATTTTTCACTCTTTGTTATATTGCAGCCAATTGCTAAAATCATTTAGGTTAAATTTTTTTCCTCATTAATGTATCATTAATCTTAAGTATTCAGACCCTTTGCTCAGTATTTAGTAGAAGCACCCCTTTGATCTAATACAGACATGAGCCTTTTGGGGAAAGATGCAACAAGTTTTTCACACCTGGATTTTGGGATCCTCTGCCATTCCTCCTTGCAGATCCTCTCCAGTTCTGTGAGGTTGGATGGTAAATGTTGGTGGACAGCCATTTTTAGGTCTCTCTAGAGATGCTCAGTTGGGTTTAAGTCAGGGCTCTGCCTGGGCCATTCAAGAACAGTCACAGAGTTGTTGTGAAGCCACTCCTTCCTTATTTTAGCCGTGTGCTTACAGTCATTGTCTTGTTGGACGGTAAACCTTCGGCCCAGTCTGAGGTCCTGAGCACTCTGGAGAAGGTTTTCGTCCAGGATATCCCTGTACTTGGCCGCATTCATCTTTCCCTCAATTGCAACCAGTCGTCCTGTCCCTGCAGCTGAAAAACACCCCCACAGCATGATGCTGCCACCACAATGCTTCACAGTTGGGACTGTATTGGACAGGTGATGAGCAGTGCCTGCTTTTCTCCACGCATACCGCTTAGATTTAAGGCCAAAAAGTTCTATCTTGGTCTCATCAGACCAGCGAATCTTATTTCTCACCATCTTGGAGTCCTCCATACTGGCTTTCATGTGTCTTGCACTGAGGAGAGGCTTCCGTTGGGCCACTCTGCCATAAAGCCTCAACTGGTGGAGGGCTGCAGTGATGGTTGACTTTCTACAACTTTCTCCCATCTCCCGACTTCATCTTTGGTGCTCAGCCACTGTGATCTTTGGGTTCTTCTTTACCTCTCTCACCAAGGCTCCTCTCCCCCGATAGCTCAATTTGGCCGGACTGACAGCTGGAAGGGTTCTGGTCGTCCCAAACATCTTCCATTTAAGGATTATGGAGGCCACCGTGCTCTTAGGAACCTTAAGTGCAGCAGAAATGTTTTTTGTAACCATGGCCAGATCTGTGCCTTGCCACAATCCTGCCTAGGAGCTCTTCAGGCAGTTCCTTTAACCTCATGATTCTCATTTGCTCTGACATGCATTGTGAGCTTTAAGGTCTTATATAGACAGGTGTGTGGCTTTTCTAATCAAGTCCAATCGGTAGAATCAAATGGACACACAGCTGGACTCAAATGAAGGTGTAGAACCATCTCAAGGATGATCAGAAGAAATGGACAGCACCTGAGTTAAATATATGAGTGTTACAGCAAAGGGTCTGAATACTTAGGACCATGTGATATTTCAGTTTTTCTTTTTTAATAATCTGCAAAAATGTCAACAATTCTGTGTTTTTCTGTCAATGTGGGGTGCTGTGTGTACATTAATAAGGGAAAAAATTTACTTAAATGATTTTAGCAAATGGCTGCAATATAACAAAGAGTGAAAAATTTAAGGGGGTCTGAAAACTTTCCATATCCACTATACAGTATGTATAAAACCCATCAAGTACTGCTTTAATCAGAACAGGGCCATGGAGGATCTTGAGCACAGCAGGCAGAATTATACGTTGATTCATTCATCTTCTATCCTGCTCATCCTGTATACAAAGTCGCGGGGGGCCTGGAGCCTATTAAAAGAGACTTTAATGAGGCAGGGTATACCCTGGACAAGATCCCAATCCATCGCAGGGCAAACACACACATATTACAGGCAATTTGGAAACACCAAATTTGGAGAAAACCCACCAAGCTCAGAGAAAATCTGTGATCTTCATGCACACAGACCCGAGGGAGAATCAATCCCTCAACCCTGGAGGTGCAAGGAGACAGTGCTAACCACTACGACTAAGGTACTGAGCAAAAGTATTTTGGCCCTTAAAAAAATATAACTTAAGTTATGTGCGCTTCTAAGCATCTTGGGGAATCCACTTCGATTCTTCTCCATACTCCGACTGTTTAACACGAGTTGAAAGAGAAAACGTGAGTTTTCGGAATAAGAGAGTAAGAGCACCTCCTAAAGACGAGTACTTGGTAGCACATGCATAACTAAGCTGACCTTTCTCATTTTATAAGAAATGACTTACCTCAAATTTTACATTCTGTACCATTTAAGAAAATATTTCTCTTTGAACTGTTAAATGGGCCATTGCATGTAGGAAGTGCCATTTCTCTTTTTAGAGAAATATCATACATTGCATACTCAGCCAAAACACAGTATTAATGCAGATTCACAGTATATATAAAATCTGCATATGAAAAAGAAGCTACTTCTGAAGTTTATGTAACAGAGAAGTGATCAATCTTCCTTCCAGACAAATTTCAAAGTTACTAACTTCATGATTTTATATGTGCTCCAAAAATAGATTTTTCAGCGTTATACTGTCTCGCTTCAAACTATAATAATTTGAAATACAAATTAATAATATTTCTTTGTGTATTTATAATAAAATTGGTTCTAGAAAAATTGTTTCTTAAATAGTTTTTTGGTAAAAGCTTAAAAAACAAAAACTCTGTAGTGTCCGGAACCATGTCAAATTCAGGTTGCACTTTTTCATAATCATGTCTTTTCGTGTGAAATCGAAAATAGTCATTCATTCATCCTTCATCTTCTATACCGCTTAATCCTGTGTTCAGGGTCGCGGGGGACCTGGAGCCTATCCCAGGAGACTTCGGGCACTAGGCGGGGTACACCCTGGACAGGGTGCCAATCCATCGCAGGGCACACACACACACACTCACACACCCAATCACACACTACGGGCAATTTGGGAACGCCAATTAGCCTAACCTGCATATCTTTGGACTGTGGGAGGAAACCGGAGTACCCGGAGGAAACCCACCAAGCACGGGGAGAACATGCAAACTCCATGCACACAGAGACGGGAATCGAGCCCAGACCCTGGAGGTGCAAGGTGACAGTGCTAACCACTACACCACCGTGCCGCCGAAAATAGTCATGTTTCGTCTTAAAAACAATTGAGATTTACAGACTTTTTTAAATTAAAAACTTGAATTTGAGTTGTATTTAGCGAATGTGGTTCTTTTTATCTGATAAAAATATAAATGTGTATGCATATTTACAAAAAATGGTGTTTTATGATCCTAACTAAAAACTAGGTGAGGCACTTTTTAGCACCAATACAGTACCATGTTTTGCCCAACTGTGTTTCAACAGCTATGATAAAAAATTTTTTATAGAACTTTATTAATCCCAGAGGGAAATTGCTCAATTTTCACATATCCCAATTAGGAAACTGGGGTCAGAGCACAGGGTCAGCCAGCTTACGGAGCAGCGCCCCTGGAGCAGATATGGTTAAGGGCCTTGCTCAAGGGCTCAACAGTGGCAACTTGGCGATGCTGGGGCTTGAACCCCCGACCTTCCGATCAGTAACCCAGTAACCCACAGCCTTAACCGACTGAGCCACCACTTGCCACTTTGACCTTACTGTCTAACCTACAGTATGTCTTCAGGTCGTACTTGCTTGCTTTCATTTTCTTATGTCAACAGCTACTATAATATTAATTCATTCATTCATTCATTCATATTATTTCATATAATTGTATCTTATTTTATATCAAAATATAACATTTGTTGTCATTCACTAATTATTCATTCATTCATTCATTTTCTATACCGCTTAATCCTGTGTTCAGGGTCGCGGGGGACCTGGAGCCTATCCCAGGAGACTTCGGGCACTAGGCGGGGTACACCCTGGACAGGGTGCCAATCCATCGCAGGGCACACACACATACACACACTCACACACCCAATCACACACTACGGGCAATTTTTTTAGGAACGCCAATTAGCCTAACCTGCATATCTTTGGACTGTGGGAGGAAACCGGAGTACCCGGAGGAAACCCACCAAGCACGGGGAGAACATGCAAACTCCATGCACACAGAGACGGGAATCGAGCCTGGCCGGGGAATCGAACCCAGACCCTGGAGGTGCAAGGCGACAGTGCTAACCACTACACCACCGCGCCGCCATTCACTAATTAACCTACTTAAATAAACTCTTTAAATATACCTCTTATTTTATAGCTTATACCAGTTCTACTTATTATTTTTTATCTGTCACAAATATTCCTCACCCTAGTACTGTATGTTCTTCTTTAACATTAATAAGTAACCCAACCATCTCTGACTTCACATTGAGCAATATGAGTCATTATCTATGTTTTACATACAGTATACACGTTCCATGTTACTACATATGTAAATATAAAATGACAAAAAATGACATCAATTCAACTTCACTTCAACTTTTATGTGTGGCATAGCTGCACACAGACTTAAAGTAGTTTTATTTCTTGAAAAAATAATGGTGGTGGTGGTGGAGGACAGTCGTATAATTCTCTTACGGTTCTCTTTATGCCTCCACTTATTCCAATTGGGAAATAAAATCCCAGCCAAAGGTCAGATAAACTACAGTTTATGTAGTTCACATAAGAGTCCTTGGGCGCAAAGCACACTCTAGGGGTTATTCCCGACATAATGTATGGTTTATGATATTTTTTGTTGGTTAATAATATTATTTTTTTTTATATTTTGCAAATCTTCTTCTTTGTCTTTCAGCTGTTCCCTTTCAGGGGTCGCCACAGCGAATCATCTGCCTCCATTAACCCTGTCCTCTGCATCCTCTTCTCTCACACCAACTAACTTCATGTCCTCTCTCACTGCATCCATAAATCTCCTCTTTGGTCTTCCTCTAGACCTCCTGCCTGGCAGTTCCAACCTCAGCATCCTTCTACCGATATATTCACCATCTCTCCTCTGAACATGTCCAAACCACCTCAATCTGGCCTCTCTGACTTTATCTCCAAAACATCTAACATGGGTTGTCCCTCTGATGAACTCATTCTTGATCCTATCTATCCTTGTCACTCCCAAGGAGAACCTCAACATCTTCAGCTCTGCTACCTCCAACACAATGTCATCTGCAAACATCATAGTTCATGGAGACTCCTGTCTAACCTCATCAGTCATCCTGTCCATCACCAGAGCAAACAAAAAGGGGCTTAGAGCCGATCCTTGATGTAGACTCACCTCCACCTTTTTTAATATTTTGCAAATAAAATTCATAAATATTGATTTGATTTGGGTTAAGAATAAGCAGGAACTACAGTAAGTTTAACATCATGTAAAAAGACTTCTGCCAAGAACACGTGAAGAGGTTTGTCGACTTAGGCGTCGACGGCATCATCGACGATACCAAACACTTTTTTTTCTCTTTGCAAGTGTTTTTTATGCATTAAATTATATTGTATAAACTCAGAAAAAAGCACAGTGTGATGTGTGCTTTTTCGTTTTTGAACGATTTCGGAGAGGCTGCATTACAAATTCACATCTCAACCTTTATGTGTTTTATGTTTTTTTATTTAATTTTTTATGTGTGCAATTACTGATAATGTTCATACTAGATATGAACACAACTCACAACACAAATTTGTCCTAGGCAAACTTTTTTCTTGATTATTGACTTATGAGTGGATCTGAGCCTCAATCCAGAGGAGGGTCTTTAACAAATTACCTCTTTTTTATTACGAATAACAGAAATGTCATAAAAAAGAAAAGGCACAAATCTAAATCAGAAAAAACAAGTGGGGTACGTGTGTTTTTTAAGTTTTTTTTTTTTTTGCAATTCCATACATGCTAGAGACCCAAGAAAAATTTGGCAATATTTATAAAAAGGCCCCCTATTAGGAAGCGAGGAAGAATTTCTCATGATTAGCTTCCATGAGATCATTATTATCATTTATATTGTCCAAATAAATAAAATGTATAATCTCTTACCTCAGAGGCTTCCAGTGTACAGAATATTTCTCCATGGATTTTGTCATGGCTTGCTTGGGGGGCAAAGACGAGGGCGTGGTTCTGTATGTGGGTGTGGTTTCTGGAGTAGTTACAGAGGTGGATGTGATTTCTGATGAGGAGGTAGTTCGGTTCTGTTTACAGTCCTGAGAAACTAACAGGCATTGACACAGTGTTTGCTTTCTGCAAATGGCTCTATTATGACATGGAGGAGCACACACTGGAGAGAGAGAGAGAGAGAGATTAATATTATTATTCTAGATGCTATTGCTCTTAACACACAATTCATTGAGTATTAATTTACATATTATGTATTCAACCCCTTTAAATTTTTCCTAAAAATTTTTAATTTAGAATTATTGTTTAAATATTTTGATCTAATTTCAACTTTTATATCATATAACTTGTGATGGTAACTGGCTGCATTAAGTTTGAGGATATAAAATTACTTGGATGAATATTTATGTAATCACATATTTTACATGTTTTTTCACATGTTTAAAAATACCTTAATTTCCCCCTACTTCAACACTATACGTTATTTTGGGAGTACAATGCCAATCAGGTCCATTACATTAGTTTCACATTGTCGAAGAGTGCAGAAGTTTACAGTGGATGAATTATGCATATTAAGCAAGGCATTATGCATTACAGTGAGCTTAGCATAATCACATTGTAGTTATCTTTTCTGCCTAGACGTTTCTGTAATATAAACATGATCAAACATCTTGACGTTTTTCATGTAACCATCTGCAAATACGTAATGCAATATTTTGGAAATACACATTTGCATATACAGTATACAGTACAGCGCATCCGGAAAATATTCACAGCGCATCACTTTTTCCACATTTTGTTATGTCACAGCCTTATTCTAAACTGTATTAAATACTTTTTTCCCTCAGAATTCAACACACAACACCCCAAAATGACAACATGAAAAAAGGTTTCATTGAGATTTTTGCAAATTTATAAAAAAAAAAAATAATAATAATAGAGAAAGCACATGTACATAAATATTCACAGCCTTTGCCTTGAAGCTCAAAATTGAGCTCAGGCACATCCTGTTTCCCCTGATCTTCCTTGAGATGTTTCTGGAGCTTAATTGGAGTCCACCTGTGGTAAATTCAGTTGATTCGACATCATTTGGAAAGACACACACCTGTCTATATAAGGTCCCGCAGTTGACAGTTCATATGGAGAGAGGAGAACCTTCCAGACATTATATAGACAGGTGTGCGCCGTTCCAAATGATGTCCAATCAACTGAATTTACCACAGGTGGACTCCAATTAAGCTGCAGAAACATCTCCAGAATGCTTTCCCCTCCTGAGACGCCGGATGGTGGACCAGAATCTCTTCGAAGCCGTCTGGAAGTCATTCTCCATGGCCTCCCCAAACTCCTCCCACGCCCGGGTTTTTGCCTCAGCAACCACTGAAGCTGCATTCCGCTTGGCCTGCCGGTACCTATGGAGCTGCCTCCAGAGTGCCACCAGCCAAAAAGGCCCGGTAAGACTCCTTCTTCAGCTTGATGGCATCCCTCACCGCCGGCAGGCACCGACCACCTTACCACCACGGCTCCGGTCGGCCGCCTCGACAATGGAGGCGCGGAACGTAGTCCATTCGGACTCAATGTCCCCCAGTTCCCCCAGGACATGGTTGAAGCTTTGCCGGAGGTGGGAGTTGAAGCTCGTCCTGACAGGGGACTCTGCCAGACGTTCCCAGCAGACCCTCACAATACGTTTGGGTCTACCAGGCCTGACCGGCATCCTACCCCGCCAACGAAGCCAACTCACCACCAGGTGGTGATCAGTTGACAGCTCCGCCCCTCTCTTCACCCGAGTGTCCAAGACATGTGGCCGCAAGTCCGACGACACGACCAAAAAGTCGATCATCGAACTGCGGCCTAGGGTGTCCTGGTGCCAGGTGCACATATGGACACCCTTATGCCTGAACATGGTGTTCGTTATGGACAATCCGTGACGAGCACAGAAATCCAATCACAAAACACCGCTCTGGTTCAGATCGGGGGGGGGGGGGCGTTCATCCCAATCATGCCCTTCCAGGTCTCACTGTCATTGCCCACGTGAGCATTGAAGTCCTCCAACAGAACGATGGAGTCCCCAGGAGGGACGTTCTCTAGCGCCCCCTCCAGAGACCCCAAAAAGGGCGGGTACTCCAAACTGCTGTTTGGCGCATAAGCGCAAACAACAGTAAGGATACGTCCCCCCACCCGAAGGCGGAGGGAGGCCACCCTCTCTTCCACTGCGGTGAACCCCAGTGTACAGGCCCCGAGCCGGGGGGCAATAAGTATGCCCACACCTGCTCGTCGCCTCTCACCGGTGGCAACTCCAGAGTAGAAGAGAGTCCAGCCCCTGGTTCCAGGAGACTGGTTCCAGAGTCCAAGCTGTGCATCGAGGTGAGTCCAACTATATCTAGCGGGAACTTCTCAACCTCACGCACTAGCTCAGGCTCCTTCCCCGCCAGAGAGGTGACATTCCACGTCCCTAGAGCCAGCTTCTGCAGCCGAGGATCAGACCGCCAAGGCCCCTGTCCTCGGCCACCGCCCAGCTCACACTGCACCCGACCTCTTTGGCCCCTCCTACAGGTGGTGAGCCCATGGGAAGGGGGACCCACGTTGCCTCTTCGGGCTGTGCCCGGCCGGGCCCCATGGGTGCAGGCCCGACCACCAGGCGCTCGCCATCGGGCCCGCCCCCATGGGTGCAGGCCCGACCACCAGGCGCTCGCCATCGGGCCCCACCTCCAGGCCTGGCTCCAGTTTTCCAATGTTTTTACTCATCATAAGAGGTCTTTTGAACCACTCTTTGTCTGTTCCCTCACCTAGGACCAGATTGCCATGGGTGACCCTGCCAGGGGCATGAAGCCCCCAACAACATAGCTCCCAGGATCATTGGGACACGCAAACCCCTCCACCATGATAAGATGGTGGTTCAAGGAGGGGCTTATGTACGTGTGTTTTCTCAATTTATTTTTTTTTAAATAAATTTGCAAACATCTCAAGTAAACTTTTTTCATGTTGTCATTATGGGGTGTTGTGTGTAGAATTCTGAGGGAAAAATATTTTTAATCCATTTTAGAATCAGGCTGTGACATAACAAAATGTGGAAAAAGTGATGCGCTGTGAATACTTTCCAGATGCGCTGTATATATATTTGGAATCATTACCATTACGCTCTTTTAAACAGATGTTCAGGCAGCATCACAGAGGAGCTGAATGCACTTGCAGATGATCTTCCATAAGATATTCATATGAGCTGAGAAATGCCCGAGATCGTCAGTCAGATTAACAACAAAGCCAAAGAATTGTGCTCTTTTGGAACAAATAATTAACCTGGGTCAAGTGAAGAAAATAACATTACTGGAATTGGGTAAAGAACCAGCCCACTTAAGCTCACTTAAACACCTTGTGTCATTGCATTATTTGATTAATACACAGATATCATATAAGAATACATAAGAAAACCGCTTGTTAGTGAAGCTATTGATTGGAAAATGCCTTCAACTTGCCAAGGTGAAATGGAAAAACTTTGGAGGAATAGAAAAATTGCTGGTCATATGAGTTCAGATTGACCCTGAATTTCATGAAACTTTAATGACTCACGTTTTTTGCATTTTTTAGTCTTGGGATGGACAACCCAGCCAGGACAGCACCTTGTTCCACACACGTTTGGCCTGTGAGTAAAACAAACAGATTATTTGATTATTTTGTTGTTGTTAGGTTTCTAGCGGGTTCTGATTTTGAAATCGACTGAGGTTTGACAAGTTGCTTTTCTTGTTATTGTATAATTTATTTGTTCAGCATTCACATATTAAAATCAGAATAAGATTTTAATTGGTTTTATGCTCTCAGTACGTAATGAAAGCAACGGTTCCATAAAATGTACAGAATGTTAAATGATTAACAATAAATTTTGCAATAGAGCTTTACAACTAACTGGTAAAAGATGTCCAATAGATATATGTGCTGCACAGTGAAAATCTTTTGTTAAAGAATTATAAAATGTTCTCTAAATTGGTGACGGTATAAAATACATAATAAAAAAAAAGTACTTTTACCACTGTGAAGACTTAAAAGATACTATAGTATGCAGTAAAAAAAAATCAATAATGTTAATTATTAAAATGGGTGTTATATCCTAATGCAACACAGATGTATGGTTACCCCAGGATGATAAATTCCCTGTAATTATGCCATAACATGTTTTATTTCATGTGGTAATTTGCCAATGATCACAATTTTGGTTTAATATAATTAACCAACCATTCACTTACTTTCATTTTTTCCTTTGCCAGAAAAATACTGACTGTTACTGTAAGAGCTATATCGTACTTGTTATGAATTTGTGGTTGTGTTTATTTTATTTGTTATTTCATTTATTCTACCTTGTTCTATTCATTAGTAAAGCATTAAGCATTAAGTTTGTTACATAAGCCATAAGCTTTAAATTTCTTAGTCATGCATCCATTTTGACACTCGTAAGTTGCTCTGTGATGTCATTCCACTATGACATGTATTTGTATGACTATCGCATGATAGAAAATTCAGTTTAGATGCGGAAGGCTACGGAAACACAAGCTTTTGACCGTAAGCTCCCGATAAGCTAAGAACGTAAGAGCTAAGAACGTAAGATACAGCAACTAGGTTGTTGTAACCGTAAGCTCCCGTAAGTAAGTATGTACAACAAGAGTGTTGTTATATACGTAAGCTAAGACTGAAATTTATAAGATACAGCAAATAGGTTGTTGTAAAAGTTAGAGATTTGCAAGATGCAGCAACTGGTGTCTGTAATCACAGTGGATTTACTCAAGACGACTGTATGAAGTGTTGATTCTTTGATGCTGACAAAATAAACTACAAGAGACAAAGAGATTGGACTTCTGTCGTGTGAGTGAAACTTTAAACCAGAGCTACGTGTCAAAACTGGTGAAATGATATGACCGCATCTACAGTCACAAAGTGGTGACACTGGACACTTTCTCCAAAATTGTTAACAATATTGCTCCTTAAAGAAAAATTGGCTATATCAGTAATTATTATTTAATTTGTGTACCCAGTAGAGATAGTTAGTCAACTATAATTAGATACTACTATCCGGGCTTTACTGTTAAACAAAATGAATTAACACATTGCACAAAATCATTAGCGCTGTAATATGAAAAAAAAAATGTATACCAAATGTTCAAGAACATTTGACTGGCAATGTATATCCAAAAGGTTTTATCTATAACAATACATAGGGTGTTAAGCAAGGACATCTACACTAAAAACGTACTGTAGATAATTACAACATATACCTTTACAAATGACACTGCAGCAACAGAATGCTTTTATTCAACTAGACATTGTCAAGATGATCTACTGGAGTTCATACTGAGCATGATAAGGGGAACCAAGGTGATTTAAGTGGCTTTGAAAGTGACAAGGCTGAGAATGGTCTGAAAAAAAAAAAAATAAATCTAGGTTGGCAGATCTACTGTATGAGTGAAAATGCCTCTTTGATAACAGAGATCAGAGGAGAACGGGCAGACTAGTTTGAGCTGATGGAGAGACATTACCTCAAATAACATCACATTATACCTGAGATATGCCAAAGAGCATTTCTGAATACACAGCATGTTGAACCTTGAATCAGATGGGCTATAACAGAAACAGTAGATCACACTGCGGTCCACTATGTCAGCTAAGCATGGGCTCATCAAAACTGGACAACAGAATACTGGAAAACCATTGCCTGGTCTGATGAGTCTCCATTTATGAAGTGACATTTTGGATGGTGGAGTCAGAATTTGGCATAAACAATACAAAAGCATTCATCCATCCTGTCATGTATCAATGGTTAAGGGTGGTGGTAGTGGTGTAATGGTGTGGGGGATATATTCTTTGCACACTTTGAACCCCTTAGAATCAATTGAGCATGGTGTCAAAGGCCACAGCCTACTGTACCTAATACTGTTGCTGAACGAGTCTATCCCTTTATGACCACAGGATATTGCCTATGTCACAACGCTAACATTCTCTTACACATTATCTTATACAAGTTTTTTGAAACACGACAATAAGTTTAATCTCTACAGGAATTTTTCCTTCACTTTGTTGAATCTATGCCACAAAGAATAGGGGAAGTTCTAAGGGCAAAAGGGGGTCCAATTCAGTAAGAGTGAGGTATATCTAATAAAGTGGCCAGTGTGACACAATAATATCTACCCTAAATGCAGTAAACTTTTTTTTTTTTAACCAAATATGGATGCATTTTAAGTTTCAGACTCCTACTTCTACTCACTCACCCTCTCTTTATACTGTACAGGATCTTGGAAAACCTGGAACATATCCCAGGGGACGCAGGGCACGAGGCAGGGTGGACAAGGTGCCAATCCATTACAGGGCACACAAACAGGCACACACACACACGCACACACACTTACACACTATAGGCAATTATAAAAAATGCGGGTTAGCTGTATCTGCATGGCTTTGGACTGTGGGAGGAAACTAGAGCACTTGGAGGAAACCCATAAAACACAGGGATGTACAGTAAACACTATTCACATAGACCTAATAGAGAAATCGAACTCTCGACCGTGCACTACAGCAAATACAGTAAATAAAGTTCAATTCAACCTAAATATAGCAACGTGCATGTAAAAGTAATCATTTCGATTATATATTTAAGGCTATGAGCATAAACTACTGCAATAAGTGCTTGAGTGTGAGATTAACACTCCACACTGACCCCTCACCCAACACTAAACTCAGCAAGAGGATGAATGAGACCTGATGAATAAGAATGAAGGGGCCTCCGTCCATTCAGACATGAGCTACACTTTTAACAACACTTTTTTTTTCTTAGTGAGTAAACAGGATTTGATTAAGAGCCTTCAACTTGGCCTCTCTCTATTTGCCTAGTTGCTTTCTTGGAGAGAAGTAATTAGCATGCTAACACAAGCTCAAGAGTTCAAAAGGGAGAAACTGTAAAACCTTCCACCAGCTTCTCATGAACTAGACCCTTCAGCAGGTTGGATTTGTGAATCGGTTGCAGTGTTCCGGGTTTATTGAGGGTCTGCCCTGCTTTGTTACCTTTGACCTGAGGATTGTATGCATAGCTAATTTGGCAGATGTCTTTGAGAAAGTCAGAGGGAAAGAAAGAGAAAATGAGAGATTTTACAACATGTGCAGGGAATAAAGGACATTTAACGCAAAATGTACCCCTACTGGTTTATTCAAAAATAGAACACCATACACAAAGTGTAAAAATAGATACTCATTCATTCATTCATTCATTCATTCATTCATTTTCTATACCGCTTAATCGCGGGGGACCTGGAGCCTATCCCAGGAGACTTCGGGCACTAGGCGGGGTACACCCTGGACAGGGTGCCAATTCATCGCAGGGCACACACACATACACACACTCACACACCCAATCACACACTACGGTCAATTTGGGAACGCCAATTAGCCTAACCTGCATATCTTTGGACTGTGGGAGGAAACCGGAGTACCCGGAGGAAACCCACCAAGCACGGGGAGAACATGCAAACTCCATGCACACAGAGAAAAAATAGATACTACTCTTTAAAAAAAATCTTATTAGAATAACTTTTTTGTGTATGTTCAAACATTTGGAATAGAGCCTTAAATAGGCTAATCTAGTATAAACCCTACATAGAGACCTTATGCTAGTCGTTGAGTTGTCACCTAAATGCTATGCAAACGATAGCCTGCTAATGTTTGCATGCCACTGAGTTTATTGTCAACTTAAAGGCTTGGAAAGCAAACATGCTGAGACATTTGACATTTTCTTTCTCTTGATATCTGAGAGTTTCCACTTGAACGTGTTAGACCCAAATAATGAAGTGTTAGTGAGAAAAGCAGTCTTGATTCAGACAAGTCCTGAATGTGGCTTATACATAAATTAAGGTGAACACTAGCTCTTGTTCATGGCTTTTTAAATGTGGGAGTTTTAGCCTTTCACCTTTAGGGAAGGAGAAAAAAACTATGAAGTGTTTCAAACTATAGCATGTTGAAGCCTTTGTAAGTGTCAGTGGATTTCTGTAGGAATGAAATCATACAGTAGTTATTATTATACACAGATATAAGAGTCTGAGACCACCAGTGGTGTCAAAAGTATTCACATTCATTACTTGAGTAGAAGTATAGATACTAGGGTTCAAAAATACTTCTTTAGAAGTTGAAGTATCAACCCAAGCTTTTTACTTAAGTAAAAGTGTAAAAGTACTGGTTTCAAAACTACTTAAAGTATAAAAGTAAAAGTACCGTGAGGGGCGACAAAAGCTTAAAGGTCTCGCTTTCTGATCATGCGACGGGACGGGACGGGGGCTTGGGGGGGTGTGGGGTTTGCAACTGTACAATTAACGGGGTGCGTTGTGCGCGTTCTTATCATGCGACCGGGGGGGGGGGGGGTTGCGCGTTCTGATCATAAAAATAGAGTAACGAGGCTATTTTTAAAATGTAAGGAGTAGAAAGTACAGATAAATGCTTAAAAATGTAAGGAGTAGAAGTGAAAAGTCGGCTGAAAAATAATTACTCCAGTAAAGTATAGATACCCAAAATTTCTACTTAAGTAAGGTAACGAAGTATTTGTACTTCGTTACTTGACACCTCTGGAGACCACTGCCTTTCTTTCAAAGTTAATGCAACGATTTTCATTACAAATTCATTACAAATCCCTTGACAACTTGAGTGAAAGGTAGAATATTTGAAATATTTACAGGAATTTCAGATTTCGTTTGGCATTTGGAAATTAACTTAAGGTGGCATGGACAAGTTTGTGCAAAACCTTATGATACTTTTTAGATGCTTCAATAATAAAATATGAGGCATGAGAAAATTCTGACCTTTTGTACAAAGCAGTGGATATGCTACTGGATGACATTTAAATAGAAACAGAGAAATTATTCATCATTTCTTTTAGATTTTAAATGTAAACAACCAAATAAACATTTTCCAGATTTTCAATGTAATCTCAGGCATTTGGACCTCACTCTATATGTTCATTAATTTAAGGTATACATTTTGAATAATAGTCTGTTTGAAGCAATGGCTCTAGTACAAAACAAAAGAATCAATGCAATGTTGTGGTATTAGATTTTAAGACTAAACATTTGTCAGGTTTTCAACAATGAAATTACGGGTCCTTCTCAAAAAATTAGCATATTGTGATAAAGTTCATTATTTTCTGTAATGTACTGATAAACATTAGACTTTCATATATTTTAGATTCATTACACACAAACTGAAGTAGTTCAAGCTTTTTATTGTTTTAATATTGATGATTGTGACATGTTGTTCTAGAACCTGAATATATTTTTCTGCATTGATGGTGCCTTTCCAGACATGCAAGCTGCCCATGCCACACGCACTCATGCAACCCCATACCATCAGAGATGCAGGCTTGTGAACTGAGCGTTGATAACAACTTGGGTTGTCCTTGTCGGATGATATTATGCACAGTTGATGATGATAACTGCAAAGTCTTTGCAATTTTTCGCTGGGTAACACCTTTCTGATATTGCTCCACTATCTTTCTGCGCAACATTGTGGGAATTGGTGATCCTCTACCCATCTTGGCTTCTGAGAGACACTGCCGCTCTGAGAAGCTAATTTTCATAATTACTGTTAATTGGTCTTCCAGCTCTTCGTTATGCTCAAATTTACTTTTTCCAGCCTCTTATTGCTACTTGTCCCAACTTTTTTGGGATTTGTTGACACCGTGAAATCTGAAATCAACATATTTTTTCCTTTAAAATGATACATTTTCTCAGATTAAACTTTTGATCCGTCATCTATGTTCTATTCTGAATAAAATATTGACATTTGCCATCTCCACATCATTGCATTCAGTTTTTATTCACAAATTGTTTAGTGTCCCAAATTTTTTGGAATCCGGTTTGTATTTGCTTAATACTTAACAGTTCTGTCCTTCACTCTGTGCTTAGTTTACCTGTTTTTAGTTCCTCCTTCAAGTAATTTCTAGGAAGAATTATCAACAGAGTAAGGAATACACTTTGTAAATATTATTTATACCTTCTGTTTCACATGCTCCTTCTTAATCATACTTAATGATTACAAATGTATCAGTGAAGCTTGCTAAATAATGTTAGCCATGACACACACAACAATCATCATGGATTTCACGCTGTGTAAGTTTACTTGACATGAAGGTCAGCGATAGGCTGCAAGGGTCCTGAATCTAGGTTAGAAAGTACAGTAATCTGCCCCAGCTTTCGTTTAACATTTACAGAGTTCAGCACGGTATTTAAATGGACGCTTCTCAACAACAGCTGAAGCTGCTCAAAAAAACAATAAGACACATCAACAGTTTCCACTTTACGCTTAATGTCATTTAGAAGAAAGGCCACACACTACCGGAGCTACAGTACTGGATCCACAGTAAATACATAACGATGGAAGGACTCTGCCTTTCATAAATGAAAATCAAAATGAATTATTGGGAAAACACTTATCACCTATATACAGTATGGTCCTATGCAAAAGTATTAAACCCCTCATTTTATCAATATTAAATAAAATAAAATTTTATTGAATCATGTATATTAAATTTGAGAAAATGTTTTACTGCAACAGGCTGCAAAGTGCCTAAAGTTGAGTTGTTCATGTGGCAATGTCAGCAGCAACCTCATTTCCCCTCTTATCTGCTCCAACCACTCAGCATCCAGCATTACCAGTATACTGTACTAATTTGAATCTTGGGTTAAATTGTTCCTTTAATCAAGAATTAATCAGACAGTCAGATGATATTAGATCAAATAATACAGTGTATTAATGCATTTTACTACAAATACACATTTCTGGGCAAAAAAGGCATTAAATATCATGAATTGCACACTCACCCATTTAAATCAATCTGTATTCTTGTTCTGTTTGTGCTGTGCTGGATATGTTTCAGTCCTCTGTTGTGTTTATGACCAGTAGAATTAAAGCCTGAGTTGCTCTCAATTTGGTAATTTCCAGGTGATACCAATCCAACTGATGGCTTTTTTGTCTCTGAAAGACTGATGAATATTAAAAAAACACATCCAAATGCACAAATAAGCAAATTACTCCAGTGTGGCATGGTGCACCCAAACCCTGGATGCTTTTCTACCCAGATGTGCAACTAAACGAATGAGATTAAAATGATGTTACTTGTATCTATATATCTTCTTTATGCTGCAGAATTGTATTAGATGATGAATACTGAGGCTCCAGGCAGTGTGCTGAAGTTAGTTGCTAGGAATCTAGCAGGAGTGTGAAAGGGATAAAAGGATAAAGGAGGGGGGGGGGGCAGTCTATAGCAGTCTTTGGGCAAAAAGAGCAGCCAATCATATAAGCTTGTTATACAATGCCACACCTCCTCCCTCCAGTGTTTCAGATTTTGGTTCCCCACTCTTGCTTTTAACACACCCTCATTCAGTTTCTCCTTGGTTGAGCACCTTTGTGCATTTTAAGGGAAACTTAAAGTCAAGTATTTTAGATGAGTGTTAGATGACGGATCAAGCTGACATCACTGAAGACTGCAAAAACAAAGAAAAACGATTAAACAGGAACATAACATGTAACTGTGTGCTCAAATTGCATTTCATTCCTCTGATTTCTCCATCTGAGCAGCATGCTGGGGAGTCGGTGGAATTGTTGCCTCACAGCACCAGGATCCTTGGCTAGTTCCTGAGAATGGGTTGCTGTATGTGTGGAGTTCGAGGTTCTCAGGCTTTTTCTATTGTCCTAGGGTGTATTCCTGACTCACACCCAGTGTTCCCAGGATCTGTACCTACCTCAACCCAAACCAGGAAAAAGTGTTCATACAGTAACTGAATTAATGCCTGCTATATGCAACTACCTTTATTACATCTTGTTTTTGGTCACCATTGATGGATTTTTTCCAGGTTTGCTTGCGATGTCTTTGACAATGAATGTGCAGAAGACATTGGTTCCCTGTCAAGGCATGTTCTTTACAAGCCCTAATTTCAACTTTAAATTCAATTCAAATCAAATCAAATTTTATTCATCACATACACAGTCATACACAGTACGATATGCAGTGAAATGCTTATATGACTTCCTGTAACCTTAAATTATTTTTTGTAGACAAAAATGGGAATAGATTTAAATGGAAATAAACATGGAAATGGAAATAAATGGAATGTCCAGGAAGTGTGCAAATGTGCATGTATGTGCAAATGTGTATGTCCATGTGTGTCCGGTCTAGAGCGTACCGGGGTATGTGCAACTGTGCGTGAGTGAACAGATGAATAATGTTACATGGCAAATTTCTTTCATTACCTGTATTAAACACATTTCCCACCCTAAGATGATTTAAAGTATCCCAAAGGATAAAAACAAACAACCTGGCAAAATGATAGGTAGGCATAGAGTCTCAACATGGGCTGCTTCTCATTTCCTAAACTACTCATCCTTGTTTCCTTTCCTGGCTTCCCTTCCCTCCGCACTTCTTAATCCCTCCATCTAAGGAAGCTGAGAAACGAAGCAAAAACAAAAAAAAAATGGAACAAGGACAGAAGGGTACTGATAAACATATTTAGCAATTGAGCTTCTCTTGCTCAGCAAAGCATCACATTAAAACAACTTTAGTGGATTCACTGACCTTTTACCCAACAATATTAACTACATAACACTGAATTAACCTTAATGAAAACATTATTGTAGGAGAACACTGAATGCTTGCTTGTTAGACTTTTAGCCTAAATAAGATAAAGCAATGCTTATTAACCTACTTTCATCTAATGATTTTATTTGTAAAATTATTTAATTAAAAATTTAAAATGAATCAAATAAAAAATTTGATTTATTTTGTAGTTGAGGTTTTATTATTATATCATCTATGGCATTTTATGTAGAGTTGCAACATTTGTACTGTAGGCTTATCTTATGCACTACAACAAAACTACTTTATAAGACACTGGTGTACAGTATATTGACTCCTGAAGATATTGCTTGATTCCTTCAACCGCATTTTAAGAATCGGTACATCCTTAAAGGTGCGGACTTCCAACTCACAGGCAGAAGGAGGTAGTGGCAACGAATCAAGTGATCAACTCAAATATACATTGGAGAAGGATTCAAAATGTTCCAGAAGGAAACTTCAAAATGTTTAAAACCTTCCACAAGATTTAGTTATTCTGGGGAAAAAAACCCCCTAAATATTGCCATCTAGAGGTAACACAACACAATGCAACTTCATATATCTTCCATTGATTCATTCATCTTCAATACTGCCAATCCAATGCAGGGTCGAGCCTATCCCAAGAGACTTTGGGCATGAGGTGAGATGTGGGGGGTGTACACACACAATAGGAAATTTGGGAAGGTCAATTAGCCTAATCTGCATGTCTATGGACAATAGGAGGAAACCCACCAAGCATGGGGAGACATGCAAACTTGTCTCATGCACATAGACTCGAGGCGGAATCAAACTCTCAAGTCTGGAGGTCCAAGGCCACAGTGCTAACCACTATAACACTGTTCCGCACTTCTTATAACAATGTGCAAATAAGAATCTGGTAAATGTTGGGTCGTATATTTTGTAAATAAAATGCCAGAAAAGTTAACACTGACTGAAGTCCCCACGTCCATCGCCAAAAGCACCTGCAATGGGTATGCAAGCATCAGAACTTGACCATGGAGCAATGGAAGAATATGGTGTGGGTATGGTTATTTTACCAAATGTGGATAGCCAGGTGTATATATGCTGCTTACCTGAGGAAGAAATGGCACCAGGACGCACTATGGGAAAAAGACAAGCTGGAGGATGCATAGTGTACTTTGGGCGATTGGGTCCTGACATTCAAGTGGATGGTTCTTTGACCCCTACCACCTACCTAAACATTGTTGGAGACAAAGTGCACTCCTTCATGGCAGCAATATTCCCTAATTGGTCTCTTTTAACAGAATAATGTGTCCTGCCACACTGCAAAAAATAAATAAATAAATAAATGTTCAGGAATGGTGTGACGAATATGACAAAGAGTTCAAGATGTTGGCTTTGTTTCCAAATTCCCCAAATCTGGCTGAGCATATATGGGTTAGCTGGACAAACAAGTTTGTTCCATGAATGCCCAAACTTGTACTGTAACTTACAGGATTTACAACATCTGCAGCTAACATCTTGGTTCCAAATACCACGGGACACCTTCAGAGGTCTTGCAGAGTTCATGCCTCGAGAGGACAGAGATGTTCTGGCTGCCAAGGAGAACCTACTTAATAATATGCAGATGGTTTAAATATAATGGCTGATCAGGTCTTTGTGTTGGCACTTAACTACGAACTGTATGACAATTTATTCTGCAATAAACCAAAGGCTTTATCATGGAAGTGCATTACGCAACACTTAGTTGCGGTCCACTAATTTGATTGGTAAAGTGTTGTTCCAAGAATACCTATATTTTCTCTAAAAATAAATACATAAATAAATTCACTATATGTACCACTCTGCTCATAATTTTCCTCCATGTGAAATTTTACTTCCTATTTTAAAACCTTTACAAGTCCACATGTGCCAAAAATGACCTGACCTGAGAGATAGCATTGGGTCAAGATAAAGATTTTGGGAAGGATACCATAACATCTCTGCAGCACTGAAAGTGCCCAGGAGCACAATAGCCTCCATCATTCTCAAATGGAAGAGATATGAAACAACCAACAATCCTCTCAGATCGCTTCGCCCAACCATACTGAGTAATTGGGAATGAAAGGCTGCAGTCAGCGAGGTAACCAAGAACCTAAGGGGCACTATAAATGAGATTCTAGGTTCCATTGTGGAGACAGGACAGCCCTACAGAAGGAAAACCATCAGTGCAGCACTCCACCAATCAGGCCTCTATGGTAAAGCAGCCAGACAGAAGCCATTCCTCACTAAAAGGCACATGACAGGCTTCTGTGAGCTTGCCAAAAAGCCCCTGAAGGACTCTCAGCCTCTGAGAAGTAAAATCCTCTGGTCTGATGCCACAAATGTTGAACTATTTGGACACAATTCCCCAAGCCATGTGTGAAGGAAATCAGGCACTGTGCATCACTTTATTAAAACCATCCATGGGGGTCAACCTTAGTGGTGGCAGCTTCATGCTATAGGGATGTTTTCGCGCAACTAGTAGACTTTAATATAATGCAAAAAAAAAAAAAAAAACAGCCAATCCTAAGTCAAAATCATCTCTAGAATCCTTAGGATGTTGGACAATGACCCAAAGTATAGAGCCAATAAAACACAAGATTGGCTACAGAACAACTCAAGTCCTGGAGCAACGTGAATGAAGCTCTCTAGAGATTCCTTAAAATTACTGTGTACCAAGGCATACCAAGATTATATCATCATTCCTAAGCAGACTTGAGGGTGTCATTGATGCCAATGGTGCTTTATTAAGCAGGTATTAATTGATGGGTCTGGATATTTATGCAAATGGAATTTAGTAGATTAACAAAACACTCAAAACATCAGTATTTATTTCAACATGTGGAGTATTGTGTGTAGCATGAAAAGGAAAAAGTGTAATTATTGCATGCTAAGTAATATAAGTACATGTTACTAAGTTAACACCTGTTAAAAAAAGTATTTATGACATTTTTATAACTCTGATTTTTAATTTGCTGAATTTGTGTCCTGAGTTTCTGTCAACACTGGGAGACATTTCTAAAAAAGTAAATAAACTCAGTCAATATTATGGTCAACCGAAACTCGAAGGGCCCCAACATGTATCCCTGTTCTGTAACCTGTCCAGCTGCCCAGGTTCTTGTCAATTTTTTAGATTTTAAGGATTTGAGATTGAATCTGCTGTGGTCACAACCATAACATCTGTCTTAAATTATATTAAACTTGGGCTAATTTTTTGTAAGATCAATGAATTTTAAATTTAGAATTTGAATCTTGCAAATTATGCAAAACAAACTGGATCCCACATACTGTATTTAGTAGATATCTAGCGTAATGTGGAATTTTGTCAACACCGTCAGGATATTTCATCTGACTGTGTGGTAACTTATTGTGTGACAGAGTTGACAAATACTTCCAAAGTTTTTATTTTATTACTTAAAATACTTTGTACAATTCATTTAGAAAAAACATTAACAAAAACTAATTTCCTGTTAAAATGTATTTATTGTTTTGTTTAAAGCATGATCCATTGCTTTAAAAGGGCACACTGCAGGCAATTAACCTAATCTGCATGTCTTTGGACTGTGCTGTAATGTGCATTTCACTGTTGAAAGTTGCTGTATTCAAACACCGACACCTGATCCACTTTTGGCCAATGAACATTTGGTCAACAGCGCGCGTGCTCAGTCGCAGCAAGCGCCCTGCGCATGCGCCACAGACGTGTTTGTCCACCTGACAAAGATGGCGGAGAGATGAGAAATCATGATGATGTCTCGGAATTTTTACCCTATTTGCGGACACGTAATAGAGCGCGATTCTGCTGCGGAAACTATTTAGCTCTCTATGATCCTAAAAAGCAGGTAAGCGAAAAATGGAATTATTCGCAGCACGTCAGCATGTCAGTCGCGTCTAGTGTTCTTGTGCGTCCAAAAGAGCTTTAAAGATAGCGAGTTAGATACCTACCCGTATACATCACGATCCCACCCCCATTGATAAGATTGGCTTTTTGTCGAGTCTGGTAAACTGAAAGCCAATCGTATCATAGAATGTGTTGCGGAATCAGCCAATCATCGCCAAGGAGGAAGAATTTGTCGCAAATCGGATGCGAACCTATTAGGGACTAGTATAGATTAATCCCTTTGCTTTCCAATATCTTAATGTTTGGGGGAAAATGAAAATATTTGATAGGCAGTTTGATATAGTTCGCTATATTTAACTACCCAGAATGTTTATATACAGTTTATCTCATATTAACTCACATTTTTTCACTAGTTAGCTAAGCAGCTATTCTGCTGTAAATAACGCACGCAGCTGTAGCCGGAGCTAACTGGTTTTCACATTTGCTGGTAGTGTGCACGCGCTTACAATGTAATTTAACTTGAAAATATGCTTTAAATACAAGGTGTGTTATTATCTAGCTGTATTGCTAACATGTTGTCTTTGAGTTCTACAAGTGTCCATTGTTTTATTTAATCCGTTTAAGCTGTCAGACTTCCCTTATATGAATGAAGTGCTTGTTATTTCCCCACCCATCATCTCGCAAAGTCAATTTAATAAATACCCCCAAAAAATAAAAAAATCAGGAAAACATCTATCTGGAATGGAATGGTGGAGCATTACCTCCCAGCCCAAAAGTGGTCTACTATACAAATACAAATAGTCTTTTACAAAATATTTAAATGTTTTTGATATTTCTCTTAATTTCACATTTTGGAGATCCAACCCACTAACCCTCCCCCCATCTAGTGAAAGGTAAGACGAAGTAAAAAACAAAAACTAAAAACCCTTTAGTGTACAATGATGGCACTGTTTTTCCGAACATGTAGCATGTAAAAACCCAGAGCATTTTTTAATGCCATTTTTTTTTTTGCATTTTGTTTATATAAATATATAGGGGTCAGGGTTGTCCTTTTGTTTCAGCACAACTTGGGTAGTATGATGAACTGAATTATTTATTTTATTTGAACCAAGTATAGAAACATGACTAAGCAAAAAGTATGCAAAGAAATGGCACAGATTTAAAAGATAATTTCTTTTCATGACCAATAATAAGCACCTTTTGTGAGGTCAACATTTATTCGATATCATTCCCACATTCCTGCAGAAGTACAACTGCTTAAACGTAATGGTAACTTTGGTTCTACATGACGTACCAGAAACCCCAAATGCACAAATGCAATGTTTTATGCTGCACCAATTTGTACCACTTAGTTTTAAGGGGTAATCTTCCTGGGTTTTTAAAGAAGAGCCCATTCATCATGTGAAACCAGCTTTCTTTGCTGAGCCTGTGTGACCGTCTGTGCGCACTCCTTATTTATTTATTTTTTTTACTGCAGCTGGCATGCATTGAATATACTGCCTCTCAGTACACCACTCAGAATAAACAGGTACAGGGGCAGTAGCGCAAGAGGAAACTGTCCACTAGTAGTTAATCAAACGCGGATGGCTTTGTTCTAGACAGATTTTTTAAAAGGGTGAACAAATATACTTGGGCGGCCATCCCAAGTAAACATTTTGTAATGTTTCACACTCATCTTAAAATGGATTAAAGTCTTTATCATTTTATGCACAATCCGTCACAATGACAAAGTAAAAACATGTTTATAGTTTATTGTTAATTCATTAAAAAAAAAAAATCTTGACATCAAATTTACGTAAGAATTCAGACCCATCACTTATTGTATGGTTAAAGCACATTTGCCCGCAATGACAGCATCTTGTCATCTTGTGAATGATGGACATTTCTGCTTCTTTTGGACATTTCTTCCATTTTTCTTGGCAGAATCTTTCATGCTCAACCAAGATGAATGGGCATGGTCAGTGGACAGCCATCTTCAAGCTTTGTTGGGTTCAGGTCCAGACTCATGATCTTGTTGAAATGTAATCCATTATCGCAGCCTTGAATATAGATCTTTATTTTAATGTTCATCAGTTATCCCTATGTACCTACTAGTCTCCCAGTTGCAGAAAAAACATCCACACAGCATTTTTAGTGAGGAATGGCTTCTGTCTGGCCACTCTACCATAGATGCCCGATTAGTGGAGTGCTGCAGTGATGTTTGACTTCGTGTAAGTTTCTCTTTATTCCACTAGGCAGCACAGGATCGACTTTATAGTGATCCTTGGAGTCTTGTTTATCTCTCTGTCCAAAGCCTTTATCCCTGATTAATCAGTTTGGTTGGACAGCCAGATCTGAAAAGATTGTTGCTTTTTGTTCCATTTGAGACTGATGGAGGCTGCTGTGCTCTTGGACACTTTCCAAGTTGCAAAAAGTTTTGTGTCCTTCCTCAGATATGTCTGTTGTTACAATTACGTCTCATGGGTTTAAGGATTATTCTTTCAACCTCATGGCTTTGTTTTATTTTATTAATGGTGACGTATCTCATTTGTGGTGACACCTTTTTATTTTTATATGTATATATATAATCAGGTTTGGCATTAATTAGTGTGGCTAGTGGATTTCCGGAGTCACTCGCCATTCAGCCTTTTTACTAGCCACAACTTTGTTACCAGAAAATTGCAGTTTTTTCTTCACCATGATACGTTAATGTTTGTTATATCTAGATTTACTTATAAAATGACAGCATACACGGTATCACTATAGTAGTAGTCAAGTATTCAGTACTGTTAAGATAGCTCCCAATATAAAAACATGCAAACATGAACAGTATATTCTGCTTATTGAACTTTAATTCAAGCCTCTTACCACATGAAATTGAAAAATAACAGATTCAGTACAACTGAACTCATTCTGATATTAAAAATACAGCAACTCAGAACATTTATCATTTTAGTGTGTTATGTGTACTATTATCATCATCAGGTATTATTATTTATTATGTATTATTATATCAGGATTCTGAGTTAGGACAATGGACTCTGGTCTATCTTGTAGTGTTGACTCTTTATAGTGTGAGGTAATTCAATCAATTGATGAATTTTCTATCATTCAACATGAAATCTAAATAGATTTTAATAGTGATTACTTTTTTATATAATCAGTAAATAACCTGCGAAAGGGGCAAACATTCTCATCCTGTTGAGAAGCAATAGCCCTTTAAAGAAATGATACACACACACCAAACAGGAAGTAAAAGTGTGTGTGTGTTAGTGATGGGAAGTTCGAATCATTTTAGTGACTCGGTTCTTTGAATCTCGTTCATCAAAATGAACGAATCTTTTTTTGAGTCATTTCGTTCATTTGATCAGAAATAAATAAAAATTGAAAATTGCGTTTTCAATAAAAATACCCCAATACGTCTACATACACAAATTTTGGCTATAGTCCCAGTTATGAAAATATTACAATGTAACTAAGGGCATATTATAATAAACAGAATGAGCAGCTCACCTCTTATATCTTCTCTGAGTCGTTCGTTCTTTTCAATCTATTGCACTGCATAGCGTCTATGGGAGTCACGTGTTAAAAGAACGAACGACTCGAGACATGAAAACGTATTGCTGAGAATCGTTCAATACTGCTTCCTGTATATAACATACGGAGGTTTTGCGATGCTTTGCGCATGCGCGCCCAATAGAAAATGAACGAATCGCTCTCCGAGATGACTCGTTCATCTGATTCATGTTAAAGATTCGAATCGTTCATGAACGACCCATCACTAGTGTGTGTGTGTGCAGCGCGCGCGCAGTGCATGTGTGAACATGTGTAGATGCCTTTAGAGAAAACTACAACAAAAATATATTGTCATACCAAAGAATAAACTTCCCGCCCTAGTGGCTAGTGAGACTGAAGTTATTACCCGCCACAGCCGAATTTAACCCGCATTTGGTGGGTGGGCGGGTGCCACTGTCAAACCCTGATATATGTATAATACACACACAGGTGTGTGCCTTTCCTAATTATGTTCAGTGAAGCCAGTTCGGCAACGGTGGACAGTCAAGTTGTAGAATCATTTCAAGGATGACTGATGGGAGCATTAGATGCATCAGAGCTCAATTGCAAGTATTGTAACAGGGCCAGAATACTAATGTAATTGGGTATTTCATATCTAGTCGCCTCGCTAACCTGTTGTTTTTTGAGTTCTACAGTACAAGTGCCCGTTATTTGATTGAGTCTGTTTTTTGTTATTTCTTCAGCCTTCAGTTTGCCATCATCGCGCAAAAGTATTTTTACTGTGTACAGAATAATAAGAAAAAAAAAGAATTGAATACATTTTAAGATTAGTGTTAAATGTGGAAAAGGTTAAAGGTAAATATAAAGTGAAATATTTACACTTGTTTTGTTTTCATTTTAAGTGCAGATTACATCTCATGAAAATCTTAAGATCCAGTATCTCAAAGCATATTTCCTAAGATCAAGTCTGCAAATACTTGTTCAGGGCTCCTTTAGCATGAATTACAGCATCAATGCGACATGCGTTACTGAGGCGTTATTGAAGGCCGGGATGCTTTGAAAGCAGCCTTCAGCTCATCTGTATTTGTCTAGGATCTGTGGCTGGGTATCTTTAAAAAAAATGTTCGATATCAGTAACAATACCGATGCCTTGATTTTGATACCTGTTCCTGAACATTTTGTTCTCCATGCACATTTTATAAAAAAAGAGAGGAATATATTGCACACTAACGTATAGGTCTTTAGTTTTATTGTTTTCAGTTTCTGGCATGTTTATACATGCAAAGGCATTACATATAATAAAATATATAAATCTATGTAAAACTGGGTGGTTTGTCTTTTTCTGTTTTAACTCTTTTATTTAAGGTTTCAGCAACCTGCTGTTTTTCTACTCAGTTTTATGACGATAACAAACCTATTTATTAAAAATAAACCCTGTTCATCACAACTAGAGGTAAAGTTGTTGTGCGAGTTTACACACAAAGTTCAAAGTTCACGCATGAACGTGTTCTCCTTCATAGCTGAAAGTGCATTTCTTTTTACAGCTTTCACAGAATTTAGACTAAATGGAACGAACAAAGCCTTTTCTTCTCATGTTCACACCTGCATGTTAACGAAGCTCATTTTGACTTGTTTTTGTTGCTAAAACTGAAAGGTTCAGTTCATTGTTCCCCAAAAATATGAGGATGTGTGATGAATGGTGTTCATTCATTGTCTGTCTGTCAGTCTGTACCTCGCCCTAGTCAGGCATGTCTCGTCTGCATCTTGACAGTCTTTGAATAGTGTTGACCGGCAGGGATACATAAGTATTCCTGAGCCCATGTTGGGACCTCTATGAGAAATCTGGCTGTACAATATAGAAGATAAGATCTGGCCAAATAACATAAGGAGAAAATGAAGCAGCTGTTACTTTTTAAGCATTTGTGTAATCATTTGCATTTATATGTAGTAACCTTGATATAATTCTTTTTGTATTAAATTTTTCCTTAAGATCTCTAATTGCACTAACCATTTTTCAATTTTAAATTGTTTTTATAGTAATATTATAATCTTTGACTGTATCGCACTCTTGTATTCATATCATAGAAGCATGGGCTGGCTAATTCATTTCTGAATGATTGAGTCTAATAAAGGTTTATAGAGCCTAAGATTTTTTTAATAGTACCTTGCTTGATAATGGTTATCAAGCTTAGCTCACTGTGTTTGTATTTGATGAATATGAAATGATGAATATGAAATGAGCAGTTGTGATTAAACAACGTAAACACTGTGTTAGAAGTGGCGATGTGTGATGAAACCAAATACAAACAGCATTGGTTTCATGCTGAGGTGTAACTGATTAAAACACTGTTAATTTTGTAATTTCATAAAGTAGAAATATAAGGCATATACAGTACAGTATATATGCCTTACTGATCACAAGTTTTCATTGATTCATTCATGAAACCATTGATTCATTTATAAAACTTTGTTACAGCTTTTGATTATTGCTCTGAAACAGAGTTGGGTGCGTAATGATTTTAATGTATTTATATATACTGGCCAAAAGTTTGGAAACACCTTCTCATCTATCTGTTAATGTGTTTTCTTTATTTTCATGACCATTTACATAGATAAATGGTAGATTCTCATTGAAGGCATCAAAACTATGAATGAACACATGTGGAGTTATGTACTTAACAAAAAAAGGTCTCCACAGTCACCGGACCTGAACCCAATCGAGATGGTTTGGGGTGAGCTGGACCGCAGAGTGAAGGCAAAGGAGCCAACAAGTGCTAAACACCTCCGGGAAGACTGTTGGAAACCATTTCAGGTGACGACCTCTTGAAGCTCATCGAGAGAATGTCAAGAGTGTGCAAAGCAGTAATCAGGGCAAAGGGTGGCTATTTTGAAGAAACTAGAATATAAAACATGTTTTCAGTTATTTGACCTTTTTTTGTAAACTCCACGTGTTCATTCATAGTTTTTATGCTTTCAGTGAGAATCTACCATGTAAATGGTCATGAAAATAAAGGAAACACATTGAATGAGTGAAGTTGTGTCCAAACTTTTGGCCTGTGTGTATAATATATATGTTTATATTCCCCCCCCACCAAATCTCTTTTTGTCCAGACTTTCCTTTCATAACTCTCTCTCTATCTCCCCGGCTCACTGAGCTGCTTTCAGCTAAATAATTCATTAAATGCACATGACCGGATAAGCTGCAACAGAGAAGCTGCT
Organism: Channallabes apus; assembly: GCA_030522415.1. NCBI lineage: Eukaryota > Metazoa > Chordata > Actinopteri > Siluriformes > Clariidae > Channallabes > Channallabes apus. Next base: position 5,369,348 of record CM060131.1, read on the forward strand.
ACAGGAGCTGTCCTGGGTCATGTATCCAAAAAAAAATAGAGGCGATGGCCAGTTATTTTCAAACCTTTATCTCTTCTGCAACAGTATCCTTTTCAGCAGTTGGTTCTATTCAATACTCGAATAGAACACTGCAATACTTAGAAATAGCTTAGTCTTGGATGTTTTAACATTTTAACACCCAAGACTCTGGGGACGTTTGAGTATCCGAAAATGTAACGTTTCCAAAACACAACCCAAAATGTAATGTTATCACTGGTCAAACACAGAATGGTCTGCATTTACGAATAAATGATTACACTTACAAAGACAAAAAGACTTTTCAGAGACGATGCCTGCATAGAGCTCATTGTACTGTAAGAGCCATAGTTTGCTTTATGAATTTGTTGTTGTGTTTAGATTATTTTTAGGGCTGCAACTAACGATTATTTTGATAATAGATTAATTGGTCGATTATTTTTCTTTCTTTCTTTTTTTTCGATTAATTGGATAAAAGCTAGACGCTAGATGTTTTGCTTAACTATTTAAAACCATAAATCAGGGTATTATTTATGTATAAAAGTAAAATTTAAAAAATGCAATAGCCACATAGAGTTTAATGATCTTTAATTTTTACATTTAACCCTTATTTCATGTAAATCAACATTGTTTTTAACAATAATTGCAGATGGCAAGTTCACAGTGTACGTATGTATGTATATATACATGTGTGTGTGTGTGTGTGTGTGTATATATATATATATATATATATATATATATATATATATGTATATGTATATGTATGTATACACATACATATATTACATACATACATACAGGTCCTTCTCAAAAAATTAGCATATTTTGATGTTCATTATTTTCTGTAATGTACTGATAAACATTTATCAGTACATTACAGAAAATAATGAACTTCATCACAATATGCTAATTTTTTGAGAAGGACCTGTAATTTCATTGTTGAAAACCTGACAAATGTTTAGTCTTAAAATCTAATACCACAACATTGCATTGATTCTTTTGTTTTGTACTAGAGCCATTGCTTCAAACAGACTATTATTCAAAATTTATACCTTAAATTAATGAACATATAGAGTGAGGTCCAAATGCCTGAGATTACATTGAAAATCTGGAAAATGTTTGTTTGGTTGTTTACATTTAAAATCTAAAAGAAATGATGAATAATTTCTCTGTTTCTATTTAAAGGAGACATACAGTCTCAATTTTGCATAGGTTAATATGATTCTTTAGGGTCCTAATGAAAAGTTTGTAATATACTTTAATTAAAAATTCTCAATTGTTGTGTAAAAAAAACATTACTTTTACCTGGGGGGTGTTCTTCGTACGTCGCTAACTCAGTTAGCTGGATTTGATTGTTGTGGATTTGTCCTGATCTTGGATTGTTTCGTTCTTCGATGCTCATCTCGCATTTGCTGTCATAGCAACATGTCCGTAAGCTTGAACCTGCTCGGTAGCAGGTTTATTTCATGTAAACAGGATTAAGGCTGCGCTCCTGCCGGGTTATGATTGCTTGAAATGGTGAGGTCACATCTGATTGGTTAAAGAGCGCTGATGCGGACTGACTCACGTGGGGAAAGAAAAGTATCTTGCATGCATATATATGGTCTTGAGGGCTATCTCGTGCCTAGAGTTTATTATAATAATAAAAAATCCTATGTATTTATGTTTTAATATAATATTTGATAGCAATTACATACAGATACGGCTTGCCATTAAAAAAAAAAAAAAAAAAAATATATATATATATATATATATATATATATATATATATATATATATATATATATATATAAAAATTGATATCAAATATTATATTAGAACATAAATTCATAGGTTTTTTATTATAATAAATTCTAGGCACGATACAGCCTCAAGACCATTGTTTATTTTGTAACACATTTATTTCAGGGGTTCGTTATGAATATGCAAATATAGATATATTTTAACAAATTCTAATGAAAAATTGGACAAAACTAATTTTATTATAAAGTATACATATAAAAGTATACATGTTTTTGAAAAAAATATTAATATTTCTGCTTTTCCATATACAACATATTTATTTTCATATTTCTTATTTTATTGTCTCATGTAATTTGTAAGACATATGTGCATATTATGTTCTAATATAATGTTTGATAGCGATTATGTGTGTGGGGGGGGGTCCATGGCAGGGAAGCATTTCAGCGCATAACAGGTGTTACAAAGCAATTTAGCTTGTTCTTTTGTCATTTCGTCAACCAATCAAAGGGCTTGTGATCAGTGTTTCTACTGTCGATGCATATCGCCTTTTAAACCAACGCACGAACGCGTAATAATCCTAGACAACTGAATCCGGCCAGACTAATCATCAACAACAGGTGTGCTGGAAGAACCGATTTAGCCAGAGTGTAATTAGCACGATAATCTCATCTTAGATGTGTCAATTCATCCCGGATGTTTCAAGCGACGTACGAAGAACACCCCCCTGGTAAAAAGTAGCTCTGTTCTCAGCAACCTGTTTCAGTACATGCTCCTTTAAATGTTAATGACCTCTACTGAACCCGCCCCCCAGTTCTGTGGGGCGTGTCTTCACAATACAAGTGGGGTATAGCTTTGACAACAGTTAAAAATATTTAAAAAACAGTTAAAAATAATTTTACATGATGTTAGAATTATTTTATATATAAAGGAGTTATTTCTACTCTCTTGCTCTCTTCCTCATAGATCTGATATTAACGTGTTAAATCTTCCCTGCTGCTATCTTCCTGTCTCCTCTTGCATCTGTTCATTCATGCTCACCTTCCCATACTCTGTCTCTCTCTCTCCCTCTCTCTCTCTCTCTCTCTCTCTCTCTCTCTCTCTCTCTGTCTCCTTCCACTTATCTTCCTCTCCTTTGATTCAAATTCAAATTTTATTTGTCACATACACAGTCATACACAGTATGATATGCAGTGAAATGCTTATACGACAGCCAGTGACCTTAAAAAGAAAATAAAAGCTTATACGTAAGGAATAAATATCAATAAAAAGAAATACTAAAGAAAATAAATTTAACTAGTAAAATAGTTGTACAAATATACAATGTACAAATGAGGGCATAATAAAAATCTTACAAAATATAGGGGAAATGTGTGTGTGTGTGTGTGTATATATATATATATATATATATATTTATATATTTTTTTATTATTCCCCTATATTTTGTAATATTTCTATTATGCACTCATATTTTTATATATTTATATAATATTTTACATGTGAATCTGGTTGTAAAACTTTTTTGACTTCCCAGACCGGGAATCGAACTCGAGTTGCTGCGATGAGAGCACCGTATCCTAACCACTAGACCACGAAGGATTAATGGTTGCCATCTTGGAAATGCCGGCTATTCAACGCGCGACCTTATACACGCGAAGCATTGTTTTTTCGGGATCTCACCAGGACATTTACAATGGTTCATTTGTAGTAACATATGTCTATAGCACAGGCGTTTAGTCAAACATATTTATACCGATCTTTTGCTGTTAATAAACAGAGACCTTTCTGACAGACAACGTGTGTGTGTGACTGAGTCATATAGATGCCGGGAATAGGACATCATACACGCGAAGCATTTTGTGTGTGTGTGTCTGTGTGTGTCTGTGTGTGTGACTGAGTGACTGAGTCATATAGATGCCGGGAATAGGACATCATACACGCGAAGCATTGTGTGTGTGTGTGTTTGACTGAGTCTCTCCTGGTGTCAGAAAAGCTTACCGTAGCATAGCGCACTCACCTCGTTACTAAACGAACTTTATAAACGTGTAGTGCAAAAAGCATGTGCCTTGAGCAGGAATCGAACCCGGGTCTCCCACGTGAATGCGCCGAATCCTAACCACTAGACCACCGCACTACAGCAACAAACTGCACACCACACTCATGTAGGCGCCATTTTGCTTCAGTGTAGAAAAACTCGGGGCGGGTCTTTGCTAAAACACCAGTGTCAATCAACTATAGTAGGAGCGGCCTCTGTCGGTGTGACTTCACACCGACAGGCTTTTGAAAACGGCCTGATTTCAGAACGGGCATCTTATATTATTAAATTAAAAGAAAATCGCTGGGCGGCTCTTTATCACTGTAGAGTGGTTGTGTACACACTCTCCTAACACACAATGCAGTCCAAACAGCTTGAAAAAGTCCATGTAGCACCGTAAGTCCCCTTTAAATGTCAACCAGTAGCATATCCACTGCTTTGTACAAAAGGTCAGAATTTTCTCATGCCTCATATTTTATTATTGAAGCATCTAAAAAGTATCAAGGTTTTGCACAAACTTGTCCATGCCACCTTAAGTTAATTTCCAAATGCCAAACGAAATCTGAAATTCCTGTAAATATTTTTGGGGTTGATTTTGGGTTTTCATGAGCTGTATGCCACAATCATCAATATTAAAACAATAAAAGGCTTGAACTACTTCAGTTTGTGGGTAATGAATCTAAAAAATATAAGAGTCTAATGTTTATCAGTACATTACAGAAAATAATGAACTTTATCACAATATGCTAATTTTTTGAGAAGGACCTGTATATATAGTTTAAAAAATACACTGACATATATTCAGTTGTTAAGAATGACCTCAATTTTAAATTCTCTTAAATTAATTCAACTTAATAAGAAGAATAATAGACTTCTAGATTATTATGATATTTTTAATTGTCTCTTGCTACATCCTTTTCACGGTTTATACAGTACATTATTCCTCTCGCGCATTTTATCCTTTTTTTGTTGTCTCAATAAAAAAATGGTCTCTGTGTGTGTGTGTGTGTGTGTGTGTGTGTGTGTGTGTGTGTGTGTATAGACCATTTTGCTATACTAGACATTCTCGTAATACGGCGACATAAAATCGCCACTACTGGGTTCACTCTGTTTATTTTGCCCTTTTCCCGCATTTCCCTCTGTATAGCCTGTAGGATGATGGGATATATCCGGTCCTCCGAAGTGTAAAATGAACGTGAAGAAAACGCACTAGAAATGTTTTCCTTGCGTTCGTTGGGATTTGAACGCCAAGAAAAAGCTGCGTGCAACTTTTTTTTGACACAGTATAACTGCGCAGCCGGACAAATGCAGGTCACCAAAGCCTGTGTGAACACACTCATTAACTCCTATGTGTAGAAAACCCTTAGCGCTTCATCCGCGCTCACCGGACACTACGAGCACCCGATTTAAAAAAACCATGTGTGTGTATTAGTGCATCTTGTGGTCGCGCTTCTCAGTAACGTGAGCAGCCCAACTAATCGATAACGGCATTCGTTGACGACGAATTTCATTATCGATAATTATCGATTTTATCGATTAGTTGTTGCAGCCCTAATTATTTTATTTTATTGTATTGTGTTGGTTGTGCATTAAGCACCAAGTTTATTATGGAGCTTTTCCACTGCATAGTACGGCACGACACGGTTCAGTTCAACTCACTTTTGGGGGGGTTTTCCACTGGGAACAGTACCTGGTACCTGGTCCTTTTTTTAGTACCACCTCAGCCGAGGTTCCAAGCGCGCCGAACCGTTACCAAAACGTGACGTGTAAACTCTGCTGGTCACTGAAGTTGGGGAGAACACAAGTTTTTGACCGTAAGCCAACTTAAACCAACGTAAGCTGCAGATACAGCAAAGAGGTTGTTGTAAAAGTAAGAAAACGTAGGCTAAAAGATACAGCAAATTGGTTGTTCTAACAGCAGTGGATTTACTGGATTTACTCAAGACAACTGTACGAAGTGTTGAATCTTTGATGCTGAAAATAAAACAAGAGACAAAGAGACCAACAGACTTCCGTGTCATGAGTAACCAAATACGATAAAATAATACGTGTCAAAACCTGTGGAATAACATGGCCGTACACTCATAAAACAGGAAGTGACTTTAAAGTAGTAATCAGTGGAGGCTGGTTATGATGGAGATGTATGAGGTACTGTTGTGATGACTATGACAATCAATATGGTTGTGATCTGTGATAAAAGGTTAAATATTTTAATATGAAACTTTAATGAAATTACAAAATGTGTAATTATAATTGTTAAAAGACAAATAAATGCAGACGTATTTCACGTTTCTTGTGTGTTTTTCTGTTGTAGATTTGAAACCTAAACCATGCTGAAGTGGTTTGGATCCGATGATGCCAGCTCCTCACCCGGAGTAAGTAAACAAATGAACTGACTGACTCAATGAATGAATAAATAAATGAATGAAAGAACGAATGAATTAATAAATCAATAAATAAACATATGAACATACAGTATCAGTCAAAAGTTTGAAAAGTTTACATTTAGATTCTTTTCCACCTTATAATCTACCATATCTGACCTTATGTAACTAAGTAATAACAGCACCATCAGTAGGTTGTTATTTTAAGATACGATGGTCAGTTATTTTGATATTGTCAAGTGCATTTGCAAAATACAAAAGACGACTAATTTACATACTACCTAACCCAACTACAATAATTAAACACCAGTGACAGCAAAGTAGTTGATATTCTTTTCTATTCAAACCAGCTTCAAATTTCAGCAGTTCTTTTGCAGATATATGAACATATTCGCCTCTCTGGTAAAATAGAGGTGATGGGGGGGTCGGGGACATACACACACAACCAGCAAATGTCCACAAACTGTTAGACACTGTGCATCCCTCTGCTTTTAACTTCATCCCCTTCATCCTCAAATGTTTTATTAGTCAGGCGTGTTTCCCCGTTTACTCACAACTGTTCAAAGACATTTGTTGAATGTTGCGGTGTCGGAATTTTTTCGGTACCCAACCCTAAGTACCATGTTAACTGGCTTAAGACCATCCCAGGGAAGCAAGACCAGAACTTACCTCTGCTGCAGA